>LPNX010900002.1:182107-285187 GCA_001517045.1 Pseudotsuga menziesii | reverse complement strand
GTATTTCCCGAGACCTCCTTTTCCATCTCGATGGATTAACTTCATCGGATCAAGTATGGGAGAAGCTTTCTGATCTTTTTGGAAAGACAGATGAGATGAGGGGACATCAAATCTAAAATGAGTTGATTTCTTTGAGTCCCAGTAGCTTTGAATCCCTGCAGCTATATTTCTCCAAGTTCAAAGCACTAGTTTTGCAGCTGAAGCAGTGTGGTATCGAAAAGAAAGATGATCAGCTCGTATTGGCCATCCTCTCGAAGCTAGGACCTGACTACTCAGTCTTTGTTTCGACCTTCTATGCCACAAAACTCATAGCTCAAACCTGGAATATGCCTAGCCTTGCAGATTTCATGGAATCTCTCACACAAGAACAAGACAAGCTGGTGATGATGGGCACCATCAAACCATCCAAAGATCAAGCTTTGATTGCTGGAGATTCGAGGGTGGATTCAAAAAGAAAAAAGAAAGCTAAAAATCCACCTGAGCAAAAGAGAGACAAGAAACAGTCTCCAGAGGATCAACAAGGTCCCAAGAAGAATACCCAGAAGAAGAAAAACAAAGGTGAAATGAACAAGTGCTCATACTATTCGAAGGGCAATCACACTGAAAGATCTTGTATGAAAAAGCAGATTGATATGCTGACCCAACTCCTGGAGAATAATGGCATCTCCCTTCCAGAAAGCTCAAAGAAGAGAGAAGGAGGATCAAGTTCAGATGATAGAGAGAGAGAGTTCATGCATTGGTTGCTGGCACATCAAGCTCACCCAGTTTTATCATTGATTCTGGAGCTTCAAGACACATGGTTTCAGCTAAGGAGGCCTTCTCCTCATTGGACAAGTCGAAAGGACCATCTATTGTATTGGGAGATGAATCTCTCACTGAAAGTATGGGCAAAGGAAGGATAGATATTGATCATGGTCAGTTCAACAATGTGCTGTATGTCCCTGGTCTCGCCTCCAACCTCCTGTCAGTGTACCAGATGACCCACACTGGGTCTCCTAAGAAGGACATATTCTCCCCCGATGAAGTTGAGATCACAGAGATCTCAAGTGGTAGAGTCATTGGAAAAGGAGTTGCAAATCATGCTCAAAATGTATACATGTTCTCACACTTCCTACCTTACTCAAACCCCTCTGCTATTCTTATCCATGCTAATGAAGCTAGCAAGCTATGGCATGAAATATTTGGCCATCTAAATTACAAGTGTCTGTCTGATCTTAGGGAGAAAGAAATGGTCATAGGGCTGCCCGAGATAAAATTTTCCAAAGGAGTCTGCCAAGGTTGTATCCTAGGAAAACACCCAGAGCACAAATTTGAGAAAGCTAGTCATGAGAGAACCTCTGCACCCCTCGATCTGATTCACAGTGATGTTGCTGGCCCATTCCCTCATATTTCCATGAGTCAGGACAAATATGCATTGACCTTTATTGATGATTTTTCCAGGTATTGTTGGGTTCACTTCATGAAACACAAGTCTGAAGTTTTTGGCCTATTCAAAGTCTTTAAGGATTTGGTTGAAAACTAGTGTGGAAGGAAACTCAAGGTCCTTAGATCTGACAATGGTGGTGAGTATGTCAAGTCTAATTTTATTAACGATTGTGCAGATGCAGGTATTCAGATGCAGCATTCTATCCCCTACACACCACAACAAAATGGTGTTGTTGAGAGGAAGAACAGATCATTGAAGGAGATGGCAACATGCATGATGGAGGCCAAAAATTTGCCACCAAAGTACTGGGCCAAAGCTATCAACTGTGCAGCCTATATCCAGAATAGGGTGCCTCACAAACAGATTGATGGCATGACTCCCTTTGAAGCATGGAGTGGGCACAAGCCAGATGTGACCCATTTCAGGATTTTTGGCTCAAAGGCTTGGGCTAGGATTCCAATAGAGAAGAGGAAGGCTTTGCAGCCCCAAAGCCAAGAGTTTATTTTTTTTGGATACTCTGAAGATTCAAAATGGTACAAGTTGATAAATTTGAGCACAAACAAAGCCTTCATTGAAAGGTGTGTTCAGTTTGAAGAAGAACCCCTTGCAGAAGTGGAAGTTGGTGAAGCCTCTTCACCACCTGAACCTCAAGAAGTAAGTAAAGAGTTTTTTGAACATGCTGATTCTGATTTTTCTGATGGAGATGAGTTTATTGCAGAACCAAACAGCCCCACAAGGCCTAAATGGGCAGCCAAGACATTACATGCAGCAGGAGAGCTAGCTGGGGATCCCAATGACCCAAGGAGGACTAGATCTCAATTTGAAAGTGGTCTGTGCATGAAGGATCCTATGTTTGCTGAAAAATTCTATTTGATGGTGGAGTCTGATATTCAAACATATGAAGAAGCAGTAGGATATCCAAGATGGCAATCTGCCATGAAGGAGGAGTTCAGCTCACTCCAGAAGAGCAACACATGGGAGCTAGTGGATCTTCCTCCAGGAAGAAAGTTAGTCCAGTGTAAGTGGGTCTATAAGACCAAGTTTGCTGCTGATGGTTCACCACTGAAGTACAAGGATATATTGGTAGCTAAAGGCTACTCACAAGTTCATGGCATCGATTACAATGAGACCTTTGCTCCAGTGGCAAAGATGGATTCCATTAGGCTAGCTCTAGCCATTGCAGCCTCAAGGCAATGGGAGGTACATCATATGGATGTAAAATGTGCCTTCCTGAATGGAGATCTCACTGAGGAGATATATATGCAGCAGCCTCAAGGTTTTGCTACTAACCCTTCTCTTGTGTGCAGGTTGAGAAAGTCATTGTATGGGCTAAAGCAAGTCCCCAGGGCTTGGTATGCCAAGATAGATAGCTTCTTGCTATCTCTGAATTTTGTTCGGTGCAAATCAGATCAAAATGTATATTTGAAGTATGTTAATGGTTCATTAATGATCATTGTGTTATATGTTGATGACCTCCTCATTACAGGAAGCTCACAGGCTGAGATTGCTTCCTTAAAAGGAGCTATGAACCAAGCCTTCTCCATGATAGATTTGGGGCTCTTAAGTCAATTTCTGGTGCTTGAGATTGCTCAATCCAAAGCTGGAATCAAGGTGCACCAGTCCAAGTATGCCTTGGATTTGCTGATCAAATTCAGAATGCAAGACTACAAAGAAAGCAAAACTCCTTTCCTTTAAGGAGTGAAGCTGGAGGAAGATGATTATCCACCGATGGTAAACAATACACTGTATAGGCAATTGATTGGATGTTTATTGTATTTGACACATACTCGACCTGATCTTTGTTATGCACTAAGTGTGGCTTCTAGATACATGGATCAGCCTCATGAGATCCATTGGAAAGCATCCAAAAGGATCCTTAACTTTGTTCAGGGAACAAGGACACATGGGATCTTCTATAAAGCAAAATCTGATCTTGATTTGATTGGATTTACTGACAGTGATTGGGCAGGTGATAGCACAGACAGAAATTCCACTATAGGGTATGTGTTCATGATTTTAGAAGGGCCAATCAGCTGGTCAAGCAAGAAATAGATTGCCATTGCACTCTCATCTACAGAAGCTGAGTACAGAGGAGTTGTTAATGCAACAACTCAGTGTTTATGGTTGCAGGGTTTACTTGGAGAGTGTGGTTTCGAACCTGAGTACTCAACTACCATCTACTGTGATAACCAGAGTACCATTTGAATCTGCAAGGATCCAATTCAGAAGCAGATAACCAGACACATTGAGATCCATATGCACTACATCAGAGAGCTTGTGCATGATGGCACCATTCACCTACTCTTCTGTTCATCTTCATAACAAGTAGCTGATATCTTCACCAAAGCATTTTGTGAGAAGACCTTCAACAATCTCAAATCACTACTGGGGATTGCTGATCATGCTTTAAAGGCATGAGTGGAGACAAGATTCTACAATTTTGTTTTACAGTCCATGTTTAAGGGAGGATTTTCCCAAGTTGGTTTTGCCTCTTTCCTTGGTTGTATGGACTTGTAGTATGTAAAAGGGTGACTAAGCCTTGTTGCTAGGCCCTATATTTTTTGATTTATTACTCATAAAGTCGGGCTTAAGGGGGGGTGTTATAATAATCAACCCATAGTTTACCCATTTAGACATTAATTCATTTATTTCTGTCTTATTTGCCTAGTTCATGTGTCTCACCTTGTGCAAGTTGCTAATTGCCTATCCATAGAGGTCAAACTTTCCATATCTGACTCATGTAGCACTTGGGAAAGCCTTAGGAATCAAATCTACTTTATTCCTGGCCTCCTAGGTGCCTATCTGCTTTTTCTGCTTTATTGCCTGCTTTTTCAATGTTTTAAGGCACATGGGAAAGCTAGACTAGGTGAGGTGAACTTGCTTTTTGTCCTACACATACTCCTCTCTTTTATCCATGCAAAAGCATGTATGAGCTGCCATTCCACCACTCTTTAGCTTTCCTATGCCTTTTTTCCAATTCGTGAGCTCCATGACAGATTTGGGATCCAGCTTTTACACCTATGGGGGATTTGCTTATTTTTGGTAAGCCTGCTTTATGCTAGATTTGGATGCTTCCTCATGCATTCGATTTCTTCATGTATTCTATTTATTCAGTAGCCTATGATATTACAGGGTTGGCTATTGTACACTCAGTTAATATAATTTTGTGTTACAGCTCCATATTCAGTCTCCATTGTTAGCAATTTTGCATGATCAATTGATAATTGTTGTGGGTAAAATTAATATACTACTGGCATGAATTTCTACAATGGTGATAGGATTTAGGTATAACAAGTTTTAGTTGTGGTTTCTGATACTGCGGATAGGATGGATGATTATGGGGAAACAAATTCCCTGGATAAAGGTTTCTCCATCCTGGAGACCAAGGGGCTTGTTGGTTTGGATGCGGTGCCCATGAAGTCCAAGGGTTCAGATACTGTACTATAGGTTGCGAAGGTTGGTGCCAATGTGTATTAGGACATGATTATTGTGGAGGGAATTGGTTATTAACATTATTATAGGAATTGAAAGGTGTAGGCTCAAAATTCATGCCTAGAATATGAGGTTTCCACGACTTCTTCTGCGAATTTAAACAAGCTTGCTCCGTGTCTACAGTGGATGATTGAAAAACTACTTTGGCATTCAGCAATGAAGGGAAACCCTTAATGTCGTGTTCCAGTTTGCACATACCACAGGCCTCGACCTTATCAAGTGGACATTCTCTTAGCGAGTGCTTCTTCCTGCACTTAGGGAAAAATACCCCAAGTACCAAATTTTCGACCATCTTTTTTTGTTTTTCTCTCATGAAATCCATTTGAGAAGAAATGGAACTCATCATGTTAGGCTTAAAATTATTCAGAATATTTCATATCTCTGCTCGAGTAGCTCCTCCACTAGCTGAAATATGTGCTCGTGAGAAGACGTCTCAGTCCTTTGTATTGGTCCTGGAATACCCTCCAGAGTATCGTCGACATAGGTCAAGAATATGATCAAAAGGTTCTTTGGAGATGTCTCCCTTCCCTAACAGATTAAGCATTTCAAGGAATCCTTCCCTTATTCCATGCAACAAAATTATCTTGAGGACATCCCTTACAATATTGGTGTGGGTTGATCTCTACACATTATACATAAGACTTTCCACAAATCCTCCAAACTTTCATCATCTTTCTGCACCATCTTAAATCATTCTTCTCTCGTATTCTTCATTCTACAATATTCTTGGTATTTCGCAAGAAATACCTGTTTTATCTAATCCCATTCCATAATCGTATTGCTACCCAAACTCATAAATCATCGTAAGGAATTATCTTTCAAGGTGGTAGGAAATCATTTTAGTTTCTGCTCACTAGAGATATAGTCATAACTTCGATAGAGAATATCGAACTCGAAGAGGAATTCATTTGGATCCTCTATGGACTTCCCATGAAAGTGAGGTAACACTGAAGGTGAAATATTTTTCATATGGGCCTATCCATATATTTGTCGAATAAGGAACTAAAGTGTAGCAACTGTATTCTCAAGTTGGAGGTCGCCATTGTCTTATTATTGTCCCTTAATTATTCTTCATGATCGTCATGGTGATGCTCGCTATTCATGATTATTTCTCCCTCTTGATTTTCTCACTCCTTATGGTATTCAAAATTATGTCAAAACTTCAACCACTCTTCTTTGGTAACTTTTTCACCGTTAATTTGATATACCTCCTATGTTCCACCTGCTCCCACAAAACTACCCTTATCTCCTAGAGTTCTCTCCACAGGGACACCAAATGGTGTCGCAGGTCCTACTGATATCTCCATAGTTGACATTGATGCCTCTAGCCTAGGAGAAACAAGGATTCTTCTCATGGATGATGGCCCTCGGTATCGAGCTTTGGTAGAAAAATCAACCCTGGTAATTAATTCATCAACGAATTTATTTCTTCGTAATTCTGGGCTACAACCACGACCTCTTCCACCTGCCAAGTTAGTATTTTGGGGGTTTTTTGGAATTTCCCGTTGAGATCTTATCGTATCCATACAAACTTATGAATCATGCAAGCTTATTAATCATACCTGATCCTCGGGTAAGGAACCCATTCGGTCTATTGAAGGATGCACAACTCTTCACTGCATCTTATTGCTTCTGCACTTGAGAATCAGAATTGCTAAATAAATTGAACCAATTCAACTACTAACTATGTATACCAATTACCTTCCCCAACAATGACATCAAAATTTTGGGCACTCTATATACTCATTAATTTCTTAACAAGTAGAGTGTTCAATATTAATTGTCAACCCAGGGAAATCTATTTATTTCAAAGGAAATTAGAAAAATATATGCATAAACATTTTCAGTAGCTGATGAATAAAATGAAAATCACTCAATCCTAATCACTTATAAGCCAACTCATCTCTTTATAAAGAATAAAATGAAATTACCAATCTAGGAATTGAAAAGAACTTTTGTTTCCTATCATATCAATCTTAAGGTTTATAATCTAAGGATAAATCAACCTAGAAATACTCTTGCAAAAAATGGAACTATATATTACCAAATCATAACGATCACCAATCATTAATCATAGCAGCAAATTCATCAAAGCAAATGACCTATCTAATTTGGTCAAACTCTAAGAAATATAAATAACACACAACACATGAGCTGAACAAGTCTGTAAAATTTATTAACACGCTTATGCATAAAAGAAAGAATTAACTACACAGTCGACTGTCACACCACACCATTGCAACAAGC
The DNA here is from genome assembly GCA_001517045.1 of Pseudotsuga menziesii. NCBI lineage: Eukaryota > Viridiplantae > Streptophyta > Pinopsida > Pinales > Pinaceae > Pseudotsuga > Pseudotsuga menziesii. Next base: position 278,022 of record LPNX010900002.1, on the reverse strand, counting down.
CAAAAGGAAACCTGACAATGCAATTATTTAATGAATTTTGTTGCACCTAACTATAAATACATGGAATTGAAATTCCACACTAAACATAAATGACTAAACTAAAAACATATAATACTACCAACAACTCTGGAAGAAGGCGGGCCCTGGCCTTTGACCAGAGATGCTACCAAAAGCTCATGAAATCTACAACAGAGAAATGTTGAGAATTGTTACTCCTTTATTAATTTTATCAATATAAAGTTATAGTCCCTTTTCTATAATCTCTTACAAATTTTCAACCCTTGGCTCTCATTGCCTGTGTGTACTTATACAAGAATGGAACTATTCAGTTACATCAATCGGGAAACCATGAAGATCTACGATATTCAGGCTACCGAATTAAATCAGAACAGTTACAACTATTGATACATTGCATAATACCATCTCATAAATGAATGAAATTTTAATTCGAGATGTTACAAGCCGACATGTTCCATCTAATACGAAATATATTCGGGGAGTTTAAGGTATATGCATGGAAGAGCATCCGAGATTCCTTCATCAACATCTTGGAATGGATCATCGAGCAGGAAACTAACGCCAAGTAGTAATTTTCTGAATGTAGCTAGCCACTATACTAGAGACACCTGGAAATTAAGAATCCTTCTTTCAAACCAATGACAAATCAGCACATATGAGAGATAAAGTCCATAATGATAAGTAAAATCAAACATGAAATGAAATAAGTAATAATATTGATTGATACCTTAGGTCTTCATTCTTTTTTGTTGTTGAAAGAATAAGGATTCGGCTGTAAACAGGAGGCAAGAATATGAAAAAGGGTAAAACAAATTAGGGTAAAAAGGGTAATTTCATATCCAAACACTACTATGTGTAAGTAGCTGGTTGGTCTCTAAGAAAACTTGTTGTATTTTATGCTTATTACCAAGCATATGTTTGAGTACCTTCGAGGTACATTAGAATAAGTTCTTTATTATATTTGATACTTTTAATACCTATTATATGATTGTGTTATCCAGCTATTGTTTTATCCTTAAGCTATGTAAATTGCATCTAGTACTACAAAAGCTAAGTGTATTGCGGATAGTACTATAAAAGCAAGATGTATGTCAGAGAGTACAACGATAGAAAATGTGTTGTGCAGTTAGCACTACTTGCTAAGGAGCGTGTGGCTTAGGAAGCTACCTACTGTTGTGAAAGACTTGATCCTACAGTTATTTGGTGTTAATAGTCAAGCTTTTTCAAAAATCCTATGTGTTATGATAAAACACATTGAGATGAAGTTTTACTTCATCGAAGACATGGTAAAAAAGTGAAATTTTAGTATATATCTACTTATGAGCATATTGAAAATGTGTGGACAAGCCATTTTTAGTGGGAAAGTTGATATACTTCCAAGATAAGCTTGGTATGGCAGAAAATGCCCGGTAAGGCAAAGAATGTCCTCCTTATTGAGAGGGAGTGTTGTTTGTACAACATCAGGAGTCATTCTTTGTACTTGTGTTGTATCAAGTCAGGACTTCTGGTTTGTATCAAGTCCTATATGTATCCTCATATGTTGAGGTGGGATGCTACAACTGTAAATTCTTATGGTTTGTATCAAGACTGTAGTCTTGTGTTTTGTATCAAAAAATTTTGATTCTTATAAATGGTACCCTATGAGATGGTTCTCCTTAACTGGAGTTGGGATTGTGAGTAAAATCAAGTAATGATCCTAATGAAGTCATCCATAGAATGGATATTCGTTCATGTGGACCTCATTTATTGAGGTGGAATACTTTACTAGGTAAAGTGGTTATAATATGTGATGTATTACTAACCATGGTCATTTGAGATGAGTAAAGATATTAAGTCTCCTATAGAGACTTATCAAATCTAGAGTGAATTAGTTTGGCATATGACTATATGGTCTGGGGTAATATATATGATCATCAGTGCATGTGACAATTCCTCTGAGAATGATATTATAATATGGATAAATAATAAACACATGTGGACCATGCATTAAATGATAAATGATAATGAGATAAAGCACAAAGAAAGAGAAAGGATTTGAATCACCCATGTATTCCTCCAGTGAACTTGAATTGTAAAGGCTTCAATAAAGCCTCAATTGTAAATCAAGAATGTATCAGTTAAAGTAAGAAATATCCAAGTGATTAATGCCAAGATACAAATAGTAAATAAAATGATTTTCATGGATGACACTAAGAGTGAAGCACTGATGGCACTAATAGTGAACCACTGATGGAACTAATTGTGAAGCACTAAATACAATTTGTTATCCTCCTACCTTGGCGGTCATATATTCAGTTAATGATTGAGTTAAGTTCAGTCAGTTCACATTCAGTTCAGTAAGATCACATTCAATTCAATTAGTTCACATTTAGTTCAATAAGTTCACATTCAATTCAATTAGTTCACATTCGGTTCAAGTCACTGAACCTATAGTTAAATCTAATTATGGAAGGAGAGCACATATCAAAACATGAGTGACAATACCTATAAGAGCATAAATCAAAACACATCCTTCTTCAATTGAACAATCTTCTCTTTCCTTCTTCTAAAAATGTTCATCATCCTTGACAGCATGAGCATGATACCTCTTCTTCTTTGATTTCTTTTCTTGATCCTTTTTCATGTGTACAATTCCATGTAACTTTGTCCCATTTTATAGAAAGAGTAGCCTCTAACTGATGAGTAATATTTATAGGACCTATGAGCATTATGAAACCTCTTAGGTTTCTTGTGGGAATGATATTCCTTCTAGAACTTCTCTTTCTTCATATGTGTTGCTAGAGCTTGATCAACTTCGACCATATTTTCTTCTCTTGCTACCAATATGGATTCTTTTTTAGGGCATTCTTCCCATAACCCACTAAACTTGGTTATCTTTCTTCTTGAATAGATTCCTTGAATAAATAAATCCCATGACCTAGGGAGACCATTCAATATAGTCATCACTATTCCAACTTCTTCGACTATATCTTCAATGGATTTGAGTTGTTACTTGATTTAAGATACCCTTATGAAGTAAGATTGGATGGTCTCTAAATTTTGCATCTTCACATTATTGAGTTGAGTTCTCAAGGTCATCTTTCAATTGATGTTCGTCCCTTCATATAGCTTGGTTAGTGCATAAAACATTCCCTTTTGTGTCTTCAAGGATGACACACGAGGGATCAAGTGATCCATGATGGAATCAACAATAATCCTCTTGGCCCTAACCATGCTATTATTATGTCTTTCTTTGTCTTCTTCTCCTTCTGGCTTTGCAATCACTTCCTTGACATAATTCTCCAATTCATTCTCTTCTAGAATGAGAAGCACTCTATAATTCCATGCTTGTAAGTAATATTCAACATTGGTATTGTTTAACATCTTGATAATATTAACAATATGAGAACCTCAAATGGAAATAAGGATTGTAGATATTAGCAATTGAGATTCTCAATTCAAGTACTAGCTGTGATGTCCTCCTGATATTTGTTAACCTAGGGTTTTTCAGAGAAACCCTATTTTTTTAGCTTATGAATCTTGAAATTCCGATCCAAGGAAAAGATGTGCCTTCCCAAGGAAATTTGAGCAAAGGTATTCTTCTTCCAGATCTGTGGGTAGAATTGTCAAAATATGATGCCCTAGTTTTCTCGAGTAACAATGATGAGGTTAAAATTGAAAATCCTTAGGTGTGGAATCTTCCTCCATAGGAAAGTGTGCCCTCATAAGGTGAACTTATTTGACCTCCTTTTCAAGTTGATCTATGGATGGAAGCACCTAGAACAGAAATCCCTAGATTTCAACTTTCGTCAAATTGCAACACAATGGCCTCTTTCAGTATGAATTTGATGCCATGTTAGAATTTGAAATTGAATAGTAGTTATATTAGATATTTAAACAAGTCTACTATATCAAAATAACAAGAAATAGGATCACTGAAAGAAATACAAGTACAACATAAAAGATACACAAAATTTTCTCCTTTGGGAAACACTTAAAGGGAAGAAAACCCAACAACTTCTTCAATATAGATTCATAAGAAAGTACATTGTCAATCTAGTACAATGAAAGGCTAAAGCTCTTCCACAAAAATATCGAGAATAGATAAGATAATAAACACCAAGAATAAGATGACTTCTTCAATGCATCTACTCTTCTCCCAAGTGAACTTGTTCTTCTTCTCTCTCTAGCGAACTTGCTCAAGTGAGTGTGTGTTCCAAATGAGAAGTGCACCCCTCTATTTATACTTGTCCTGTGGGTGATGTTTTCCTTATGGGGCCAAATTGTCAATTGCATGGTGTTAGGATATTTAGACACTTAGGACTTAGTTAAGATCAACTTGTGTAATATATCCATTAGGTAAAGAGTGTTTCTTTAGTATGCATTAGTATGCATTTGTAAATATTCTAATCCAATGGTCACGATATGTTCTAGACATAAAGTGATCCGACGGTTCAACTTCTCTTAGATCATACCTACAATTGATCATTGGATTAACAACCGATTGGTCTATGATCTATATTTAAAGAGCATGGAGGGTCCTTGGCTAGTTGATCGATTATGAGAAGCTCGTGTAAATTTCTTTCTTTTGCATAATAAATTGCTCCAAGTAGCTATTTGGCTGGGGCCATGGACTATTTCCCTCTCGAGGATTTTAACAACGTGACAAACATCGGTGTGTTGATCTGTGATCTGTTTGTGTGAAGTGGTTTCTCTAGGTGTTCGGTCTTTTGGGAGTACCCTGTGTACCCAAACATGGTATCAAAGCGTTTATGAAGAGCCGCTTCTGGTTTTGATCAAGATATGGAACCGGTGTTGGTGAAACTTTGAAAGGGTTTATGCTTCTAAATTTTATGTGTATTTTTGGGATGTGGGATCTATTCTATTGCATCCAGAGTTTCGTTTCCATTGAGAAATAGTTTTTGTTTCATCGAAAATCTTTTCCGTTTGATCTAGAAACACCCATTTCGGCAAATTTGAAGGTATAATGTTACAGTGACGGATTTAATTTTTTTTTTAAATCTCTCATATTTTATCAGTTTTATTATTAGATCTTTTGTTTTAGTCTCGGACTGTTGCCTTCCCTGACTGCGTATGCTCTTTTCCATGGACCTTGAGCGATCACAACGAATCAAAACAGAAAGGGAAAGTTTTTTTCTTGTCTTCTCGGCTACATATGCTCTTTGCCTTACACCTTGTGCGATCATGATGAATCAGAAACAATGAGAAAAATTGAAAACAAATACTTTCCGGGTAAGCTAACTTAGATCTAACCCCATAGTGTGGAAAACAAAATTTTGTTTTTGTTTTTTCGTTTTTTTTTTATTTGTAGGAGAAAAAGGCAAGCACGAAGAATAGTAAAAAAAACAAAAAACACCTACCTCTTTCCATTCTTTTACGTACCTTTTAAACTTAGCTCACTTTGTTCAAAGTTGCTTTATTCCTTAATAGGTCTTGAGTTCAAGTCTTATTAAGTTACTTTTTAGTGCATGCAATTTCTATTTTCAAGTTACTTTATTGTAAAAGTGCATCTCACTTAAATAAAATAAAATAAAAAGTAAGCCACTTAAGTCTTTTAATTTATTGTTGCACTATTTAAAAAGAAACATTATTGTTAAAGTGAACATCATTTATTTTACAAAAGTGATTCACTTAAAAAACAACTTTCTTGTAAGTGATTGTCAAAGATTCATTCCCGGAAGAAGGGGGTTCTTTTTTTAGTTGGTCAAGTTAATGTCTGCCACATCACTATTGGGGACATCTTCAACATTCTCTTTGATCAAGCATAACTTCATCATCCAGGATCAATTTTCAGTGCCGTTTTTTTTGAAACAACCTAATTTTTTGAGCTCTTTGCATCAAGACAGTTATTTTTCTTTTTTTTCAGCCATTATTTTATAGTATAGTTGCCCCATGTGATATTCTACTTACCAGTTCTAACTATTTCTCATGGAAATCTCATATGGAAGATGTTGTACGAAGTAGGGGAATTTTTAGAATTACCTCAGGGAAAGAAACAGAACCCACTGATGATGATAAGAAAATAAAATGGGAAAATAGATGTGATGAAGCTCATGGATTGATTGGGATGTCAATCTCTACTGATTTGTGATTCCATATATTTGGAATTGATGAACCTGACAAAGCTTGGGAAAAGTTGGAATCTGTGTTTAGTAAACACAATGAAATTCGAGGTCATCAACTTGAGAATGAGTTGATTTATTTGAATCCAAGTGATTTTTCATGCATTCAATATTATTTATATAAGTATAAAAACCTTAGACTCCTATGTGAAGAATGCAAGATTAAGAAAGAAGACAAACAATGTATTTATCATATTCTTTCCAAACTTGGACATACATATTCTGTTTTTGTATCTACATTTTACTCCATGAAAGAATCCTTGAATGCAACTAGCTATCAAGAGTCTACTCTTGAATCCTTTTGTGATTCCTTAATTAGAAAGAAATATAAGCTCATTCATCTTGGAATAATTAACAATGCAGATACATCTGGGAAATCCTTATTGTCCCAACAGAAAGAAAAGTCCAAGCCTCCTAAGAAACAAAATTTTTGCAATAATAAGCCAAACAAGGGTCCCAAACCCTCTCAAGTAGCTCCTTGTTTAAAAAATGACAAAGGATCCAAGACAAAAGGCAAGAAGACCGAGTGTCATTGCAATTTTTGTGGGAAAGACAATCATGATGAAACTAAGTGTTTCAAGAAGATGGAAGCCTTGGAAGCAACAATGAATAAGCACCACATCAGCCTAGATTCGTCTTCAGAATCTACCTCTCATGGAGATCCACTTTGTGCTTCTAGTTACTCTTATACTACATCTTCTTCTTCTACTTCAAATGAATGGTTCATTGATTCTGGAGCCTCTTATCATATGGCTAAGGATCAAGCCATCTTTTCTACTATGCATGAATGTGACACCAAACAAATATTTGTTGGTGATGATAGATCTCTAAGTATTGTAGGATTTGGAATAGTTCTAGTAGAAAATGGTCATTTCAGTGAGTATTATGTATTCCAAAAATTTCTTGCAATTTATTATCAGTCTATCAAATTACTCATTCAGGTGAAGGTAAAACTGTGATGTTTACACTTCACCAAGTTGTAATCAAGGATTTTAAAAATCCTCAAAATGTCCTTGATACTGGAACTATTGATTATATTACCAGGTTGTACAAATTTAACAACTTTGGGTCATCACCTTTTCCTTCCGTTTTTGTTGCTCATAGTGATAACTTGAGAAATCTTTGGCATGATCGATTTGGTCACTTAAATTATCGCTCAGTGAAACAACTATGTAAAGACAATAACGTGATTGGTCTTTTGGTGGTATCTTGCAAGGATGGTGTTTGTTTCGGTTGTGTACTCGAAAAACATCATCAGGACAGTTTTGACAAACATGCCTCTTGGAACGCCTCAGTTACCTTGGAGCTTGTGCATAGTGACATGTGTGGTGCTTTTCCATCTACTTTCTTTTCTGGTTTCAAATATTTCTTAACTTTCATTGATGACTACTCCAAATGCACTTGGGTTTACTTCCTAAAACTTAAGAGTGAAGTATTTAACATGTTCTTGGCCTACAAGGCCCTTGTTGAAAAACAATCTGGTCATCAAATTATTAAGTTAAGATCTGACAATGGAGGAGAATATGTTAACAAAAATTTCACTACTTTCTGCACCGAACAAGGATCCAACAACAACACACTGTTCCAAATACACTACAACAAAATGGTGTAGCTGAATAGAAGAACCACACTTTAAAAGAAATGGCTAATTGTATGATCTAGTCTAAGGGACTAAGTCTTCAATATTGTGCTAAGGCCATAAATTGGGAAAATTACATAGTTAATCGCACACCAACTAAAGTTTTACAAGGTATAACACTGAAAGAAGCATGGACTAAAATAAAACCAGATTTAAGTCACTTCCATGTGTTTGGTTGTGAAGCATGGGGTCACATTCCGGATGAAAAATGGAAAGCATTGCAGCCTAAAAGTGAAAAGTGCATATTTGTTGGATATTATGAAGATGTAAAAGGTTATAGACTTATTTAGCCACATTATCATGATATAATTATTAGAAGAGATGTTAAATTTGATGAAAATATCTTGTCCTGCGAGCCTAAATTGGCGGGTGTGCCATCTTTTGCCTGCGTTCCTAATTCGACGATTGTGCCTTCTTCTTCATCTTCTTCCAACTTTGTTGATAGGTTTCCAACTCTAGTTTTTGATGATGACAGTGAGGATGAAAATCCACCTCCACCTGCTGATGTTCCTCTAGTTGCACCAGCACCAATGCTTCCTCGATGGGTCCATTCAACATGTGAAGCAACTGGTGATCTTGCCAGTGATCCTAGAGATCAATGTCGAACACATTCTTAGTTTCAGTGAGCCTCTTCTCTTTTAGATCAAGTTTTACATAATCATGATCCAGAAACTTTTGCAGAAGCTTCAGGAAATCCATATTGGGATGCAGATATGGATGAAGAATATTGTTCCTTAATGGCGAACGATACTTGGGATCTTGTTCCTCTTCCAAAAGGAAGAAAACTTGTCAGATGTAAATGGGTCTACAGAACTAAGTATGCATCAGATGGAAGTGTTGAAAGACTTAAGGAAAGGTTAGTTTCCAAAGGGTTTTCCCAACTTGAGGGGATTGATTACAATGAAACCTTTGCTCCTGTCGCAAAAATGAACTCCATCCACCTTATCTTTCCCTTGCAGCCTTACATAATTGGGAAGTCCATCAAATGGATGTCAAATCTTCCTTTTTACATGGTGATTTACAGGAGGAAATTTACATGGAACAACCTCCTGGATATGTTTAGGATAACTCTATCCTTGTCTGTCTCCTTAAGAAATCCTTATATGGCCTTAAGTGAGCTCCTAGAGCTTGGTATGCCAAAATGGATAGCTTTCTCCTTGACATTGTTTTTTCTAGATGCCATTCTGACCCCAATGTCTATACCAAGAAAGTAGGAAACCATCTCATCATAATTGTTCTTTATGTTGATGATCTTATCCTTACTGGCAGTGACCCTAAACTTATAACCCATGTGAAATCAAGTCTTAAGCAAAATTTTGAAATGTCATACTTAGGACATTTGCATTATTTTCTTGGTCTCCAAATATTGCAAACCAAAAAAGGAATCTTTCTTTCCCAGTCTAAGTATGCTTGTGACCTTCTTCATCGGTTTCACATGGAAGATTGTAAACCAACCCCTTCTCCCTTCCGGTCTGGAGTCAAAATTTCTACCACTTGTATTTCCCCTGAAATAGACGCCACATTGTATCATCAGCTTGTTGGTAGTCTCTTATACTTGACTCATTCTTGTCCTAACCTTTCTTTTTCCATTGGTCTTGTTTCCTGTTATATGCAAATATCTCATGAAAGTCACTGGAAAGCATCAAAAAGAATAGTTCGATATATTCAAGGTACAATTCAGTTTGGGATTCATTACAGTACAGGGGGGAAACCTTTGTTGTTTGGTTTCACTGATTTAGATTGGGCTGATGATCCTGATGATCGAAAGTCTACTGCAGGTTATGTTTTGAGTCTAGGATTTGGACCTGTCACTTGGGCTTGTAAGAAACAATAAGCCCTTGTTCTTTTTTTAGCAGAAGCATAATATCGAGCCGCAATTAATGCCAGTTAAGAATATTTATGGCTTTAACAGATCCTTTCAGAGTTTGGATTCGAACAACAACAACCTACTCCACTTTGGTGTGATAATCAAAGTGCCATCAAGCTTGCCAAAGATCAAATTCTACATCAATGCAACAAACACATTGAGATACACATGCACTTCATTAGAAATCTTGTTCATGATCGTGTTCTTGAAATGCTCTATTTCCCTACAGATGATCAAGTCGCAGACATCTTCACCAAGTCTCGTACAGAAGCATAGTTTTCTAAACTTTGATCTATGTTAGGAGTTCAGGAATGTGTCCTTAAGGGGGGATAGGCTCTAATGCCTCCTTCCTTCTCCTAATAGTGTCACTTTTGTAAATCCTTCAATCCTATCCCAAGTTGTTCTTATGGGGGGGATGTTAGGATATTTAGACACTTATGAGTTAGTTAAGATCAACTTGTGTAATATATCCATTAGGTAAAGTGTGTTTCTTTAGTATGCATTTGTAAATATTCTAATCCGAGGGTCACGATATGTTCTAGACATAAAGTGATCCGATTGTTTAACTTTTCTTAGATCATACCTACCACTGATCCGTGGCTTAACACCCAATTGACTTATGATCTATATTTAAAGAGCATGGAGGGTCCTTGACTAGTTGATCGATTATGAGAATCTCATGTAACTTTCTTTATTTTGCATAATAAATTGCTCCATGTATCTATTTGGCCGGGGTCGTGGTCTGTTTCCCTCTCGAGGGTTTTAACCACACGACAAACATCGGTGTGTTGATCATGATCTGTTTGTGTGAAGTGGTTTCTCTAGGTGTTCGGGCTTTTGGGAGTAGCCTGTGTACCTGAACACATGGGCCAAATTCTTAAGGAAAACATTAAATAATGCTTATTTAATGTTTATTCCAGATTCTTTTGAGTCAACTTTACATGTGGGGTTACATTCATTTTTTTATGGTTCTTTACATTATCAAATACAATATAATATCTTCCAAAGGAAGTACAACAATAATACAATAAGCATATATTCTGAAGTTACATTCTTCAACAGAATTTTCCTGAGTATCTTTTCCAAGATCTTGGTAAATATTTGGTAAGAAAGTTGAAAAGAGAAATTGGACATAATCTCAAGAAAGTGGAGGGCTTTGCCTCTTTGAGAATGAGGGTTAAGAAGGTCAAGTTCATCCCACCCCAAACCTTTTGCTTCTTTATTATGTAAGAATACATTTTTTGAGATATTCCTTTATGATATCTGAGCATGCTCTATAGATGTAAATAGTGAATCCATCTAGGCCTAGGGCCTTGTCTGGGGCTAACGACCAAATAATTTCAATGATTTCAATATCCTCTATTCTTTGAGCAAGATAATAATTATCATATTTAGAAATAGTTGTTTGGATGTTATCTAAGAGTCGAATTGGGGGTCTGATCTATCCTAATCTCTCTTCCTCATACAAATGCTAAAAGTTATTTTTGGCTTCCTCTTTTGTCTCCACAATTCTAATGATGAGGGTTTCATCTCTATCTTTTATTTCTATGACATTATTCCTTTGCTCTCTTATTTTCACTTGACGATGGAAGTAAGAAGTATGTATTTCTCCATATTTGAGCCATAATATCCTGGAATTTATCCTCCATTTCTCTTAGTCCTCTCTCTGTGATTTAAATAGATGACATCCAATCTCAATTTCTTCATTTCTAGTTTGAGGAGTAATCTCTTTTGTCTCCATTTTCTGTTGTATGGTCTCTAGATGGGATACAATCATATCTTGCTTCTTCAAGGGATTGTAATATGATTTTTTTACCCATACTTTTAATGCAAACTTGGTGGGTTTAATATTTTTCTCCCAAACATAAGATGGGTATCCATCTATCGAGCAATCCTTAGAGGAGGCCATAACATCAAATGCATAAGGATCTTGAAGCCAAAGGGGGTTGAAACAGACTGGTATGGGACCAAGATCATTTTGATCTTGAAATTTGGTAGATATTGTCTTATAATTAGAAATAGTGGAGGGGATAATATGATAAGTTAAATAATTACTTATGATTAAGATATCTTTGTGAAGAAGGACCCGATCCAACTGAGAATCTATATGACTGGGGCCCATTCTACAGTTTTTCCAGGTGAAGCATCCATTTGTCAACTTTAGGTCTATTAGGTCCCAGTATACGATGAATTATTCCATAATTTATTAGAAGGGATCTCTGATGATCTGTTAGAATAATAAAAAACCCATTCCATACCTAGAATACCTTAATTAATAATTTGGTTTAATTTCCTTGGTCCTACACTAGCTAGTTGGTATCCACTTGAACCACTTGGTCAAAACTTACCTAAATTTCCTCTAGGAGCACCTTCACAAGATTCTAGATAAGATTGTGATAACTCAACAACCTTCCCATTTTAGTAAGTGCACATTCCTGCCTTATCCAAATTTTGACTGATTTTCAACAGCTTTTAAGGCAAAAGGTGAAGGCTAGTCAAATGGAAATTGCCTTGTTTTTGGCACAACTCATCCTCCATGTTTTTCTCTCCTGATGAGTATATTTAATTTCCATCACTTATCAACTAAAAAAAATAATTCAGCTAATTTGCGACCTTTTTGACTGATTTGGAAAGTAAGTTTATGCACCTAGGGGGAATTTTTGACTTTTAGTAAGCCTTCTATTGTGAGGATTCAACTTTCCTCCGTAGGAATTATAATATATGATGTAATTATATATTTCTATAGAATATTTCTTTATGATGTTGTCTGATGTAAACTTATTCAATGCAAATTTTGTGTTATGCACCTATTACAGTCTCCAATTTGAGTGGATCTGTGCATGTTTTCAAGCATTTTTTGTGAGTTCAATTGATCTAAGCTTGGGATTAGTTTCCACATGGTATCAGAGCCTCTTTAGCTCAATTTTTATCCTCTCTTATTTCTTTTTCAAGATCGACATCACTCTCCTAGGGAGTGCATTCATTCTGTTCAGGGTGCAGTTGCTGGAGAAATGGATCAATCTGACCATATCATCTTGACTCTATTCAAATAATTTTAATGGAAGGAACGTATGAATATTTTGGTGAGGAGAAAAGGCCTCTTCAAGGTGGCCATGGAAACTAATGGTGATCCCAATGCAACAACATAGAATATCAAGTGTCACACCAGGAGGGATGAGGCTTATGATCTCTTATGTCTCAACATTTCTAGAGACCTTCTTTTCGATCTAGATGGATTGACATCACCAAATGAAGTATGGGAGAAAATGCAAACCTTATATGGAAAGACAGATGAAATTAGGGGACATTCACTGGAGAATGAGCTTATCTCACCAAGTCCAAGCAATTTTGAGTCTTTACAAGTCTACTCCTCCAAGTTCAAAGCTCTCGTTCTTCAGTTAAAGCAGCATGTATTGAAAAGAAAGATGAACAACTAGTCTTGGCCATACTTTTAAAGCTTGGAATTGAATATTATGTGTTTTTATCGACCTTCCATGTCACAATGTTGACAGTTCAAAACTGGAAGATTCCTTCAATTGCATATTTCATGGAATCCTTGACCTAAGAGCAAGATGAGTTGGTCGTGATTGGCACCATCAAACCTTGCAAAGATCAATATTTGGTTGCTGGAGATTAAAAGATGGATTCCAAAGGAAAGAATAAGTATAATTTGAAGAAGCATCCTGATCAAAAGAAAGACAAGTCCAAGTCTCATGAGGAGTCTTCAAGTTCCAAGCAGAATTCCCTAAAGAACAAAGATAAAGGTCAAATGAGCAAGTGCGTATACTGTGGTAAGGGATACCATCTAGAGAGCTCTTGCATGAAGAAAAAAATTTATATGTTCACTCAAATCCTTGAAAAGCACAAAATCTCTCTTCCTAAAGGCTCAAAGAAGAAGGAGGATGCATCAAATTTTGAAGACAAGGAGAGATTTCATGCACTAGTAGCAAGCACTGTAAGATCCTCTTCCTTTATCATTGATGATGAAGTTTCTAGAAACATGGCTTCGACAAGGGAGGCCTTATCCTCTCTTGATTATTGAAATGGTCCTAAAATTGTATTGGGAGATGATTCTAAAACTGAAAGTAAAGGGAAGGGTAGGATAGATATTGAAAATGGTTCCTTCAATAATGTTTTGTATGTCCTAGGTCTTGCTGCCAATATATTTTTAGTCTATCACATGATGTTGAAATACTGAGAGGGGGTGAATCAATATTTTCAAAATAATAACTTTTAACTTTAATCAAGAGAAAATTTCTTATCACCAATCATAGAAGCATATCATGAATAGTCATGAAAGTAACAAGATGCATAGTAAACAATATTTTTACATGGAAACCCAAGCTCTGGGGGGGAAACTACGGAAGCCTTTATGATAAAATTTGACCCAAAAATAACTGGAATAACAAATTTAATACAACTTCTCCAACTACAATTGGAAGGGGAAACAACCCCATAGGCTTTTCCATCTATGACTGACGAGATGTTGCAACAACTCAACTCACAAAATTGTCAGCCATAGCACCACCCTACCACCCTAAAGAAGAATACACTTAAACCTATGAAATGAGCATGTGGACCTGTCAAAATCGATCAATGAAATCACTGCTTCATGCCATCATATTTGCGTCATGCCATCAACTCACTGTATACTCAGTATAATCTATGAATATATCACTGTAAAATCATCAAGTCACTATGCATAGTTTTGTGTACTGAGCATATCATTGTCACCATTGGTGAGCATACTAAACATATCACTGAATTCTCATAGGCACACACACACACACACACACACACACACACACACACACACATATATATATATATATATCATCATTGTCTATCACATGCATCTATAATTGTTCCTACACATGTATCGCATGCATCTATCACTGTTCATGCATGCTTCATTATACACACTTATCACATACATATATCATTGTTCATGCACATCTATCACTATTCATGCACATGTATCTCATTCATCTATAATTTTTCATGCATTCCTAAGTGTATCTTATTCATTGATTGAGTATATCACTATGTGCATACATACATACCTTGTATTGTATGGTTATATGAGTATGATGTAAACTTGTAAATATTGACCAACCTCATTCAACAACTTGGACTATGATTGGGTTATGATTGGTGGAGAACTTGGACTACCATCACGAATTTGTGACCAACTAATCCTCCCACTACTCGCGATTAGGGTTGTGTAACACTTAAAACAACTCACGGTTAGGACTGTGTAACCACCTCAAACAACTTGCAATTAGGACTATCATATGACTATGGACTCCTCAAATGTTTCTGATATAGCTAACCAGTAATGCCCCAAAAATATAAGAATGTCCTCCTGAAATCGACCTATATACATGGTCTGCTACCACTGAAATTCTCCTTTTGCTAAGAAAAATATCAGTGCAGATATCATTTTGGTAGTGGACACTATGTATTTATATGATTTGATGTTGGAAGACAATTTGCATTGGGACGAATTCTTTAATATTTTTTTATTTTTAATTCAAAAAAAATATTTTCCAATGTGGAGGATAAATTGGCCGAATTGTAACAAAGAATTTTAGTATTTATGCAAGCTAACTTCACTTGTAGTAGGTTAACATTGTTCACAAAGATATTAAGGTGATTTAATTCATTATTTAATGATTTTTAAAAAACAAGGGACTTCTACATAGGACCATTTTAATTTAATTTAAATGCTAGGGGTTTTAACAATATATTTATGTCAACAATCTCTATGCTGCTTCAACCAATGGTAAGGGTTTAATTAACATGCATGAGAGTTTTATGGGATTCATTTCCATGTCATGGAGTCCATGAGAAATTATTCAACAATCTTGTGGGTTTAAGGGTCACCAAATGAGGGCTTCAAGGACTATTCAAGGTAAACATGCAATGGGCATCATCATATACTCATCATGGGATCAAAAGGGAATCATTATGCAACATTAAGGAATTATTAGTGTTTTAAGAGCAATCATGCCATATTTTCAAATCACCATACATCATAGGGTCATCACCAACAAGAAATATACTTTAAGTGTGCAATAAGGGTTCAAAGATCTAGTTTGTGGGCTCAAGGACCAAGATACAACTTAAGGACTATTAACCACATCAATGAGACAAGGATTTTTCCATTGTCCCAAGGAATCCCAGGGATTTAGACTTGGGCTTGGATAAGGTCAAAATGTCTCCTCTGACATCGACAACCATGAAAAACTACTAACCCTTAGGGGCTCATCAAGAGGAACCAAGACACAGCTGTTGGCATCAATGAAAATTTAATAAACAATCTCCCCCTATGTCATTGATGTCAACACAAAATATCCCCCTTATAACATACTCCCCTTATTCACATCACTATTCTCCCCCTTTGTCATCAATGGAAAAGGGTAGTCCTTTTAGTAGTACTTCTCCCCCTATCATATTGTTGTTTTGTTGAAGGTGCATCAAATCAATTAGGAGATAGTATGACTCCCAATTTTCCTCAGAGGTACTCAAAGGTTTCTCTAGGGAGGGGATTAGTAAAAATATCTTCAATATTCTATTTTGTCCCAATATATTCCAACTTTATATGTTTATCTATGACTTTCTCACAAAGAAAGTGAAAATTGATAGGAATATGCTTTGTCTTGGAGTGCATAAGAGAATTCTTGGAGATACTTATGGCACTCGTATTGTCACATAGAATTGAAATTGGCTCATCACATTTTACTTGTATGTCTTGCAGGTTTTGTTTCATCCAAATAATCTGAGTACAACAACCTATTGTTGCTATATATTCTGCTTCGACGGTTTATAAGGACACTAAATATTTATTTTTGCTCGAAAAAGATACTAGAAAATTACCTAGGAATAATGTTGTGCCATTGGTGCTTCTTATTTCCTCATGAACACATCCTTCCCAATCTGCATCTAATTAGGCTACCAATGTTATCTTATTTCCTTTTAGGTACCAAAGTCCAAAATCCATAATTCCCTTGAGATATCTTAAGATCCTCTTGACTGCAATAATGTGAGTTTCCTTGGGAGTAGCTTGGAATCTTTCAAATTGTCCAACAACTTGTATCACATATGGCCTTGAGCTTGTTACATATAGTAGACTACCAATCATTTACCTATAGATCCTTTTATCAACTTCTTTAGATTCATATTCCTTGCTTAAAGTACAATCGGTGACCATAGGAGTACTCAAAGGTTTACAATATTCCTGTTGGAAAGGGGTTGGAGCGCACAAAGTGTGCTACCACCACTGACAGGAAGGATGTTGACAAAGATAAAAGTCAACTGCGACGGAGGAAGAATACGAAAAACTATGATATTTTTGTTGAGTTAGAGATTGGTCAAGTGGACCATTTTGTAACGACCTAGTGATCCTATACGTAGAGTTAGGATTGTAAATCGAAGGGGAATATTTTGGATTAGAATCAAACAACTGATAAATGTTTATTTTCTTTTATGGTTCATTTCCGATATTGGTGTTATGAAGAATTTGTCTTATGAAGAAAATTTGATCTTCATTTTGATCATGTGTGTTATAATGTGTTGTCTCTGTGGAGTGTGTTGTATCTGACGATGATTAAAATGTGAATTATGTTGTGATAAAATCTTTTCTTCACTATTGGGTTAAATCTGTGATGGATCAAATAAGTTGATATGCCACATCTATGTTTTCCCTTTAACCGTGAATGATGTGAAGTGTCACAATACTTATCGATTTAATGTATGTTGATGTTTTTGTCAATCGAAATCTGGGTTAATATGATTGCGAATAATGATGATAAGTAGATCTGGTTAATAGTGCAGTTATGAACCTGGATTTCTGGGTAATGTTGTGTTTGGGTAAAATATAGTGCGAAGTCCTCTTCCCACTGTAGAAACTTGGTTCCTGTAGCCCTCCCTTAGACATCTTGGGTGAGATTGCATCTTCTCCACAGGTGTTGCTGGAGAGGGTAAATCCTTTCAGGGCCAATGTTTAGGGAGTCTACGCCGGTAGTTGTTAACAACAATGCAAAGTGAACCCCTGTCAACAAACGTGTGTCAACAAATGGTTTTGTTGTCATGATCATAGTGCGAAGTTAAAGAGGACATGTTGTGGCATCCGACGAAAATGGAAATCTAGGATTAGTTTGACAAGAAATCCCAAGAGTTTGTAGAAGAAGAGAACCAGAACCGAATATTGACGACAAAAGATTGGTTGGGAAAATACATCTACTTAGATATTCATGAAATATTTTTCTCTGAATTCTAGATAGTACTATATGAGTGGTTGGCACAAATTACTTCTTAGAAGACGAATTTCCAGGGAGGCTAGCTTGACCAGTGGACCCTGGAAATAATCTAGTAGTTGTGAAATATAAACAACAAAGATTCAAGGGATGTCGATGTGTGTATAGACAGAATTTTAGAAAGGTATATTACTGAGTTCGTTGTCGACATTGTAAAATCTTATAGCGACGCTGAAATATAATTCTTTAAGGGACCAAGGGGGAGATTTTTTTTGTTACTATAGCTATGGATCAAAATGATAATTTTTGAAAAAGAACTAAAGATGAATTTCGACGAGTAAAGCCCCAGTGTGCGGAGGCTGTGGGTACTGTGAAGGTGAGGGTTTGATGATATGCTACAGGGTAGATAGATGAAAGTTACGATGATACTGTGATGGAATCTGAAGAAGAGTGTGGTCGCCTATGAAGTGGGGTGAGGTTCCGACAAGAAAAGAGGAGGAGGACCGAGGAAAGTCTTGGTGTGATTGGAACAAAAAACTATGAGAAGGGACCAAAAGATACTAAGAGACCCTACAATGATGAAGGAAATGACTAGTCTATGCCTGAACCCGAGGAAGGACCAACCCAAAGCTACAACGCACCTACAACTCTATGAATCACGCCGAACTTAGGAGGACAAAACACGAGTTCATCATAAGGTTTCCCTGTGTGTCAACACATTGGTGATAGTAGCGTATCGATGAGTACTAGGACAAGACCCAGGATTTTGGGTGACGACATAAAACTACCCTTGTTTCAGGGTAATGAGACTAAGGATCCCAAACAATATTGGTTCTTATGTGAAGTAGTGTGGACGGTAAAATAAGTACAAAATGACGATATCAAGAAAGAAAATCTAATGAAATCTTTTCAAGGCTGAGCGTTGGACTGGTACATGAAATTCGTGCAAGTACCAGTGGGGCATCCCCAGTGAACTCTATCAAAAATCAGAACTGGATTGATTGAGGAATTTGAGAAACCTAAATTAGAATCAAAGTATATTACAGAATTGAAGGAAATAAATCAATTCCCCAATGAGTTGGCATGGGTCTTCGATCAGTGATTCAAAACTCTAATGGACAAGGTTAACTATGGAATGAGTGATGTGCAACTCAAAGAATGGTTCATCCCAGCCTTGGTACCTCATATTTGCATGTTGTTGATGCAACAAAAGATCACATCTTAGGAAGAAGCCCTAGAGATCGCAATGAGGTTGGAGGCTTCACGAGTCGGTGGAATAGGGATCGGCATGAACCAAAATCTAGTCACAGTTGGAAAACATCACTATCCAATTGCAAGATATTAAGAAAGGAAAACAAGTTGACGAAAAGGTGTGGTAAATTCGATGTCGGTCAGAGGGACATCATAAGGATCACTGTCCATATTTTCGAGAATAATTACAGTCGGGGGCACTGGACCTGTTGAGTCAAGGGGGATTGTATTGGTTCCAATTTTTTCAAACAAGAAGGCATTGGTCAGAAGAATGCATATACTTACAGAAGGTTGTGTCATAACCAGCTAATCTCTTCTGTAACTTTTGTCGATCGGTTGGTCATGAAGAAAAGGACTACAGAGCTTATGATTTTATCCAAGAAAGGAATATGAATACATACTATTGAAATATTGTAACTTCAAAGAATATTCTTTATGTATATTTTGTGGTCCCGAATGGTCCAACTGGGAGAACCACTTGTATTACATTGTACCCTGATGCTCCTAATCGGAAGAACTAATAAGAGTCATGAGGTAGTCCCCTCTAATTGTAAAGGTGGGTCATCAGCACCTCGTGTGGTTACTTGAGCCTACATGTGTAACTCAAGCCTACAGTAGTTAACTTAAGCCGACATGTTGATTGAGTAAACTTTAAGTAAACGGATGAATATAAATAGAGGTTTAGTGCTCCTCATTTGAGACACACACACTCACTTGGAATAGCGCACTTGTGGAGGAGAGGAGTTGCTAGAGAAGAAGGAGAACCAGGTTTTTGACCTCCTTGTTGGTTTTACCTTTTTCCCTTTTTGGGGCATCTATATTGAGGAAGCTTTTTGTTGGGTTTTTCCCTTTAGGGTTTTCCCAGGATAAATCTGTGTTGTTCTTTTAATACTGTTTCTTTCAGTGATCCTGCTTTATATGCTTTTATTATGAAAAATGAAATGATATACTTATGTCTTAGTTAAGCATATGAAAATTCAACATGGTATCAGAGCTAACGTGAATAGGGAAGCTTTCACAAGTTACATAAGATAGGGCTTCTTATTTTTTGGTTCTCTCTCCACAATCAATCAGCAAAAGAAGGCTAGGCTGACTCTCCTTTGAAGGGTGCATCGTTCTATCGAAGCGGAATTCGATTCCGAGCATTTTCAATTTTCGATGTGGAAATTAGGGCTTTCTATAGAAGAGGAATTTTTGAGTGAGACCAGCATAGGATTCTTCTCCTCATCAAAACCAAAGTTTAGAGACTTGGATCAAGATTTTTGGTTGGGTGAATCTCTGGGAAAGTCAAACCCTAGTTTGACCTCGAGCTAGAAAAACTCTAAATACTAAAAATGCTATGTTTTGGCACATTCGCTATATTCCGAGATTGGAGAAGTATCAGGAGCTGAAAACTCAAGAAAAGAATGCTATGAAAGAAGCTATGATCAAAGAATAACAGTTGATCATGGGGAATGATGTATATGATATGATGAAACAAATGTACAAAGCAAGGTTCATGATTCTCCCTAGAAAGAATAGACTATGACATGACATGCTCTATTGACCGGTATATGTCAAGCATAGAACCACCTGTACAGAATGAAGAAGGAAGATGATACTCCACTTTAGGGGGAGTGACTACAGAAAATTATATCTGAGTTCGACATGATATAACATTATGGATAGCCTTATGATGGATCGAGACTTTACCAAGACTAAAGTAGTTTCCAACCTTCAAGGTTGAATGCAAAAGTCTAGGATATGTTGATGACCTGAGAAGACAAACTCATAGAAGATGTTGTGATACTAGAATGATGTTTGGGATATAGTACTCAAACTAGAAAGCAAGAATGTGGTATCTTCCAAATGGATTTGCAAGATAAGATATGTTGCTGATAGAAGTAAGGTAAGAGTTGCGGCTAGAGGTTTCTATCAGAAAGAGGGAATTAACTCTGAAGAGACACTTACTTCTGGAAGCAAGGTACATTTCCTTCAAAACTATCATGGTAGTTTATTCCATGATGAAGTAAAGACAAGCCTTCCTTAATGGTATGATTGAGGAAGAGTTTTACATGGAATAGTCATGAGGATTTGAAGTTGAAGACAGAAGGAATCAAGTATGCGAGTTGAAGAAGGCCCTCTATGGCCTAAAGCAAGCTCCCAGAGCTTGGTATGGAAGAATAGATAGTTTCCTGATGAGCATGGGCTTTGCCAAGAGTAAAGTCGATCCTAACCTTTCCTACAAGGTTGTAGAAGATGTACCTGTCTTTCTATTACTATATGTGGATGACTTATTCTTGACAGGGAATGAGAAACATATCATGCAAAGTAAGAAGAAACTAGCAGAAGAACTTGAGATGAAAGACCTTGGGTTAATGCATTATTTCCTAGGTCTGGAAGTATGGAAAAGTTCAGAAGGAATCTTTCTCAATCGGGGAAAGTATGTGGTAGAGATATTGAAGAGACTCAATATGCTGAAATGCAAATTCATGGCCACACCCATGTACTCCAACCTGAAGCTGTTAGCTGATGACTCATTAGAGTTAGTGGATGTGACTCACTACAGACAGATCATTGGGGTCACTGATGTACTTAACAAATACCAGACCAGACATTTGTTTTGCTGTGAACACCTTAAGTCAATATCTTGTTCAACCAAGACGGGTTCACCTAGTAGCTGCAAAACATGTGATGAGGACTATAGACTTTGGTCAATACTATGATGCTAGCCATGAGTATAGATTGTATGGCTACACAGATGCAGATTGGGCCGAAAGTATCTCATACAGGAAAATCAAATCAGGTATATGCTTTGAGGTCTGCTATGAGTTCATGGTTTAGCAGGAAACAGTCCAGTGTTTCTCTTAGCACGGTTGAAGCAGAATACATAGCAGATTGCTCTACTATGTTATGAATCCATATGGCTTCAGAAGCTGATATCAGGTCTCTTTGACCTGAAGATGGATACAACAATGATTCTATGTGATAACCACAGTTGTGATGACAAAGAACCCTGTGTTCCACGTAACACGTAGAAATCCGGTATTTCTACATACAAGATAAGATGAAGATAATGATACTGTAGATGCATATGATGGTGATTTAGTATTTCTATACTGAATATAGAGATGATGATGTTTCAGTATTCCCATATTGAATATATAGATTTCAGTATTCCCATACTGAAGATATAGATGATATTTCAGTATTTACATACTGTAGATATAGATGATGGTGATTCCGTATTTCTATACTAAATATAGAGATGATGATGATTTCAGTATTTCTATACTGAAGATATAGATGATGATGCTTTTAGTATTCACATACTAGAGATACAGATGGTGATAGACTTGTATTCATATATTGAAGACATAGATGATGATGGTTTGGATGATGATGTACCGACGAAGCCTCTGCCTCGAGTAGAGTTTGAACACTTTCAAGACAAGATTGGTGTTGTTCAGAAAGACCTTCCTCGAAAGGGGGAGTAGTGATGTTGCAGTGGGATTGTATCATCCTGGGACATCTGTCCATAATAGAACTGGTGACCTTGGTCATCGAGAACGTGATGGGATTGTATCATCCTTGGGCACCTTCCTTAAAGTGATCCGGAGACCTCGGTCTTCGAGAATGAAGAGGGATTGTATCATCCCGGGACATCTGTCCATAATAGATCCAGTGACCTTGGTCATCGATAACGTGATGGGATTGTATCATCCTTGGGCACCTTCCCTAAAGTGATCCGGAGACCTCGGTCCTCTAGAATGAAGAGGGATTGTATCATCCTGAGACATCTGTCCATAATAGATCCAGTGGCTTTGGTCCTCGAGAATGTGGTAGGATTGCATCATCATTGGACATAGTCCTAAAGTGATAGGGAGTGATTATCCCGTAATTGTATCCGATGAATTCGGTCGTCGAGAATGTGGTAGGATTGCATCATCCTTGGACTCAAGTCCTAAAGTGATAGGGAGTGATTATCCCGTAATTGTATCCGGTGACTTCGGTCGTCGAGAATGTGGTAGGATTGCATCATCATTGGACATAGTCCTAAAGTGATAGGGACTGATTCTCCCGTAATCAATCCGGTGGCTTCGGTCCTCGAGAATGTGGTAGGATTGCATCATCATTGGACATAGTCCTAAAGTGATAGGGACTGATTCTCCCGTAATCAATCTGGTAACTTTGGTTGTCGAGAATGTGGTGGGATTGTATCATCCCTGGACTTTAAGTCCAAAAGTGATCCAAAGAATTTTTGTCTTTGAGTTGTGGATTGCAGGTTGTTGCTGATGATGATGATGTCGTACTGATCGAAAGATCGCAGTATGATGATGACGACGAACTGATCGAAAGATCAGAGTATGATGATGATGAAATACTGATCTAAAAGATCAGAGTATGATGATGACGCACTATCGAAAGATCAGAGTATGATGATGATGTTTCTGATCGAAAGATCAGAGTATGATGATGATGCTTCTGATTGAAAGATCAGAGTATGTTGATGATGTTTCTGATCGAAAGATCAGAGTATGATGATGATGCTTCTGATTGAAAGATCAGAGTATGTTGATGATGTTTCTGATCGAAAGATCAGAGTATGATGATGATGTTTCTGATTGAAAGATCAGAGTATGATGATGATGTTTCTGATCGAAAGATTAGAATGTGATGATGATTATGTTCGACAGATCAGAATATGATGATGATGATGTTGCTGCTGATCGAAAGGTCAAGGTGTTGAAGATGTTGTTGTTGATAGAAAAGTCAAAATGCTGAAGATGTTGCTGATCAAAAGGAAAAAATGCTGAAGATGTTGTTGCTGATCGAAAAATCAAAGTGCTGAAGATGTTGCTGATCGAAAGTTCAAAATGCTGAAGATGTTGTTGCTGATTGAACAGTCAAAGTGCTGAAGATGTTGCTGATCGAAAGGTCCAAGTGCTGAAGATGTCGTTGCTAATTGAAAGATCAAAATGCTGGAGATATTGTTGCTGATCGAACCAGTCAAAGTGCTGAAGATGTTGCTGATCGAAAGGTCCAAGTGCTGAATATGTCACTGAAAATTGAAAGATCAAAATGCTGAAGATGTTGTTGATGATGAAGACTGAAGATTGAAGATGAAGACTACATGATGTTGAAAAGCTTCCAATGATTTATAGATGTGTTACCCTACTGATGTTGATGATGTCCGCTATCTCTAATATTGTTGTTGTTGATGTAGAATACCCTTCTTGTTAAGGGGGAGTGTTGAAATATTGTAACTTCGAAGAATATTCTTTATGTATCTTTTGTGGTCCTCGATGGTCCAACCGGGAGAACCACTTGTATTACATTGTACCTCGATGCTCCTAATCAGAAGAACTAATAAGAGTCATGAGGTAGTCCCCTCTAATTGTAAAGGTGGGTCATCAGCACCCCGTGTGGTTACTTGAGCCTACATGTGTAACTCAAGCCTACATGAGTTAACTTAAGCTGACATGTTGATTGAGTAAAATTTAAGTAAACAGATGAATATAAATAGAGGTGTAGTGCTCCTCATTTGAGACACACACACTCACTTGGAATAGCGCACTTGTGGAGGAGAGGAGTTACTGGAGAAGGAGGAGAATCAAGTTTTCGATCTCCTTGTTGGTTTTACCTTTTTCCCTTTTTGGGGCATCTATATTGAGGAAGCTTTTTGCTGCTTTTTTCCCTTTAGGGTTTTCCTAGGATAAATCTGTGTTGTTCTTGTGATACTGTTTCTTTCAGTGATCCTGTTTTATATGCTTTTATTATGAAAAATGAAATGATATACTTATGTCTTAGTTAAGCATATGAAAATTCAACACATACTTTATGAAGGGAGAGGACCAACGACCAATGGAAAAGATTCAACTGCAACCAGAGTATACTCGATCTCAATAGTATGACCAGCCACAACAACATTATATGCAGTCGTAATGTGATAAACAACAACCACATTATAAATTGCCACAACAACAATTTAACTAGCCATAGTATAACCAGCCACCGTAACAACAACAAGGGGGATTTCGAGGAGGATTTCATGGAGGTTATAACAAAGGGTTCGATCATGGAGGAGTAATGGGTCAAAGACGAGGACTAGTTATGCTATAACTACGGAGTGGTGGGACATTATCAAATAGACTACCCAAATCTAGCAGCTTAGTGTACTTATTGTAGTGTATTCGGTCACATTGTCAAAGAATGTCCACAACTAATCCTGAAATGGAAAGCTAAGAATGCACCAAAACCACAACCTAACCAGAATGCAAATCGAAATCAGAATCAAAATCCTAGACCAAAGGTGGGAAAGATATAGGCTGAAATAAGGGCTCAGCCAGTACATGTCGGTGTAGTAATGAGAGGAGGGGCTATGAAAGTGGATGACATACCGATTCTAAATGTCCAGCCTAAAGCCCAAAATAAGGTCCAATTTGATTCATAAAGAAACCTTATTCAAAGCAAAAGAAACTTTGATCAAGGAAAGTGGTAAGTTACCCATTTATGAGATGCCGCTAAGTTTTGATTCGAAAAACTCACCAAGGTCAAAAAGAAAGGCCACTACTTTGAAAAAGTTTCTAGAAAGTTGTCTAACCTTAGAAAAAGATCAAGATGCATTAGCAGAGACAACAAGATTTTTGTATTGACACGAAGAAGGACGACATGATCATGCATTCAATTCATTGCAAAAGAAGAAAACATGAAGAGAAATGAGAGTGAGTGTCCAAATCGACGAATATGATGTATATTCAGTAATTTTGGATTTAGGATCATATGTGAATATCCTAACCAAGACGACATGGGAAATGATGGGGAAGCCACAACTAGTTTGATCCCCTGTACAACTTCGTCTGGAAGATCAGGCCAAGGTTTCTCTATTTGGATGAGTGCTCCATCTACCTATCGAAGTGGAAGGATTGAAGATGTATGAAAAAATTGATTTTATTGAAATAGTCAATGACACCAACCCATACCTTGCACTTCTAGGAATCAGTTGGGAGATGGAAAACTTGATGGTTATCAATTTTAAGAAAAGGATAATGATAGTCAAGAATCATGATACACGATTCATTGCTCCATTAGATCCTCTCAAAGGGAAACGATATGTTGAGCCAATCAAAGACAAAGTTGCGGGAGGTTGGGATAATGCCTATAATATATTTGAAGGCTATATCAATCCCACTGTTGATGGAGAGTTAGGCTAGTGAAGCATCAACTCAACATATTTAGACTAAGAAGAAGAGATAGAGAATTGACAGAACTGATTGCATGAAGTATCACTCAGGAAGTGTGCGCCCATCACTTAGTTACTGAGATGGGTAGCAATAGAAGTACTCGATCTGCCAACATATGAAGGACTACCTAAATTGGGAACTTTTATTAGTGAATTTGAATTTAGAGTATCCAAACTACAATTATTGCTAGCCTTGGAAGATTCACTGAATGCTACTCCAGTAATATGGTGGGCTACGCACAAGGCAGCGATAGCGGACTGGAAGATATGTCGATGATTAATGTAAGTTCTATTCGGGAAGGATGAATTCTATCAAGGAAAGAAATATGATGGAAGAAATGATCCAAGAAACCATCTGATAACATGCCAAACAACATGGGGACTAAGGTCGAAAGAAGAATGGGTCATGTGTTCATCCCTACGTTGGAAAAAATACCATGGAGATGTCATGTTTATGCAGAGATGGGAAGGGAAACAACAATGTGAGAAGAAATGGCAGTCAAATTTGGTCATACTTTCAGTTTCATGAATGAAAATCCATTTATCCATAGTGAGCTACAGGACATCCACGACAAAGTATTGGAGATAGCTCTAGTCGAGCTACCAATGGGATCACAATGGACACCAAGACCGAAAATGATGATGGAATGTTACAATGTTTTGGGAGAAACCGATGACGATGATGATTCAAGAGATATTCATATTCCATAATTGGAAGGAAGTCATAATATCAGAGTACCAAATATGCCATACAACAAATTTAAGCAACCACTGAGGATAAAGAAGGTCAATATGAGAACAATAGAAGGTTGAGAGTTTTCTAGTATTGGAGTTTACTAGGATGATTTAGCAATGGGGAAAGTCACTGATCTACGACATAATTTTATGGACTTATTCCCGAAATTTTTTTCCAAGATGAAAGTCATTTTAGGGGATTTGGGTGAAATGAAGATTCCTCTAAAACTCGATGCAAAACCAATAAAGAAGCGACCATAGAGGTTTAATCCAAGATACAAAGAGCGCATCAAAGACAAACTAGAAAGGATGCTGGGTGCAATAATTATCGAGTCGGTAGAGGAATCTGAATGGATCAGTCTGATGGTGGTGCAAGGCAAAAAGACTGGCGAAATCTGTATTTGTGTCGATCTGAGGAAATTGAATGATGCAAGTCTTCAAAACCCATTTATGACACTATTCACTAACGAAGTATTGGATGGAATTGGAGGACAAGAGATATATTCATTTATAGATGTATTTTCAGGCTATCATCATATAAGAATTGTAAATGAGGACAGACACAAAACCACTTTTGTAATAGAATGGGGATTTTTTTAGCACAAAGTGATGTCATTTGGTCTCAAGAATGCGGCCACAATTTTTTCAAGATTAGTTTCCGTTGCATTCAAATACTTCATTAATAAATTCCTAGATGTCTACATGGATGATTGGACCATCTGTGTTTATAAAATACCATACTGTGAACCTTCGATTGATGTTGGAAAGGTGTTGACAACATCAGATCTCACTAAATCTAAAGAAATGTATATTTTGCGCACTATTTAGGATCCTATTGGGACACATTGTATGCAAGGAAGGCATGTTGGAGATATGATGTGATCATTGCACCAATGGAGAAGTTATTGAATAAAGATGTGAAGTTTGAATGTAACAATGAATGCTAGAGGAGCCTCGATACGTTAAAGAAGAAGATGGTCGCAACACAAATATTGGTTTTTCCATATTGGAAAAAGGACTTCCATGTCTATGTAGATGCTTCATCGGCCACTTTAGGAGTAATACTAGCCCAACTAGGAGAGGGATCAATTGACCATCGATTTCATTTTCAATTTGGATATTGTCTACTATGGAGAAAAACTACACGACAACTGAAAGAGAAGGATTTGCGATGGTGTATGTGGTACAAAAATTTTTCCACTACATGTTAGGAGGGAATTTCAAAATGTTTATAAATCACTCAACATTGAAGTACTTGGTCAATAATCCAGTGTTGGGGGGGAATATTTGTTGGTGGTTACTGCTATTCCAAGAATTTGATTTCGAGATCATTGTGAAACCTGGACGATTAAACGCATGACCTGGCCATCTATCAAGGTTCGAATCAGATGAAGAACCAAGAAACATAGAGGATGGACTACCTAATGCACAACTATTTAGAGTCGGAATGGGTGATGGCCATTACAAATGAATTTTTCAATTTTTTACAACAGGAAAATCCCTTGAGGAGTTCACCACTACTCAGAAGAATCAACTAGTTTCTAGAGCTGTTGAATTCCAACTAATCGTAGGAAAATTGTATAAGATGGGGCCGGATGAATTTCTATGTTGATATGTTCTTCCACACGAGCATGAAAGAGTGTTGGAAGGAGGCAAATGGTGGGATTGCAAGAGGAAATTATGGAGGATGTGCAACCAATAGGAAAATACTTAGAGTTGGATTATGGTGGAAGATAGTAACATCAACGCTAAAAATTATGCTAAGAGCTCCAATGCATGTCAAAGAATGGGAAAACCATCGCGGAGAGATGAGATGTTGTTAGTACCTCAGGTAACACTAAAACCTTTTGACAAGTGGGTAGTTTATTTTGTCGGACCCATCAATTCGCTGGGGAAAAGAATAGGTATGAGATACATCATCACCGTGACTAATTATCTAATGAGATTGGTTAAGGCAGCACCAATAAAGGATTGCACAGCTGCGATGGAAGTGAGGTTCCTTTTCAACAATGTGGTTACCCGATTTGGATGTCCTAAGATATTGATGAGCGATCAAGGAGCTCACTTCATCAATCAGACAATTAGAGCGATGAATGAAGAGTTCTAGATACAACACAAGAATAGTACTCCATATCACCCATAAGCGAATGGTGTGGTAGAGGCATTCAACAAGATATTGGAAAATGCAGTTACTAAGGTATGCGATACGAATCGGGACGATTGGGATATGAAAATCCCCATGATATTATGGGCCTACATAACAACAGGTAAAATACTGATAGGGAAAACACCATTCAAGTTGGTGCATGGACAAGAAGTGGTAATGTCGGCAGAATATATCATCCCATTCTACTCATAAAAACCATAACAGGAATGAATGATGAAAGATCAATTGAGGAAAGAATGACATAGTTCATACACCTTGAGTAGGACCGCTTCATCGTAGGATTTCATCAGCAAGTGGAAAATGATCGACAGAAGGCATGGTATGATCACCATGTCAATACAAATCATTTCCAACACAGAGATATGGTTATCCTCTATTACAACAAGTTTGTGAATTAACTAGGTAATCTTCAGATGCATTGGCCAGGTACATACATCATACACTTAATTATTGACGGAGGTGTGGTACATTTGAAATAGTTAGACGGAGTACTTATGTCTAAATTAGTAAATGGGAGTCGGCTAAAGCCCTATCGAAATATACAGGCACGACATCAATGCTAACAGTCGTGGGGAGAAAATGATGAAAAATTATGAAGGGAAATATGTCAACATAAGGAAGAGCGATGAGAAAATTTAAACTCCGACAAGGTTTGGAACTTTTCAATATGAGACAAGGCACGAACTGGTCAAATCAAGAAATAAATGAATCAATTACACCATGTAGGTGATGACACAAGTTGGAAAGATTTGCAATTAATGACCAAGGCGCATGTTGGATTTGCAGAATCGATGGAGGATTTGGTAAATCAATGAGGATTTAGTAATGATGGCATGAATCCCTTACATGGAAGACTCAGAGGCTATAAAATTAGATTGAGAGGCATGGTTCAACTCATGTTGCGAGATGAAAGGAAGAATAAGAGCTAAGAGGAGAAGACTTAGAGATGAGAGAAGTGTAAGCATGAAGATATATCTTGCAGAAGCAATAACACAAATTATTTCAAGCATAAGCACATAAGAAAATCCAATTGCATGGGAAACCATCGAAGAATAAATGCAGGAAATTGTGTCTACAACAGGGCGACCGATTAGAAAGAATAGGAGTACCAGTCATCTGATCACTCTAGACAGAAGAACCAAGACAATCTGAGGTTCAATGAGGGGGACTACAATAGAGGGGGATACATGTCCATTAGTGATGGAAAAAGAGGAAATGACACGAAGAGGCAAACCACCATGCCAACAATAGAGGAAATCCATAAGTACGTAGCACCGAGAATGGAAGGGGCACTAGTTGTAAGGATTGGAAAATCCAACAAGTATGCCATCAAGATGCACACAACACCCAAAGGTGTCCATGTGACAAAAGCTCTAGTACAATGATTACAACATCTTGGCATTCCCAAAATTCACCAAGGAGACCTATGAGGAAAGAATACAAGGATACCAAGGTCCAATCACCAGAGAACTTGTGCAATGTACATTAGGATTGCAGCAGTTTGGTCTATTGTCGATCATCTGTATGTCACATTTTGGATGATATTCAAAAGTTAATATGCGCGTGAAAAATTCTTGGCATATTTCCATGGTGGTTATTTGTGGCTAGGGAAAAAGGTCCCAATTACGGCCGACTTGATATCCCAAATCATCGTCCTACCCAAGGCGGGGGTCAAACCGTCACAATACTTTTGAGGAAAGGATAACGACAAGAAGCTGGTAGTAAAGCTGCAAAAAAAATGGTGTAATAAAGGATAAAAGGGCATACATAATTGATACCATCAATGATAAGGCAGTTCAAATCGCAACAAAGTTTTTTACGGTCAATATAGTGCGAAAGAATCACCTGAATTAGTGTACATCAGGGGTCGTCACATCCGCAGAGCATTGCACAAATGGAGTACAGATGAATTGATCCATGTTCTTGCTAGATGAGTTGATGGAGGATGCTGTGTTGGCACAAGAGTTTGGTAAGCAATTCACTTATTTGTGGTTTCTAATACTCATCGTGTTGGTCTCTTGGATGGAACCAACGCATTATCAAGGGATGGAGGTTGACATTGTCAACATATGTCAAGGAGCAATATATAAAAATATGCGGGCACTTAATGATAAGTAACAAAAAATTAACAAAAACATACAGTTTTACCTGTACTTAGATGAACTGAGAGAGGAATAAGTCAAGGTGCCATGTCTCATAGACCAAGCCGCAAACTAGTACCCAAGGATTACATGATTGGTGATGGGACCCCATGCCGTACATATTCATGCAGGGAAAGATCCAGAGGAGCAATGTCTTACAACATAATATAAGCTAACGAATGAAGAGTTGGGGGCCATCATAGAAGAATGGACTCTGAAGTGGAAAGTTCTAGTAAGTGATGAAGAAATATTGGACCCAGGAAATGGACCAATGGAAGATGTCCCAAAAGAATAATATAACCCAAAGGACTCAGAGGAAGAATAAAAATTGTAAGACGAAGCTTCCTCAGCAAATTCGATCGAGTCTATTTTAGAGAAACAATAGGAAGAGGCACATATGAAATGTCGCTTTGAGCAAGGTGAGGGGAGAAGCACCACAAGACTCTCCAATGACAGGGTAAATAGGGTATTGGTATCAATCACCACAACAACCAATGAGAGTCAGACAAAGGTGACGCAACATGAAACATGTTACTTCCACCAAGTTACATAGCTACTGCAGACACTCACCAATGTAGTGCTCGATATGAGGATACCACAAGAAGGTGTGCTACAAAGGGTGGTTGAGGTAGAAATCAGTACAAGAGTGTGACTAGTACAAATTCGGCCACATGCGATCACAATGGGGGATGAGGATATCAATGCTACACTATGAGGGTACCACTCGACTGGCCTTGACCAAAACTTGCTTCTGATGTTTAACACTGATAAGACTTCAAATTACAACAAGTGAAGAGATCCGAAACCATGAAGCAACAATCCGTGACCAGCTAGTCTGGTCCAAGCAGCGAGAAAAAAGAGCTAAAGTGTAACTTCAATGACTAAAAGTGGAAAAGGAGGAAATCATAAATGAAAAGACTAAGGCATTCAAGGATATGAAGAGACTGGAGAGGGAAGTATCAATGGCTTGCAAAGAGGTACTAGAATTCATTCTAGAAATGTTTGTGGAATCCAAAATATTTCGACTAGGGAAATTTTGTGTAGACTTGCGAAAGGAAAATGAGGAGTTGCAGGCTAGATCAATACCCAACACACCGCTAAAGAAACTAGTAGGAAGGAGAAGCACAATAGAATATGCCACAAAAGAGATTTCAAAGTTAGAGATGGTATTGAAGATGATCACATAGGAAATAGCATAGTTTTGGGGTATCTTAGTACAATATGCGCAGTTGCACCAACCGGACGTGCAACTTGTTGAGGTAGTTTCACAACTAACAACGTTGAGGGCATCACTTGAAATGATTCCCCCACTTGCGCAGGTGACCAAGGCAGTTTGGGTAAAAGAGTTACATGAGCGCTTAACAAGGATCATACAAGACACCAACAGAGGACAACACACTTGGATGAATTGCAGGGTACAACAGAGCAATTGGCACTCAAAGCCATGAATGAAATCATGAAGACCAATGTAGATTTGAGAAAATTACAGCATATGAGTGAAGAGAATTCAAAAATAGGAAGTGGAAGAGTGTGCAACACTGAGGGCAAAGGTCAGGGATGTTGTTGAACAAGTCAGAGCAGAATATGACGACTTAAAGGAAAAATTGAACGCAATGGTTTCTTTCAGCTGAGATGGATCAAGGTTGATCCACAAGTTTGTGTTGGGGGCCTATTGAAAATGGGTTCGAGCACACAAAGTGCAATACCTCCACCGACAGGCAGGATTTCAACAAAGATAAAATTCAACCGCGACGGAGGAAGAAACTGAAAAACTAGGATGTTTTGGTTGAGTTAGTTAGAGATTGGTCAAGCGGACCATTTTGCAATAGCCTAGTGAGCCTATAAGTAGAGTTAGGATTGTAAATCGAAGGGGCATATTTTGTCTTAGAATTAATCAACTGAGAAACACTTTTTTTCTTTTACGGTTCATTTCTGGTATTGGCGTTACGAAGACTTTGTCTTATGAAGAGAGTTTGATCGACGTTTTGATCCTATGCATTATAATGTCTCGTCTCTGTCGTATGAATTGTATCTGAAAATGTTTAAAATGTGAAATATACATTGATAAACTCTTTTCTACATTATTGGCTTATCACCAATAACTAGGTCTGATGGATGATTCTATTGATACCAGTTCTTAGGGATTTTTCAATCTTTCTGTTGTTCTTGTTCCATAGTTGGTTGATTCTCTTCTTCATCCTCAGTAGGTTGTTCTTTAGTATCATCTATTTGTTCTTCCATTTTAATTTCTTCATTTTCATCTTCAGATTCTTTTGGATCTTCTTTGGATGATGTTAGTTTTGTCTCATCTATTTTCACGTTGATGCTTTCGATCATCTTGTTTAGTATCAAATTGTAGCATTTGTACACTTTCCTTTTGGATTAATATCCAACAAATATGCCCTCATCTACTCTAGAATGTTCTTATCTTCTCTTTTCATGTATCACTTGCTTCCAACTATTCTGAAATGTTGAGTGTTTGTTTCCTCATAGGGATTTTTATAATTTTTACTTATGAGTAATCCTCTGTTCATGATGTGTATCAATGTATGAACTACTTGTGCCTAAATTTTATCATTCAACTTATATTCATTCAACATGGTCCTATCCATCTCTATTATTGATCTATTCTTTCTTTCAACAACGTCATTTTGTTGAGGTGTTCTGGATGCTAAAAAATGTATTTGTTGAATTCATATGAAGTGAATTCTCCACCATTATCATATCTAAAGCATTTGAATCGTGATCTTGTTTCATTCTTAAATAATTCCTTGAAAGTTTTAAAAAATCCAAAATCTTCTGACTTCTTATTGAGAAGACATACCCAGGTCATCCTGGTATAGTCATCAATAAGTAGCATAAAATATTTTTTCACCATTCAATCCTTTGATTCGTGTTGGCCTACATAAGTTAGTATGAACGAGCTCCATAGGTTCTGTAGAAGAGTGCTCTTTTATCTTGAAATTAACTCTTGTTTGTTTTCCATGTTGACAGTGTTCACATACAATATTAGAAGGTTTTGTAAATTCTGACATATTTCTTACTACTTGGTTTTGTGAATTTTGACCAAGTTCTCAAAATGTATATGCCCCATTATTCTATGCTAAATCCAACTCTCATCCTCCTTTCCCAAGTGACAATTCTTGGACTCAATTTTATCCAAAACATATATATTGTTAGGCGCCCTAGTGGTTGTGGCTACTAACTTTCATGATCCTTCTTTCCTTATTTTGCATTCCCTTGAGTTGAAGAGGAGTTCATGTCCTTGATCACACATTTGGATAACACTCAATAGATTATACTTCATATTATCTACAAGCAAGATGTTTTCATCTAGGGAATTTTTACTTCCTAGCTTCACTGTGCCTTTCCCCAATACTTTTGATGAATTGTTGTTTCTGAAAGAGAAGTATCCTTTATCCTTTTCAATATTGACAAAAGCACTTTTATTATCTGTCATATTATTGGAGCAACTGCTATCAACGTACCATTCACCAATGATGTTATTCTAGGATTAAAGAGAAATTCCACATTCATGAGTATTCAAGTTGTCCTTACGTTTGATCCATACCTTTTGATGTTCCCTCACTTGATTGTTGGACATTTGCTCATTTATTACTGTTGTTATTTCCACTTTGTAATCTCTGACTATGTGTCCACAGTTGTTAAACTTATAACATTCTACCAAAAATCCCAAAGGACCAAATCTATTATTGTATCATGTCCATCCGAGGTTTGCATACTTATTCCTGGTCTCAAATTTTTTGTAAACAGTTTACAACTCTGCACCCAAATTTTCCACATGTAAAACAATAGCCATAAAAGAAATGTCCAAACCTAGGAATAAATGGAGGAATTGTTCTTCTATGATCTTGTCTTTCTGCTGACCTTTTTTTGGTATAGATTGTTCTGGTTGGAATTTGATCTTGTCTTCATTAGTAGAGTCTTTGACAACTTCTGCATAGCTTCTTAGCTTTTCTTCATTACCTATTGTCATTGAACTTGAGGCCTCATCGGTATTTTTATTATATCCTATACCGGTCTTGTTGAAGAATGAATTCTGATTGCTGATCATTTGTTCAAGAATTTTGGAGTTGTTTTCATAACTCTTGCTAATATGTTTCTTATGCAATTGGTCTTTTAGAGATACTATCTCAGCCTCAAGACTTTCTTTTTCTTTCATATTTACCATAAGTTGTTTGGTAAGAGTGTCTTCAATTATTTTGGCTTCTTCCAACTTAACCTTCAAAACAATAAGGACTTTCTCAAACCCTTGTACCTCTTCCTTGATCACCTTATTCTCCTTCCTAGTTTTATTTAGGTCCTTCAAGGTACTTATGATTTTTTCTTCAAGATCCACCTCACCTTTAGATTCAGATTCTTCATCACTATCAGGAACTTCATTTGAATATATTTCCATGAAAAGTATATTTTCTGGTTCACTATCATAGTCATTATCACTATCACTGCTACTATCATCCTTGGATTCCTCACTGGAAGAACTGGTGTTCCTTTTTGAATCGAGACTTTTCTTCTTTGCAAACTTACCCCTTTTCTATCCTTTTAATTCTTATACTTATTATATTGTTTAGAGATTCCATCTTCACCACTATCGGAGTTCTTTGCATAAGGGAATTTATAAGCAAATTGTGTTGGACATTAGGTTCAATGCTCCCCATGAGTTTTGTGACATGGACTAATCACCTCTTGAGATTCTAACTATAGAGATTCTGGTGGAGATTAACACTTGCAGTTTTTGGTCTAACGACAATCGTGAGTCCAACAAATGGTACCAGAGAAATAGGTTAATGGTTTGAGACTCACCTAGCTCACATTGGGGGGGATATTGTTGGACATTGGGTTCAACGCTCCCTATGAGTTTCATGACATGGACTAATCACCTCCTGATATCATAAATCTCGTGATTATAGCATAGATTAACACCTACGGTTGTGGCCTAATGACAATCATGAGTCCAATAAATGGCATCAAAGAAAAATGTCAATGGTTCAAAACTCACTCAGCTCGCATTGGGGGGGATATTGTTGGACATTGGTTTCATCACTCCCTATGAGTTTTGTTACATGGACTAATCACCCCCCGAGATCCTAACTCTAGTGATTGTGGTGGATGTTAACACCTATGGTTTTTGGTCTAATAAAAATCATGAGTCCAACAAAATGACCTATCTTTCCACATGAAAAACACTATTTGAGAGGTAACTTACCTTTGTATTTCCCAGTACCTCTCTTCATCTTCATTACAAAGTTTTTTATTTCATCATCATCTAAATCATCACTTGTTGGCTTGCTCTTTGTTGATTTGTTCTTCCCAGATCGCTTGGAGGATACTTTGAATGTTGCTTCCTTTCTAGATGTGTCCTCATCTTCAATTCTCATTTCATAGGCTACAAGAGTCCCAAGCAACTGATCAATTGTCATAGTATTAAAATATGCTCTTTCTTCTAGGGAAAATATCTTAGGATTGAACCTCTTGGGAAGTGTTCTTAGAATATTTTGAACAACTATCGATTCATCTACTTATTCACCCAAACCTATGATGGTATTTACAAGCTGATCAACTCGAATAATATAAGTTGCAATTTTCTCATCATCATTCATCCTCAGATGTTTGAATTTTTCTCTGTCATTTTGAACTTTGGATTCTTTGACCTTATTATATCCTTCATATGTGGTTTGGATTTTATCCCACATTTGCTTTGTATAGTTTCCATTCA
The DNA here is from genome assembly GCA_001517045.1 of Pseudotsuga menziesii. Lineage (NCBI taxonomy): Eukaryota > Viridiplantae > Streptophyta > Pinopsida > Pinales > Pinaceae > Pseudotsuga > Pseudotsuga menziesii. The sequence goes on along the minus strand of LPNX010900002.1, from coordinate 240,865 downwards.
TTACTTTGGAAAAGAAAAATTCATTTATAGAACCTAGAATATGGTTCCTGGATATTGAATTATTATTGTACTAAACTAACTCATATGGATCTGTTGGTATTGACTTTCGTACCTTGTACCCATTCTCAATAATTTTCCATATGTCACTCCTTGAAATTCCAGGAAGGTTTTCATCCTTATGCTCCAAAATTCATAGTTAGTCCCATCAAACATGGTTGTTCCATTTTTACTGTGTTTTGCAAACTTTCCCATGACTGCTTTCCAGCGGTTAGAGTGTTCTTGAAAGAACCCTCTTTGATATCTGTTATCATGTAAAATGACACTTCTTCATCCGAGTACTGACATCCAATATGTCAGAACACAAAAGGACAAACTGGATTGAAGTATCCAAAACACTATAGATGGGCATGACTGTTGATACTTCATCACCTGACCACCTGAATATATTTTTATTTGAACACTAGGTTTGAACACATGACTATTTGCACAATAACCAGCGTGTCACACGTGAGTAAGTGTATTGCAACTTGCATATGCATTGCACACGTGGGTTTCCTTAAAGCAGGCCGCATGTCATACACGACTTTCCTATTCAATAGTCGCATGTGCCTTAATTTGAAGTTAAAAAATATAAACACGATTAGTCGAGGACAGTTGAGCCCTTAATCATAACTATCTCAACTTACTCAACCATCTCAACCTTCGAAACCTCTCTCTTTCCTCATGTATAAATAGAGGGTAGGGGTTGAGGCTAATCAATCATTCTTATAAGAGAAAATTTATGCTGGTGGTATGCCTTCAGACATCTTGGAGCAGTAGAACTCAGTGTCCTTGGTTTGCAAAGGAGCAGTTGTTTCAAACATTGGGTTGTAATCTCACCATCCTTGTTTATTAATAAAGAAAGTTCTTCTTCCAATATTGTGAACTCTTATATATGTTGATTTCTGAATTATCTTATAGTTTCATTATGAATATGTTATTTCATTAACCATTGATATATATATATATATATATATATATATATATATATATAAGATATTTGTAGGAAGAACTTGTTCTTTGCAGGTGATTGGAGATACCCTAGAAGCTATGGAAGCAACTGGAAGAGGAGAAGAAAAGCTAGGATCAACAGTCATAAACCAAGTTTGCTCAGTTTTCTTCCTATTCCTATTTTAATTTCTACATAGCTGAATGTCTGCAAGTTTTGTCTAGTAAGTTCGTAACCCCAAAGGCCCTAGGTTATTAGGGTGTGTTTTCCTTAACAAAAGAACTAGCAATTCCACTAGGAAGTCTAGCCTATTGCAGGTCCTCTCTTTAGGCTCCCTGACCAGTCTTTGGCTCTTTTTTATTCTGTTTGTGAGTTGTTGTTTTTTCTCCTTTGATTTTCACTTTTGCATGTTCAGGGCCTGTTTGTGAGTACTTTTCTTTTTGAAATTTTTTGATAGTGTACACAGGTTGTCTTGTTGACCGTCGCATATTTCACTTTGTACACGTGTGATCCGGATCTCAGGGGTTGAGACCCAGGAGGCTTGGATGCTGAGAGAGGAGGGGAAGAGATAACATAATGGGCCATGTGTGAGAAATACATGGCAGCGAGATCTAGACTTTGAATAGACTAAACAAATAAACATAGAGTAAATATGTGACATGGATGGGTGAGGCTCAAAGAGGGTTCTTGAAGCCTCACCTCTCAAACCATACTTAGAAGGACACTCAGCACCAATAACCCAATAAATCAATAGAATAAGAGAAGTGTAGGATGTCAAAAATACTTGAATGCTTTATTGAGAAGGCATAGATCCTTTTATAACATTATTACAATGTGACTTGGTTCAAAACCATGGGTTGTGAAATACCATGGATGAAAGAGGTAGAATGTGCATTGAAGCCATACCATGGAACAAAATCATGGGTTGTCAATTACCATGGATGAGAGAGGGTGGCCTCTCCATTTAATGCTTTTATGATGTTTGAGAGAGGGCGGCCTCTCCATTTAATACTTTTATGATCCATACTTATGAATTTAGACCATATGCCCCCTGAAATTCAGATCATTCTTCCCCCCTTAGAAAATGATGGTCCCCATCATTTCATGCTAAAAAGAGACCCATGATTACAATGTGTCAATTTCCAATGAAGAGAAGGGTTTTATGTGATTAACTGAGAACCATGGTCTTTGTGTGGTTGACCCATAACCATAACTGTGGGTTTTGTATGGTTGACCCTTAACCATGGGTTTTGTGTGGTTAACCCATAACCATGACTATGGGTTTTGTGTGGTTGACCCCTAACCATGATTACAATACATAACTGTGGGTTTATTGGTTGAACCATAACCATGGATTTTGTGTGGTTAACTCATAACCATGATTACAATAAGATTTAATAAAAGTCCAAAAATGGTCTTTGGTGCTCTTGATGTCTTGCTGCAAATCCATTCATAGATTCTGATGTAGGCGATGAAATTGAATTCCGTTGAAGACCCATTTGAGATATTGAAGAGTCATTTCCATCCATATAACATACTTTCTGGTTTGACGGACCAATGAGTGAGAAAATGGTTTCCAAACCTCAACAGGCACACACACACTGGTTTTGCAAACATATGTTTCTTCAATCGATGATGTCTCTCAAGCCAGAGATCCAAATGAAAAACCACGAAATACATATTTTAGCTAACGAAAATATTCTTCCAATGAGCTATGGGAGAGCCTCTGATAAGTTCTGTAGAGTCTGTGGTACTTGTTTGAAGTTATTGTATGTGAGGTCGCACTGTGTACAAATATTGGTTGCTTCAAACAAGCATATCTCACAAATGAAGAAGGTAAATGAAAAACCGAAAATACCCATTTTAGATGACGGAAATTTGTTTCCAATGACCTATGGAAGAGACTTTGAAACTCTCTATGCAAGTTGCAACATCAATTTGAAGTTTGTAGAGATCCATAAAGGATGCCAAGGGTTTGTAGAGAAAAATCAAATGCTGTAGAGATCATGAAACTTCTTGTTGCAAATTAGATATCCTATATTGCTTGAGGATCAACTGTGATTCTTACAGTGTATGGACCAGAAATGGATTCTGAGTGTGCCAAAAGGAGGCTAGAAATCTATGCAGATCTTTGAACCCAAACTATGCTCAAACCCTCATTCCCATGGAGAGCGTACCTGCTTTGATACCATTGATCTGGATCTTGGGGGCTGAGATCCGGGAGGCTTGGATGCCAAGAGAGGAGGGGAAGAGATAACATAATGGGCTAGTTGTGAGAAATACATGGAAGCAAGATCTAGACTTTGAATAGACTAAAAAAATAAACATAGAGTAAATATGTGACAGGGAGGGGTGAGGCCCAAATAGGGTTCTTGAAGCCTCACCTCTCAAACCATACTCAGAAAGACACTCTACACCAATAACTCAATAGAATAAGAGAAGTGCAAGATGTCAAAAATTCTTGAATTATTTATTGACAAGGCATAGAGCCTTTTTATAACATTATTACAATGTGCCTTGGGTCAAAACCATGGGTTGTGAAATACCATGGATGAAAGAGGTACAATGTGCCTTGAAGCAATACCATGGAACAAAACCATGGGTTCAATTACCATGGATTAGAGAGGGTGGCCTCTTTGTTTAATGATTTTGTGATGAATGAGAGAGGGTGGCCTCTCCATTTAATGCTTTTATGACTCGTACATCTGAATTTAGACCATATGCCCCATGGGATTCAGATCAACGTGAGTTTCCTTCTGGATAGTCGCATGTCACATGTGGGTTTCCTTTATAACAAGTGTGTGTTCCTGTAGGTGTGTCTGAGTTCATAGGTTTCTTGCTTGTCCCTGTTTTGTGACCTCTTTGATGCTTGTGTAGGTTCTATTTCTAACATGATACTGTAAGTATTAGGTCTTTACATCTCACAGTTTACTTGATCAGTCAAGTCCTTGAGTGTTTTGTGTTTTATTTTCTTTATTGGTGAATGTTGTAGGTTTTCTTGCTTGGCTTAGGTTCGAGTTCTTATGTTTTAGGTCATTGATCAGTCCTTGGAAACACTGTATGCTTTGTAATGTAGTTAGTGGTATGAGTAAGTCATTCTTTCCACTTTGAATCTATTTAGTATTTGATTGGATAGTTCCACCAAGTTTGGTTTTGTGCCATTTCTTTCCATCAATTTGAAGTGCGTTATTATAAGATTTGCTTGTATCATTTGCTTCTATATGTTTAGATTGTTCAAACTTGCTCAAGATTGCATTTAGTTGCAGTTATAATTTTTGAAATTTTTTGAAAAGAAAAGACAAAATTTATACTTTTTGCATTAGGTTGCATCTAGTGTTCTTTTCGTTATTTTTCAAGGAAAAAATAAAAAAATTGAAGTCTTGTAGTTTTTCATGCTTTGATTTAAAATTCATTAGCTTTCATTTTACAAGAAAAGAAAAGAAAAAGTTGGCATAGTAGTTGCATTTTGCTTTGAAAATCTAGTTGTTACATCATTTTTCCTTTATTTTGTCGAGTCTATAACACCATACAGTTTCATCCCTCTACCTTTGACTAAAAGGAACCAAGTAAAAAGAACGATTAATTAAAATTTTATTAGTAAATTTCTTTTTTCTAGGCTCATACACCAACTAGTTCAGGCTAGGCTTGTGGACTGGGGAGTTTTAACTGTCCCTAAGTAATTGAATTCAAATGTAGTTGGCCTTTCAATAGGTAAATCCTCCTCTGCATGAGACCATCTGGAAAGATCCTCAAACACAGGACTTAATCACGAGGCCACATAGGACTTGGTTGAGGAGATAACCATTTGATTCCTTGTTCGAGTGTAGATCAAGATTTTTACGCGTTTGGGGATCTTGTTGATACCACCTCTTAGGCCCCGTGTGGTGCTGGTGTTAACAGGGTTTCAAGCTTTGCTACCTTGCCCACGCGTAAGGATCAAGCTTGTGACTGTTCCTCCAGACTCTCAGTGTAGTTGCGGTATCCTTTAGTCTCTTGACACTAGGGATCATACACAGGTAATACTGGAAGGCTATTTCTGCTTTACCTTGGATGGACTTGGAAGGTAACCCTGGTAGATAGTTTGGGAGGGTGGTTGGGTGATTCCTCCACTTGTTCCTAAGAAAATATTCACAGGATGCAAAGTAACCATATATTAGTTAGTTGCAGCTGCAACTTCTTCCCAAATTTCTAAAAAAATTGGGACCCTCCTTTTTAAATTTTTGTCTTGCTTAGTTTTGTTGGGATTGCTTGACTTTACTGCAATTTTGATTTGTGAGGATGATTGTTGAATGAATATATTTTATGCTGATGCTGCCTTTTGGCTTAAAGTATGACTTACGGTGATTTCTTATCTCGCTGTCGGGATTTGTTGGAGCTATAAATCGGGGCCGTAGTCAACTACGTAGCCACCATTGCGGATGTTCAGTGGAGTAACGACTCAATCCATAGCTCTAGCTTCTGCCAATGTGCTCTCATTTCTATTTTTATTTTCAGCGTTTTGTTTGAAAACCGTCGAAGCATTAGGGTCTTGTATTGCCTCCATTTTGGAGGAAAGGTTGTAAGCACCAAAATTTTACTTTTGCTGATTCCATGTTTTTGTATTTTATTATCGCTGGCGGCGCTGTGATTGGAATTTTGAATCGGGGATTAGGTTTTAACTGTTTCAATTGCCGATGGTTTCATATTTTGGCTGAAGCCATAGTCTATTTTAATCCCACCGTTGTGACTCCGGAGCGAGCTAACCATCTGATGTGGTACTATTTTTCGCTGTTGGTTTGGTTTTTGCCAATTTTTTTCTTTTATTGTAGAACCCTTAGTATGTGCACCACCCACAGTTGCAGCTCCTTAGCGGGCTAATCGCTCGTTCCTAGTTTTCTATCCACTGATGAGGTTTTTATTTGCTCGATGCTTAGTACATTCGGTGGGGTCTTTCTTTCCGTCTTGGTGTGTTTTACATTGTTCTATGTAATGGTGAAGGTTTCCTGTGGGCATAGGTCGATGTTAAAGTTGTCTGAGTTGAAGAACACAGTTTGGGGTTGGGTGCTTCGAAGAATGGTGGCTACTTTGTCCTAGTATTTACTTTCGTTGGAGGGTTTTGTTCTAGTGCAGATGTGGCATGGATTGGGAGAAAAAAATTGTTCTATCAAGCACGTGTTAAGTTTTGAACAGGGGTTTAAGCACAATCTTGTGGGATCTCTTTTGTCTTGACATTCTTTATTTTCATGCATTAATACTATTTATAGTTTATTTTTACATAATTCATGTATTCATCTAGTTTGTGTTACCTTGTTAAACACTAATGATCTTATATGTTCAAGATAGGAAGATTGCTGCAAAGCATATATGACTAAAAGGCAAAGCAACAGAGGAGCGACCTTGAAAGAAGAAGTTAAAGCATAAAAAAACAGATATGTTGCTTGAGTAAAAGAAGAGAGCGAAAGGCTAAGACCAATAGGATCTCAAAAGGACCAAAGAATTATAGAGCATAATCATTAATAGCAGAGGCTCGGGCTTGGGCAGTTCATTAGTTACCAAGCTGGTCCCGTTTTCATAAAAGTGTTTATCTGAAATGTAACATTTGAATCATGAGCATTCACCAAATGACAAAACTATGAGATTAAAATGGTCGGGGGGAAACTCAAAGGTTTTGGCTTGTTTTTGTATAAATATAGGAAAGTTAGAGGGAAGATGGACTTTTTCCTAGTTAGACTTGTGAGAACACATTGTAAGAGGAACTATTTCATTTTGCAATATATAATTACAATTTTTCCTGTTGGAGAAAGCTTTGGTGGAATGTTCAAATGCTGTTAAATGGAGGTGGTTGAAGAGAAACTATTTTGTTTTCAGCTTTTATTCATTAACCGTGAGATTGCTCTAACTTGTTCAACCTATGTTCTTTTATGAATGCTCTGTGGTTTATTTTATGATAATTTCCACTATGAGTAATGAATGTTTTCACAGGAAATGAGCTATCTTGTTGTTCCATCTATTCATGTTTATGTGTTTTGAATCAAAGAACAACTATCTGTGATTTTTCTTAATGCATGAATAGTAATACATTACTCATTAAATGATAATCTCACTCCCTAGGGATAGCTTAGTTAGTTTTATTTCCTGTTGTGTGTGGTTTAGATGCGAGAGAGTCTAAGATGAGAGGTAAGAGCCTTCGCATCACATTGTGACTGCTCCTCGTATTATTTATCAATCTACATTTTAGATAGGCACTTGCGTATCATACTTAAAGTTAAAAACAAAAAAATATATATGGTGGATCGGGCCGCAACCGGTAAAACCTTTTAATTTTGTTACTTGACCTACGGTAGCCAGATCGCAAACCGGACGGATTCCCCATACCAAACAGTCACGGTCTAGTTGGGAACGTTGACTAGGGAGAATCCCCTGCTATTGTTGCCTACGATTTTCTAGGCCTCAATAGTTTTTGGTGCTAGAAGGAGGGCCACTAGTGCATGGCTGGCCGATAAAACCGATTTTGTCGAAATTACTCCACCAGTGATAGTTTTGAAAGTAGTTCATTCCCTAATCCAATTTCTGAAGAAAATAGGGAACATTTGTATTCTATGGACAATGAAGTTGTTAATGATCTAAGAAGAAACACTAGGGCTTATGTGAAGAAGATTGGAGGATTACTGATTATCCTTGAATTACCAGAAGAGAATACAAGAAGAAAGACCGTCCTATATTGGAAGACTCTGTGTTAGTTGGAGATCAGGAAGAACTTGTAGAAACAACTTTACAAGAAGTTGTTCAGCCTCTGAATCAAGTGGTCCCAAACACACCTCTATGTTCACCTGTGCATACTCCTATTCATTCTCGACCTCACTCTCCACCCAGACTCATGGTGGGAATAAATGCAAATCAGCCACCTAACCCACCAAATCCACCACCTGCTTGGAAAGCCATATCACCTCTAAACCTGACACCTCCTTTACATGACTTACCCCAAGATTTTGAGAAGATGCTACCCAAGTTTGATCCAAGTGAGAAAGTTTTAGTAGATGACCATTTGCAAATTTTCTACTTGGCCATAGAAGGACTAAAGGCTGGAGAACACAAAGACATAGTCTGCAGGCCTTTTCCACATACCCTTAAAGGAGCAGCAACCTCATGGTATTTTGGTTTGCCTGCAAAATCAATCCTATACTGGGATACTTTTGAAAGGATATTCATAAGAAAATATGCATCCCAGAAGACTCATGCGGCTCTCATGAAAGGACTGTGCGCTTTAAAGAAAGAGAGAAAAGAAAAGGTACATAGTTTTACCCAAATATTTGCAGCTTATCTTAAGAATTTTTCTGAAACTGATAGGCCCTCAGATAAAGTACTTCTGATTGAATATTATACTTCAGCCGTAGGGCCCGATTTGGCCACGTTTTCCAAGATGAAAGCCAAACCTATGCTAGCAGAGACTTATGAAGAAGCAGAGAGAGTAGAAGCTGAAAAGGAAAGCGTAGAAGATTATCTTGAGCAGTCAGGAGAGAAAACTATTGGGAAGAAAGCTTTGTTATTTACTAAGCCTAAAGAGGAGCAATCACATGATTTCAAAGGAATGGCAAAGATGATGCAGAAGATTTCCAACAGAATAATAGACTTGAAAAAGAAAAAGGAAGCTCATAAGTCTTATAAGCCTTATTACAAGAGGAGACAAGACACCAATCAGTCTAAACCTCCTCCACAAAGTCCTGCATCAATGAACTTAACAGAGGTAGGTATGGATAACTTTTGCATGTTCCACCAGCAGCCTCATCCTGAAAAAAGTTGTCCTCAATGGATAAATTCAATGACATTAGTGATGAATCAACTGCTGGATTCCAAATTATTAGAAGAAAATGATGAGGAAGAAAATGATAATAAATCAACAGAAAAGAAAGAGGATGATGCCATGGTTTTATGGGACTGTGTCTCAATGTTTGATACCAAAAAGGAAAGTGATTTCAGATATGAGGACATATCAGAAGCAAATGTGACAATGAGAAGCCAAGCACTGATTAAAGAAGACAAGTTAATAATCCTGAAATTAAGAGACTCTAGAAGAATGTAAAGAAGTTTCAGAAAAACACCATAGCTAATAAAATTCCTGAGTTTACCATTACCAGTCAAAATCCAAAGCAAATCAACATTCCTACTAAGCCCATTGAAGAGAAGATCAATAATGTAAAAACAAATCTCACAAAACATAAGATGGAGTATGACATTGTGGAGGATATCAAAAAGGTAAAGGCAAATATTTCACTATTTGAGATGTGTAACATGCCGCAGCAGAAAGAAAAGTTATTGAAAGCACTTGAAATGCCAGAGGAGAAGCTTCCCACCAACAATCAACCCCAAGAAGAAGAAATTGGTGAAGCAAGTGTGGGAGGTAAGCCTAAATGAAAAACTCCACCTTTTATCCTTACTTTTGAAATTTTCAACCATAACGCGCACAACTATCTAGTAGACTCAGGGGCATCAGTAAATGTTATGCCACTGTCAGTTTGTAAGAAGATAAATGGATAGCCTAAACCATCTACCTAGCAGGTTATTCAGTTAGAAAGAAAAAATGTGAAGGTAATTGGGGAGATGGAGGATGTTTTGATTCGGTTATCTTCAAATGAAAAGGTATGTCAATTCATTGATATTGTAGTAGCGGACATACCTGAGGCTTATGGACTTGTTTTGAGTAGGGATTGGTCAGCAAAGCTGAATGGATATTTTGCATCAGACTGGTCACATCTGTGGTTACCTTACAAAGGAAGTCCAAATCAAATTAAATTTATAAGAGAGGCCCACATGAAACACAATGTCACGCAGTTGGAGGGTAAGAATGAACCAGTAAATTCTGTTTTGGGAAATTACTTCATTGAGCTAGAACCGGGAAACTACCAAGAGGAAGAAGCCAACGGTACATTAGAAACTCAACCTTATCACCTTTGGTTTTCACAGGATGATGAAATTGATTGTAAAATAGTAGACTTAGCTTTAGACATAGATGTTGATTCATGTACAGTAGTAGTGGATAATTTTTGGACACTTTTCTTTGATGGATCTAAAACCTTGGAAGGATCAGGAGCTGGCTGTGTCTTGATTGATCCAAAGAAAAATAAACATTTTCTTTCATGTATATTAGAGTTTGAATGTACCAAAAACATAGCCGAATATGAAGCATTAGTTCAAGGACTAAGAAAAGCAATTGAATTAAAATTAGAAAACCTGAAAGTGTATGGGGATTCTGAAATAATTGTAAAACAGATTCGAAATCAGATACATTACATTTTCCCTAATTTAAAAGCTTATCAAAGTGAAGTGTGGGATTTGCTTAAAGGTTTTTATGCATTTAATACTATATCAATTCCTAGACTAAAGAATGCAGCAGCTAACTTGTTAGCCACCTCAACTGCAAGGCTTGTACCCTCTAATAACAGGTGTTCTATTGAATTACTTTTCAGGCCTTCTGTTCTAGACATGATTACAAATTTATGAGTTTTTGATGATGATCAACAGATTCTGGAATGTTTGACAAATGATGAAACTTTCAAAGGGGCAATCATTGATGATGAGGAACATCAAGCTGAGCTAAAATTCGACAATTTTATTCCTAAAGGAGTCAGGAATTTAGAGTGAATGTTTGATCTAAACGATAAATTCAGAAGGCCAGTAAATGTTAAGACTCATAGCTCGTCTCTACAATTCGAACTGATTAATTGAGGAACTGAAATTGAGCCTAAATATGTGAATTTGGGAAAGTGTTGCTCCCAAGGTGAAATAAATAAATTCATCAGTTTGTTCAAACAATACAAAGATGTGTTTTCCTAGACGTATGAAGATTTGAAAACATATGATACCAAGATTATTCAGAATGTCATCCCTATTAGGACTGGGGTCAAGCCTTATCAGCAGCTGTTGAGGAAAATGCACCCAAAACTGGAGCCTCTAATTCAGAATGAAGTAAAGAAATTGTTGGATGCTAAAATTATCATCAAAGTCAGACACTCAGAATGGGTTTCAAATCTGGTACCAGTAAGGAAGAAATATGGAGAAATTAGACTATGTGTGGATTTCAAAAACTTAAATCACGTTTCAGATAAAGACAATTATCCAGTTCCACCCATGAAGCAGATATTGCAAATGGTTTCAGGTTCTAAGTTATTTCTCTATTAGATGGATTCTCTGGTTACAATCAGCTGTTAGTAGCTGAAGAAGACAGACTCAAAACTACATTCAAAAAAAGATGGGAGACTTTTGCTTACAGAAGGATTCCTTTTGGACTCATAAATGCTGGAGCTACTTTCCAAAGGGCTATGGATATAGTTTTCCGTGGCTTGATTGGCCGCAGTGTTGTGGTATACCTCAATGACATCACAATATTTTCAAAGAAAAGAGAAGAACACGCATTTCATCTAAAGCAGATTTTCGAGCATTGCCAAAAATATGGTATCTCGCTAAACCCCAAGAAGTGTGTGTTTTCTGTTACAAAAGGAAAGCTATTGGGTCATGTGATATCTAAGAAGGGGACCTCCATAGACCCAGAAAGGATAAAAGCTATCGAATAGATCCCCTTACCCCATAACAAAAAAGGTATGCAATCATTCATGGGGACAATAAATTTCGTGCAAAGGTTTGCGCTGGATTTCGCTCAAATTGTTAAACCTTTGCAGCAAATGGTGAAACAAAGTGTACAATTCAAGTGTACTTATGTAGAGAAGAATGCATTCAGCAAAATAAAGACATCTATTGCTCATGCACCCTCTCTCAAAAGTCTAGATTTTGAGAAGGATTTTATTTTGTACACTGTCGCATCTGACGATTCACTAGCAACGGTGCTTACTCAGAAGGAAGATGGGGGAGATGAGTTCCCCATATCATTTATGAGCACTGGTCTATAGGGGGTTGAATTGAATTACCCAGTTGTAGATAAACAAGCTTATGCAATCTTCAAAGCAGTAAAACAAATCAGGCAGTATATACTTAAAAATCAGACAAAGGTAATTGTTCCACACCCAGCTGTGAGGTCTCTTTTCGTACAAAAGGAGTTAGGAGAAAGAAGAGGCAACTAGGTAATAGATTTACAAGAGTATGACCTCGAATTCAAACCAGCCTCCATAGTTAAAGGGAAAGGACTGTGCAAACTAATGGCCGAAGGTAATAAAAATGAAGAAAACAATTGGGAAAATGAAGCGGAGTTACAGATGATGGATGCATGTCCTCTTTTCACAGTGCTAGATTCCTCGTATCGAGACCTTGTTCATTACCTTCAGGAAGGTTTGTTGCCAGAACATTGGAATTCCAAGTAGTGAAGAGCGTTGTGCCTTAAATCAGCTGCATATTAGATTATTGATGGAATTTTATTCAGGAAGAATTATGATGGAGTCCTTCTCAGATGCTTAGAGAAAGAAGACGCAAAAAGGGTCATAGCAGAGTTACATAATGGGCCTGCTGGAGGCCATTTTTCCAGAGATACGACAACTTACAATATTCTTAGAGCTGGATACTATTGGCCCACACTATTCAAGGATGCTCATGCCCATGTTAGAAAATGTGATATCTGCCAGAGGTGTGGGGGAAGACAAGCCAAAGCAGCAGGACCATTGAAGCCTGTGATGATCGCAGAACCATTTGAGCAGTGGGGTATTGATATCATTGGAGAAATAAAACCAAATTCTTCCTTGTAGCACAAATATATTTTAACGGCAACTGACTACTTTACTAGATGGGTCGAGGCCATTCCGTTATGAAAATTCAATGAAGATACGGTCATGGATTTCCTGCAAGATCACATTATGACCAGGTTTGGGGTTCTAATTTCCGTGGTTTTTGACAATGCTACTTATTTTTCTTCCATTAGATTAGCTGAATTTGCTCATGAAAAATGAATTAAGTTGCATGATTCTGCCAACTACTACCCACAAGGGAATGGTTTGGCAGAATCTACAAATAAGAATTTGATTAGGATCTTAAAAAATACTGTCATAGAGAACCAGAGGAGTTGGCATTTAGCACTACAGAAACGCTATTTGGGCTGATAGGATCACACCCAAGAATTCTTTAGGTGTGTCACTGTATACCCTTGTTTATGGAAAAGAGGCTATACTTCCTCCTAACATTATGCTACCTTCTTCCATAGTAGATCAAGAGTCTAGAGGAACTGATAATGAAATCCTGCAACTTAGAATCTATAATCTTTTGAAGGCAGAAGAGTCTAGATCTAGGGCCAAAGAACATTTTAAGAAACAACAGGAAGTAGTAAAAAGGTGGTTTGTTAAACACAAAGCTGGAACAAAGGAATTTGAAGTGGGAGACTTGGTTCTTAAGTGGGATCATCCGCATGATGAAATGGGGAAGCATACGAAGTTTGAACAGATATGGGTATACGAAGTTTCAACAGTTATGGGTAGGCCCTTTTCAGATTGCAGCAAAACTTGGCCCCTCGATCTACCAATTGCAAGATTTACAGGGGTGGGAAGAGAACTTACCAGTTAATGGTTTAGTTCTCAAACCTTATTTTTCCTGATTGTTTGTTTCTTGTTTTGTACATAAATAAATTGTTTTGGTTGTTTATTTTGATTTGCTTTATTCCTGTTTGGTTTTAGTTTATATTTGTTTGATTTCAATAAAAAGAAGCAAACTTTTGGTTGCATGGAGAACATCAGAGTTTTGGATTAACTGAAATCCTTGGTATAAGACCGTGTATTATTGTTTTATTTGATAGAATTTATTCTAGTTAAGCAGTTTTCCTAAATGGATATGAATCCATTAAAGTCCTGCTTAATCCCTGTAAAATAACGTAGGATTAAAGGGTCTGGAATACTATTTCAAGGCTCCATCCATTTCACATTTAAAGTGTCCTAGGGGGTGACAACAAAGACCCACGGAAAGGAACTAAGGTGAACAGTATATTATATATAAATGATCCCATGCCAAAATTCAAAAAATAAAAAAGGCTGATAAGAGTTAAAACTCCTAAAAAGCAATATCTATCAAAACAAAGTACTGAATCATATGAGTACAAATTTGTCGAAAGCTATTCTCCATCCGTGAGTTGAAAACTGAATACATCTCTCACATAAAAGGACACTATGGATAGAGGATCCTAAATAAAAATTCAAAAAGAAAGGCACAAGGAGGACTCAAAAGAACAAAAGGTTCAAAAAGCACAAAAAGTGCAAAATGGCATGGGAATGAAGAACAAATTAATATTGGTGTTTACCATATGTTACAATCCTGTGGTGTCCAAGCTAAAAGTTACCGAAAGATAGAAGTAAAATGAAACTCATCTACTTGGACTTGAAAGAGTTATCTTGACTTTGAGATTTTGGTTTCCATGTTCCTAAAATTGGACTATCATCAATGTTTAAAAGTACATATATTTTCCATTGGGGAAATCTAGACAGCTAAAAGAATTCAACATGTTGTTTTTATTGATTAAGCAGTCTATTACTTGAGGAGGAATTGATTCAGAGATCTGGGTTCACCAGTTAGCCGCCAATTGTTGCAGCTGCAAATTCTTCCCAAATTTCTAAAAAAATTGGGACCCTCCTTTTTAAATTTTTGTCTTGCTTAGTTTTGTTGGGATTGCTTGACTTTACTGCAATTTTGATTTGTGAGGATGATTGTTGAATGAATATATTTTATGTTGATGCTTCCTTTTGGCTTAAGGTATGACTTATAGTGATTTCTTATCTCACTGTCGGGATTTGTTGGAGTTATAAATCGAGGCCGTAGTCAACTACGCAGCCGCCGTTGCGGATGTTCAGCGGAGTAACGACCGAATCCACAGCTCTAGCTTCCGTCGATGCGCTCTCATTTCTATTTTTATTTTCGGCATTTTGTTTGAAAATCGTTGGAGAATTAGGGCCTTGTATTGCCGTCGTTTTGGAGGAAGGTTGTAAGCACCAAACTTTTACCATTTTCGATTCCACGTTTTTGTATTTTATTATCACTGGTGGCACTGTAATTGGAATTTTGAATCGGGTATTAGGTTTTAACTGTTCTGATCGCCGATGGTTTCATATTTTTGCGGAAGCCATAGTCTATTTTAATCCCGTCGTTGTGGCTCCGGAGTGGGCTAACCATTTGACATGGTTGTTCTATTTTTCGTCGTTGGTTTGATTTTCGCCGATTGTTTTCTTTTATTGCGGAACCCTTAGTATGTGCATCACCCTTCGTTGCGGCTCCTTAGCGGGCTAATCACCAGTCCCTAGTTTTCCATCCGCTGATGAGGTTTTTATTTTCCTGATGCTTAGTATGGTCGGTGGGGTCTTTCCCGCCGTCTTGGTGTGTTTTACATTATTCTATGTAATGGTGGAGGTTTCTCGTGGGCGTAGGTCGATGTTAAAGTTGTCTGAGTTGAAGAATGTGGTTTGGGTTTGGGTGTTTTGAAGAATGGTGGTTACTTTGTCCTGGTCTTTACTTTCATTGGATGTTTTCGTTCTAGTGCAGATGTGGCTTGGATTAGGGGAAAAAATCTATTCTATTAGGCACGTGTTAAGTTTTGAATAGGGGTTTAGGCATAAACTTGCGGGATCTCTTTTGTCTTGAAATTCTTTATTTTCATGCATTAATACTCTTTATAGTTCATATTACAAAATGCATGTATTGATCTAGTTTGTGTTACCTTGTTAAACACTATTGATCTGATATGTTCAGGATAAGAAGATTGCTACAAAGAATATATGACTAAAAGTCAAAGCAACAGAGGAGCGACCTTGAAAGAAGAAGTTAAAGCATAAAGAAACATAGATGTTGCTTGAGGAAAAGAAGAGAGCGAAAGACTAAGACCAACAGGATCTCAAAAGGACCAAATAATTATAGAGTGTAATCATTAAGAGTAGAGGCTCGGGCTTGGGCAGTTCGTCAGTTACCAAGCTGGTCCCGTTTTCATAAAAGTGTTTATCTGAAATGTAACTTTTGAATCATGAGCATTCACCAAATGACAAAACTATGAGATTAAAATGGTTGGGGGGCAACTCAAAGGTTTTGTCTTATTTTATTATAAATATAGGAAAGTTAGAGGGAAGATGGACTTTTTCCCAGTTAGACTTGTGAGAACACACTGTAAGAGGAACTATTTTGTTTTGCAATATATAATTACAATTTTGCCTGTTGGAGAAAGCTTTGGTGGAATGTTCAAATGCTGTTAAATGGATATGGTTGAAGGGGAACTATTTTGTTTTCAGCTTTTATTCATTAACCGTGAGATCGTTCTAACTTGTTGAACCTATGCTCTTTTATGAATGCTCTCTAGTTTATTTTATGTTAATTTCCACTATGAGTAATGAATGTTTTCACAGATAATGAGCTATCTTATTGTTCCATCTATTCATGTTTATGTGTTTTGAATCAAAGAACAAATGTCTGTGATTTTTCTTAATGCATGAACAGTAATACATTACTCATTAAATGATAATCTCACTCCCTAGGGATAGCTTAGTTAGTTTTATTTCCTGCTGTGTGTGGTTTAGATGTGAGAGAGTCTAAGACGAGAGGTAAGAACATGAGCATCACATTGTGACCGCTCCTCGTATTCTTTATCAATCTACATTTTAAATAGGAACTTGCATATCATACTTAAAGTTAAAAACACAAAAATATATACGGTGGACCGGGCCGCAACCAGTAAAAGCTTTTAATTTTTTTACTTGAACTACGGTAGCCGGACCGCAAACCGGATGGATTCTCCATACCAAACAGTCACAGTCTAGTTGGGAACATTGAATGGGGAGAATCCCTTGCTGTTATTGCCTATGATTTTTCAGGCCTCAACACAGTTCTTCACTGGTTGGACCTGGGCCTTAATCATCCCGGGCTTTCCTTTGGAAGGAATATCTTATACCTATTGTGTCTATGTGGATTTAGGAAATTTTTAGTGAGTATTGTTTGGGTTGTCTGTATTTAGTTGGCCTTTAAGTGTGTGTGAGTCAAATTTTTAGCTGTGGAGGACCAACCTCTCTATAGGTCAAGAAGGTTGCAAAACCTTCCTCCATATGATACAGTGGAGCCTCCCTCGGTTGGTACTTCTAGAACAAGTGCATCTACAACACCTTTGTCACCAAGTAGTTGAGTGGTCCAAGCACGGGATTCCTCCAATGTAGTAGATCCTTCTAGTGGGGTGGTCACTGGGATTCCTAGTGCACCTTTTTCTTCCCCCTATTTCATGCATACTTCTCATAGTCGTCCTAGTGGATCCTCCTCGTTTGTTCAGTGTTTCCCATGGAATAGGGGGCACATTTCCCCATCCACTCCTTATGTAGGTCCTACATCTGCATATGTGGGCATGCAGTTTGGAAACACAAACGCTTTTGGTCAAGGTTTCCAGACACCATTTTCAACCCCATTCACGATCGATCCCTTTTCACTTTTTAGCGGAGGGATACCTGATCCTATCTTTTAGACTCCAGTTTCATATGGAGGGAATAAAACCACCTATAATGCATCACACACTAATAATCCACTGGCTTATGGGTGGAATCCATTTCAAAGTAGTCTAACTACTTCACAACCGATGAGAGGGGGACATCCCACCTTTTTTTTTGGGAACCAGGGGACAGGTCCTTCTACATCCCAGACTCATGATTTTCAAGCTCTGGTTAGGCATAAACTTCCCTTTCTAGAAAATTTAAACTTTCTAGACTAGTCCAAGTTAAAGAATGACCCGATGCGACATAATGCCATGTGGCCATGTGTTCCTAGAAAATTACCCTCATACATTCCCAAGTTTGAGGGAAAAGATGGTGAAGGTCCAAGTGCCCATATCACCACTTTTCACTTATGGTTCTCTTCAAACTCACTGAATGATAACACCGTTCGATTGAGGATTTTCCAAAGAACCTTGACTAGTGTTGCAGCAAAATGGTATATTGAACTACCATCTGCTGCATTTGACAGTTTTTTGGACTTAGTAAATGTGTTCATTAATCACTTCCAAATTCTTGTATGGTATGATGCCAACATAGACCTATTGTCTACCTTTTGGCAAGACAAAGCCACACATATCTCAGATCATATCTAAGAGTGGCGAAGATGGAAAGGGTTTATCAAATCCACCATACCCCCCGAGTTCTTGTTAGAGTGGTTCTTGAAATCTTTACTTCCTTATATATCTAAGGACGTATCCACTTCGAGGGTAACCCTGAAGAAGAGGCTATCCTCAGGGCCCAGCAGATGGACTTGATGTATGCTCAGTCTAGGATATTATATGAAATCATACCTAAGGCACTGTAGTTTACCCATAATGTCGAGAAACCCAAGCCTAAGCCCCATGTCGATGGTGTGGTTGGCTCAGTAAATTCTCCCACTGTAGAGTCACTGGCTAAGAAACTCCATGAGTTGTCAGTGAAGAAATATACAGCGGAGGCAACAAAGGCTGCCCCCTCACCTCAAAAGAATTTTTTTTGCACAGTCTTCTCAGAAAGGCAATCAGTATCCCAGTGGGAAAAAAGAAGAAAGGGAGGAAGTGTGAGGGAAATCAAAACAAGCAGAAACCCACAAATAATGGTGATGGAGGTAAGAAAGATAAGAAGAAGGTGAAGTTTCCATGTAATTTGTGCCATGGAGAACACTTGAATCATCAATTCCCTCTCATAGATCAAGCTCAGAAGTAGCTTAAAAATAAACAACCAACTGTCTTGAAAGGATCCATTTCCCCAAGGAAAAAATGCTGCTTTTGTTTCTAGTGTAGCCAGGGGCACTCCTAGTGCTCCCCAGGATTATAACTATATCAATATGGTATGATCTAGTGCCTTAATCTAGGAAACAAATAAAAATTATGAGATAGAGGCTCCTGAGAAGGGTAAGTCTATTGGTGAAACCTCTAACCCTCTCATGATTGAGAAACCTGTTGATCCAATACCTAAAATACCAAAAGGTGTCTTTAAAAAGGCATTTCACAATCCAAATTATAGGGTTGCTTCTAACTACTCTATGGTTGAATATTTGGCCCAAAATATTTGTGCAATGTCTACATTGGAAGTGTTACAAAGTTGTCCTACTTAGTGAAATACCCTCTTAGTAGCTTTAGGTAGCATGGATTCCTCGAGCCTCTTGGCGAAGTTCAATCCGTCAGATGTTAATATTCACTTGTCGTATCATGTGGCTTTGTCAGTAGATGTCATTCATGGAATTAAAACCATTGTATGTACAGTTGTTGACAAAGGTGCTTCCACGTGTGCTATGTCTATTTCTTGCTGGAAGGCTTTAGGTTCCCCAGAGTTAGTTCCATCAAATACCTTACTTAATGCTTTCGATGGAAGAACTTTCCATCTGAATGGTATCTTACCAGATTTTGAGATTAAGTTGGTGGGGAAAGTAGTGGCTATTGAAGTAGAGGTGATTGAAGCTCCTTTGGACTATAACTTACTTTTAGGGAGAAGCTAGACTTACGCCATGTGTGAGATTCCTCAAGCTTTCTTTGAGTGGTGGTTTTTCCACATGAGGGGAAGTTGGTTATTATTGACCAACTCAGTTTCACTCAGAAGGGCCATTTGGAAACTAATGAGTCCAGTGTACCTTTGGTTGATAAGGTTAAACTGACTAATGAGAGCTTGGGGGTTGGAATGTATTCATCTTTAATGGGCACATTTGATATCCCAGCCCCAATAAATTATATAGGTTCTATTAGTGTAGTGAAGTCTATCACGATGGTTGTCGATAGAACCGATCCTTGGGTCCTTCCTTCCCATCACGAAACTCAAGTGCCATTATCTATATTGTAAGTAGCGTATCAAGCTATTGTTGACACCATTGCTGATTCTATCGCGACTCCTTCTACAATCTTAGAGGAGTCGGAAGAAGCTTACTTGCCTGCTTTGGCAGATAACTATTTATATTTGTATGAGTGCTTAGACATGGTTTTACGTACGGATGAAGCCATTTTGGAAGCCATGAGTGGGAGAGATAATATTTGTGAAGATCTTCACTATAGATCCTACTTTCTTCCAGAGTTGATTAGAATTGAAAACCAAGAGTTCCATGTGAGACTAGCAGAGGATGTTGATATACTTATTAATCCTTTGCCAAAGGAGGGAATATTTGTTGAGGGGAATATGGAAAATATATTTGTTACCATTCCTATCAACATATCTGTAAACCATAACGTTGGCAAAAATGTGCATATCGATGCAAACTGCTCTCTGGAGGATATTTCCATATATACTTCCTTATTTAAGGAATTTTGTGACATGTTCTCCTAGTCATATGAGGAGATCCTAGGCATTGATCCATCAATTGTGAAACATGAAATACAAACCTATCCCAATGCTAAACTGGTTTGAGAAAAGCTTAGACCTGTAAACCCGCGTAAAGCAGCAGCCATTAAGGCTGAATTGGAAAAGTTGTTGAAAGTCGGGTTTATATACCCAATTTCTCTAACGGAATGTGTATCCAATCTCATTCATGTTGATAAGAAACAAGGGAGAATATGTGTGTGCACCGATTTTCGTGACCTAAATAAAGCGTGTCCCAAGGACAACTATGCCACATCCTTTATAGATAAAATTATTGATGTTTGTGTGGGCAACGAGTTTTTTTCGTTTATGGATGGTTTTTTCGGATACAATTAAATCCAAATGAAACTGGAATACCAACACAAAAACAAAATTCCATGGGGTACCTTCACGTACAAGAAAATGTCCTTTGGTTTAAAAAATGTCAAGGCTACCTTTCAACAGGAAATGAAATTTTCCTTCCACGACATTAAAAATATTGTCGAGCCATACCTTGATGATCTTCCTGCCCATTCTCGCAAGAGGAGGGACCATCTAGATCACCTTCACTTAATTTTTGAACAATTTAGACATTAAAAAATATGCTTGAATCCCCACAAGTTTGTTTTTTGCGTTGAGTTAGGAAGGCTACTTGGGTTTATAGTGTCAAACAAAATAATTCAAGGGGATCCTTTGAAAGTAGAGGCCATTGTAAATTTGCCTCCTCCTTGTTCTATCAGCCAACTTCAAAGCCTGCAAGGGAAACCTAATTTCCTTTGACGTTTCTTAGTTCACTTTTCCAAGATAATTGGAGGTTGCATGTGCTTACTTAAGAAATACACTCCATTTGTATGGGATGAAACCGCAAAACTTGCTTTCGAGGCATTGAAAAAATCTTTGTTGTTAGCTCCTTTATTATGTCCTCCAGATTACTCTAAAGAGTTTAGATTGTATCTAGCCGTGTCAGAGTCGATCATTGGGGTGTTATTGGTGAAGGAGGACGATAAGCTCCAAGAGCATGTTGTCTATTATCATAGTCGCACATTAGATGGTCCCAAACTTAGATACTCCCATGTCGAGAAGTTAGCATTAGCAGCTGTGTATGTTGTTCAGAGGTTGTGTCACTACATTTTACAGAGGACAACTACGGTGGTGGAAGATGTAAATCCTTTTCAATATTTTTTGTCCCGATGCATAATAGGGGGGGAATTCAACAAATGTATAGTCATTCTCCAGGATTTTGACTTGGATTTTCAGTCTTCTAAATCCAAAAAGTATTTATTTTTTGGAGAACTTACCTCATAATTTCCTACGAAAGAGAATGTAGTGGCTGAAGAGGACTCATTCCCAGAGGAGTATGTATTTTTGATTCCCACCTCTGATCCCTAGTATAGAGATATCCTTATATATCTCCAGACTTTGAACCATCTTATGTTCTCTTCTAGGGAAGAGCAACGTAAACTGCGTATACATGCAAAAAACTTCCTAATCATCGATGATACTTTGTACCGTAGAGGGGTAGACTTTGTTTTGCATCAATGCCTCACTCACGAGGAGGCTGAGCATGTACTAAATGATTCCCATAGCGGAGCATGTGGGGGTCATTTATCTGGGTTAGAAACGACCTAGAATATTTTACGTGCCGATTATTTTTGTCCCATGATCTTTAAAGATTGTGTGGAGGTTGTGAAGCGCTTTCATCCTTGTCAGCTTTACACAAAGAATGCAGTCACATCCTGCTCCCTTTTTTCCCGCCATTATGATGGGCCCCTTCACTAAGTGGGGGGTGGATTACATGACGTGCAACCTAGTTTCGGCTGGCGGGCACAAATATATAATTCTCAGTGTCGATTACTTCACTAAGTGGGCAGAGGCAATGCCTACCTTCAAAGATGATGATGAAACGACAACTTACTTTGTGCTTAACCAGATCATTACTCACTTTAGTATTCCAAAGGAGATTGTCATTGACCATGGAAGTCACTTTCAGAATAGTATGATGATTGAACTGACTACTATGCTAGGGTTCAAGCAAGATCACTCATATTACTTCTACCTACAAGTAAATGGTCAAGTAGAGATAGTCAATAAGACCTCGAAGACCATTCTCAAGTGTACCATTAACGCAAGCCGATCAAATTGGAATATCATGATATATATTGCACTTTGGGCATACCGGACTAATGTCAAGACTGCCACATGTTTTTGACCTTTCCAACGTGTTAACAGGGTGGAAGCAGTCACTCCGGTTGAATGCAAAATTCCATCGCTTAAGATAGCTATTAATGTACTCCCTGACACCACGAAATTAGAAGAATGTTTGCTACATTTGGAAAATCTAGATGAACGAAACAGAGATACATTGACAAAAAATGAAGCTCATAAGAATAGGGTTAAAAACTAATATGACAAAGCGATTAAGCCAAGAATTTTCTCTGATGGGGAGCTTTTCTTGCTCTAGGATTAGGACAAAGAACCCCTCGGGGAAGCAAAATTCAAATCCATGTGGTTAGGTCCCTACATTGTGTCAAAGGTATTGAAAAAAGGGGCATATGAGTTAACAGATTTCGATGGATAAGTTTCCTGAGCCTAGAAATGGGCTCTACCTGAAGAAGTACTATGCTTAGGCATGGTGCTTGTTCTTGTACTTTTATTGTATGTATTTTTATGTATAATAGTTAGCTAGTTAATGTTTCTTATACAATCTATTGGTTATTATAGATGTTAGCTGAGTGGTTCATAGGTTTTGCTGATGGTGGTAGCCGCCATACTTGTAACCTACCTTCAGCCGCATTGGTCATCTATTCACCCTCAAGATAGATAGTTTCCTCTAGAGGCACTTTCTTAGGTCCTTCTACTGATTATTTGGCCGAGTACAGAGCTATTATTGAGTTATTATGGGATGTTGTGTCACATGGAATTACCCATTTATAGGTCAGGCTTGAATCTCAACTCGTGGTTTCCTATCTAAATGGAGACTATCAGGTGTGAAACACTACTTTGTTACGTCAGTTTTTGCAGGTTAGATTACTTGAAATAAATTTCGATTATATTCCATTTAATCACATTCCAAGAAATGAAAATACAATCACTGATGCATATGTGAACTACATTCTAGATTGGCACGTGACACATATTTTGTAAAATATACATAACAAATACATTTGGAACACATGTAAATAACCAGAGAATATATATATATATGTAAAATTTTCCATAGATAGATCGAGTCTCAATCCAAATATCTTGTTGCAATTGTATAAATATATAAAAAATAGGATCATAATCCATAAATATGTCTATATATCTAGGCGTGATCCTCATCCTCCTCAGCTGTAGCTGCCTCCTGGTCCTCTCTGTAATGTAAAATGACCCTGACTACCCTTCTCAATAAGCATATCTAGGTAGGTGGAATCCCTACAACAAACTCCTGCATCACAATGGGAATCCTCTCTATGCGTAAGATAGGGACTCCTTGGGTCATCCTGGCTAGCTTACCTTTGATAACTCTAAGGATACCTTGGTACCCTCCTTGTATAGGCCGTACAAAATTCCTAGGGTACCCATCAGGGTGTATGGGTCGAACATCTGCATTTTAAAACATTTAAAAATATATTAAAAATATTATACATATGTATATAACTTTATGATTATAATTATTAAAAATCAAATAACAAAAAAGATAAAAATACCTAGCTCTCCCCATGCCTCCCCTGGCGGGAGGACTAGATCATTATCTCCTTGGAAGTCCAGTCCGACGTACAGAAACTGCTCAAGATCTGGTACTTGCCACTCCCACCATATATAAAAGTCGTCATCATAGACACTCTGAACAGATCCTCTGCCACCCTGACGGAGAAACACCTCCCCCCATTTGGTAAGTCTAGGCCATTGAGGGGAAGGTTGTGGTAGTGCTACCATAGGGATAATAGTAGGTACTCTCTCAAATAATAACACCACTAGAATGATCAAGTATATGAAGTTTTTCATGTGCCCTCTTTTGCATTTAGAGAGCTGCTTCCTCATAATAGAGATCATGCCCAAACACCAGTTAAATAATATTCCCTACATACACTCCACTACAATTCTCATCTGAGTTAGAGTAGCTAGATGCAATGAAGAAGATCCAAAAATTCTCACCACAGTGCTTACCACTACTTGTAATGGAAATTTTGTTATGTGAACAATAGGAATGCATGATCTCTTCTCTTGCATGCCTGGTGGGAAGTAAGTGCCAACATAGTCCTGGACACTCATAGGGTCACCACCTCTATGTGTACCCTCAAGGTTTACGAGAAAGCCCTATAATAAAGTACATGCCTTCTACTGTTCCCTCCAATATCTCTCCTTGAATATCAAAGACACCAAGGTCATCATCCCAGTAACTGATCAGATGTTCCAATAAACGGACGTTAACCCTCATGCCAGAAGTTCAGAAGAACTTTAGTAAACCACATTGTCATAAATCATGCAATGTTGGGGCATATCGTAGAGCTTCTAGATCCATGTATTCATGAACTATTTCCCTCCATTCTATCACCATCTTGTACCTGCCCATTGACCATTATTGATCATTAGAACCCATTGATTTCTTTCAATTTTGGCCATGTAATATTTGCTAGGTTGTGCAGTACGTGCGATTGTGCTTTAAGCATGTCACGTGTCACACTTGGGTTGCTTTCGACAAAGTCACATATGAAACGTGTTTATGTAACTGTCATAGTGGCATACTCATGTGTACTGCGTGACCCTTTTAGGGCTGGCTCAAAATCACAATTTTTTTTCACAAAAATTAAAATTGGAATGAATGAAAAGAAGGAGAAGGGAGAGTAGATTAACCTGCAACTGTCGGAAGTTGATTTGGTCCGCTGGTTTATCCTCAGTGAATTGCTGAAGCCATAGCTAAAAACTTGACAAATTGGGTAAATTATCAAATGGTATATTTTATTTTTGTTTTTGAACTATATATAGAAAAATTTCAAATTTTTGGACCTTTAGTCTATAGTTAAAAAATTAATTTTTATAAATGAACTAATACCATGACTTTTCCCTAAATGCAACAGGTCTGAGATCGTTAATAAGTTGTTATCCGCTCATATAGGGTAGGATTTGGTCCTCCATATGTACTTTTGCATCTATACCTTATTCATTTTTAACCTTAGGATTACTTCTTTGACCTACACAGACCATGGTGTTAAACCGTTTTTTACCTCATCTGCATCATTGTTCCTCCGTGGATAGGGCCTCCCTTTTCATGGGTACCCTATTTTAGAACACTTTAATGTATTTTGGTACCCATGTTGTATTTTTGGTAGGTTTGCAGGAGCCTTCTTAGTAGTTTTTCATGACAAAATGAGCCTTCATTTTGCATATTTTTGTGAGTTATCCCTGTTTATAAGGATCTCCACCCTTATGGAGTTTCTTTAGGCACAGGTATGACTCCTCAAAATAGAATTGAATTCTGAGTAAGCTTGTTCATTCAAACTCATTAATAATAAGTGAACGAGCATCCACATTGGTGGTAGTTTATCACTTTTTTCGGACCATGTGGAATAGTTACAAAAAAAGAGAAGTCTCTTTTCTTCATAACTGAGAAGAGTATTCTCGGGCATAGGTTTATCACTTTTCTGGACATGAGGGACTAAAATTATAGAAAAGGAACACTCGGTATGAGCTTAGTTTTATCTTTTTCGTGCTCTAGAACTAAACATGAAAAATATTTCGAGTGTACTTTATGTCTTTGTCATGCTCACTAAAACCTAAAGAACAAAGCATCGAGTTTACTGGTGTAAGCCCCTTTTCTCGTAATCAAATGGATCTTTCTATCATGTCTTAAATTTTGCATTGGGTCACAATGGCATAATCACATTTTCCATATTCATGACAATTTTTCAAATTGATGCTAAGGGTCAAATAATGCTCAAGGAGGAAAATTACTAGTTTCCTAGGTTGGGGGTGGAAGCTTTGGGATTTGGAATAAAGGGGACAATAAATGATGTTTGAAAATTAGAATGGCATAAATATTTAATAAAGGAGCTAAATAAATAAATACAAGGCAAAATCAAAGTGGCAATTGATGATAAAGACACATGGAGGATGTGGGACCCACACAAGCTAGATTTTCTATGCCACATGGCATCCTCTCTTGTCATTTCAAATCCATAAGAAGCCCAAGGGTCTTGGGTTGAGTTGGAAGGTCAATATACTTGTCATGAATCAATTAAGGTTGAATTGGAGTGGGAGAATAAATCCCATGGAAGAGGGAGTGTCATGTCGCAAATTTTGCATTGGGTCACAATGGCCTAATCATATTTTCCATATTCATTAGAGTTTG
This sequence comes from Pseudotsuga menziesii, assembly GCA_001517045.1. Taxonomy (NCBI): domain Eukaryota; kingdom Viridiplantae; phylum Streptophyta; class Pinopsida; order Pinales; family Pinaceae; genus Pseudotsuga; species Pseudotsuga menziesii. The sequence continues at coordinate 214,350 of LPNX010900002.1, read as the reverse complement.
TCAAATTGATGCTAAGGGTCAAATAATTTCCCAAGAGGAAAATTACTAGTTTCCTAGGTTGGGGGTGGAAGCTTTGGGATTTGGAATAAGGGGGATAATGAATGATGTTTGAACATTATCATGGCATAAATATTTTAAAAAGGAAATAAATAAAATAGAAAATTGAAGTGGCAATGGAGCATGGAGACACATGGAGACTATGGGGCCCGCACAAGCTAGAAATTTGGTGCCACATGGCATCCTCCTCTTGCAATTTTGAATCCATGGGAAGCCTAAAGGTTATTGGATAAGTTATAAGGCTAATAAAATTGTCCATATGCATAATATGTCTAATTTTTGAGGAATTGTAACTTACATGGGAGAGGAAGAGTCATTTTGGAGTTAGTGAGACACTTGGACTAGATTCCCTAGCTCTATGACAACAATGATGAAGATGCTATGAAACCTATGACATGAATAAGATCTGAAGGATGAAATCTGACATATATGACATTTCAGGTTGAAATATATCATCCAATTGGGCTCTCATGTGATTTGGGGAAGCTCAATGGGCTCCAACTCAAATTTGGGGAAGGTGGAAGGCTAGGAAAGGGAGGACACATGGAAAATCATGAGCACACCCTAATTCGAATTGGATTGAATTTCTGGATGGATTGGGAACCTTAGAAGGATAATTATGTTTATCAAATACAAGAATCAACCAATATAATATATTTTTTTCATTTGAGAAATTGTCATTTGTGAATTGTGAGAGGTAGTGGATGACTAGTTTTCTTGCCTTGGCCAATTTCGAGGGTGAAATATTCCCAAACAAGTTGGTGTTTGGTAAGGCCACTTAGTTATTTCATGTATATTTAATATATTTTTATTTTCAGGTGTAATCTATAGGGAATCTCATGGTTCCTTCTATTGCATAACTTTCTCTCAACCATTTCTAGTTTTTATTGCATATTCTTGCTCATGGAGGGATTGCACTTTGGGTGAGATATTGATATATTTGTGGAATATTGTAATGACCATTATATTATTTTATGATTTATATTATATGTATTTCATGTTCAAAATACTCTCTGATCTAAATACCTAAAATAATTCATGTAAAAATGTTGAACAATGAAGAAATGGTGCCATTTCCCCACTATCTTGTTGTGAACCATTGTAATGCTGATGATTTCGAATTGGGAGAGAATTTAACTGTCCATTTATGAATTTAATAAGTTAAATATGATATTTTATTGATTCTCATAATTTTTCTAGTATAAATACCCAATATTTGTATGTCAAATTGATTTTTAATGAGCAAACAATGATCATTTCCACTCTATTTTGATATATGCCATGGTAATGCCGATTATTTCGAATGGAGGAATGCATATATAATAAATGTATGATTTATGGAATATAATTAATTTTTATTACAATTTTAATTTTCATTACTTAGGAATTGGAAGCCATTTTACTCATTTTTATTGTATTGGGAGAAGATTTGGTGCATTTTCCCCAAGGGTCGAAATTCTGATTTGGGAGCTGTTTTGGAAAGAGTCATAAAAGCATGTATAAAATGAAACATGATGCATATGAAAATTTAAAATTTTTCCTTAAACATACCCTTCCTAATTTAAAAAATTTGAGTGACTTTGGGACCATTTGAGAAGCCCTTTCTGGCAATTACCCAAGCGGAATTGGAGCCCCAATATGCTAGTAAAGACTCCTACTTCGAACAGAACATTAAAAAGGTTTTGAGAAGTAATTGTGTGGTTTTAATACACCCCTGAAAATAATATTTAATTTATAATATCATTCATGTACCTTTTTATAAAATTTGGGAGCATTTGGGTCAATTTGGAGGTCTAGACATCAAAACTAGTTAAGGTCGAAATTGGGGAAAAAAGTAAAAAAATTGGTTATTTAAAAAAATTTCAAAAAGGGAAATTACAGTGGTATCATAGCATGATATTGGAACTTGATGTGGTATTATATTTATTAGGACAATAATTTAGGGACCAACACTATATATTGAAACGCAAAAGTGCTTTTGTTGAAGAGGAAACTATGACTAGGGATGAAAAGGGAACCTCATATGATGGTGAGGAGCTTATAATAATTATGGAACCTATATTTGAAGACATGAAAAATAATATTATGAAATGATTCTAATTTTTTTCTATCCAATTTTGGAAAAAAATATATTGCTTTTAAGAAAACCAAGGGGAAAAATGCATCAGCTTTCTTGAAGGAGCAAAAGGAGGAGACCCATGAACCACCTAGTTCTGAAATAGGTGAAGTAGAAGAAGTAGTACATGAAGAGGATCTAAATTCACTCCCAAGTGACTCTGAAAAATATGAATAGACATCATATGAGTATGAACAACTTTCTATTGAAAATATTGAAGATAATTTTGAGACACATTCTACCTTGGAAATGAAACAAAGAGAATCTAATTTTGGATGCATGAACTATGAAGGAGTACCTACTTATGGGTGCTCAAACCTCTATGTTGGTGACATAGAGATAATTTTTTAAAGTGTTTCTGCAAACCAAACTTCCATTAAACATGAAAATGAATACCTTTTATAAGTTGATGAAGAAACAAGATCAACTTCCCCATCACCACTTGAGCTTCATGAAGTTGGTCCAAGCAAGAAGGAAGAATATGAGGAGGTTCATTTGAAAGAGCCTAATTTTATTGAAGGGTCATTAAATATGAATGAAAATTAGATATATTAGGCCCTTAGAATACTCCATGACACTCAAGCATTGGTATAAAATTATTGTTGGAGAGCTACTTCCTTGGAGGAGCTATCCTTCCTTAAAGACATGGAAAAGATTCAAAGAGAAATGTGCAACATCAAAGGTAATTTCATGTCTTTTCTTTTTGATAAAAAAAAATTCATTGATCTTAGTGAATGTTTACATGAATCCTACTTGAATAATAATTAAGTTATCCATAAGCTCATAATTCAAAATGAGCAACTTCTTGAAAAGTTGCAAGACACCTGTTTTTCCTCCTAGGTTTCGGATTATCAAATGATAGATTGTTTGGAGCATTCTCATGACATGGTGGATCATGAGAAATGTGGAAATTTGAATGTGCTTTATGTGTTTGAAGATTAAATTGAAGAGATACAAACATTTGAAGTGGCAGAATAGGAACTTGAATTGTCCCTTGATGAAGGTTATGCAATTTTTAAAGAAGAGCATGATTCCTCTACATTGGAACCAATCTATGACAAAGGTTTCACACTTTTGAAGGTGATGCATGATACTACCCATATGGATCCTTCCCATGATGAAACTTCAGCACTTTTTTATCATTTGGGTGAGTTAGTTCATTCTCCTACATCCTACAATTCCATGTTTTACAACATTAGTCTCAATGAAGTATGGGTGAAAGGGTTATTTTTTATGGTGCCACATGAGGAGTATGGAACTCCTAGATTTACTTTTTATGATGACATGGTTGGAGCACATTATTATTCACATTTGCAGCAGAATCCTTTGTTACTTTATGATGATGCACATATGCATGGTTGCACCTATGATATGCATTTGAGTCACTTGAACACTCATGGGTTCTCTTGCTCAACACTTGGTTCATTTGATGTTGGAGGAAATTCATTCAACACTAGGGTGAATAGATTTATGATTGGAGAATTTTTTTGTTTCCATCCAAATACTTTGTTATATCTTTATGATTCTCTCATTCATGGATGTATGGGTGAGACTTCTTTGAGTCATTTGAAGTCTCCTTGTTTTTTTTTCTCATTATTTGGTTCAGATTTTGGTGGAGGTTCTTCATTCACTCCTTGAATGAAATAACACATGGCTTATTATATTGATGTACATTATATATCTTTGGAGCAGCACTATGGGACATGGGATCCTCACCTATATCATTGGAGCATATTTGATTGGTCACTTGAAGCTTGTATGCACTTGGAAAATGGTGGTCTACTTACTTGGAGGTATAAGCACTTTCATTATTTTTTGATGAGGCACCTCCTTGATGCACATTTTGATTATGTTTTTATGTACTTTGATGATATATATTATGTATCAATGATGTTTGGAATAATGCATACAATAAAATGGGATTCCAGAAGTCTCTTTCCTCATGATATGGGTTGGAGAGCACTCTTAATTGTTGGAGTGCAATACAAGCAATGGGACCCTCAGATATTTTTTTTAGTCCCATTGATTTCAAATGTTTTGGGAAACAAGCAGTATGGGAGATGGATTCCCCACTTAATAAAGTGATTTTAATCAGAGTAATGCAGCAGCAAGCATGGTGGTTCCTCTCTCAAATATTCATGGAATCTAAAAGAGTCAAAGTTTGGAAACTCAGTGGAAACTTCAAAGAATCATACAGAAAGCAGGTTATTCAACACCCATGTTTGAAATTGCTTGAGGACAAGCAATATTGGGAAGGGAGGATTTGTCATGTCCCAAATTTTGCATTGGGTGACAATGGCCTAATAATATTTTACATATTCATTAGAGTTTTTCAAATTTATGCTAAGGGTCAAATAATTTCCCGGAAGGAAAATTACTAGTTTCCTAGGTTGGGGGTGGAAGCTTTGGGATTTGGAATAAGGGGGATAATGAATGATGTTTGAACATTAGAATGGAATAAATATTTAATAAAGGAGATAAATAAATAAATACAAGAGAAAATTGAAGTGGAAATAGAGCATGGAGACTCATGGAGACTATGGGGCCCACACAAGCTAGAAATTTGGTGCCACATGGCATCCTCCTCTTGCAATTTAAAATGCATGGGAAGCCTAAAGGTTATTGGATTAGTTAGAAGGCTAAAAATTTTTTCCATATGCATCATAGGTCTAATTTTGGAAGAATTGTAACTGAAATGGGAGAGGAAGAGTCACTTGTAAGTTACCGAGACAGTTGGACTAGATTCCATAGTTCTATGACAACAATCATGAAGATGCTATGACACCTATTGTACAAATCACACCATATTCATGCCAATGGAGGGGTTGCGCTTTGGGTTAGATATTGATATATTTGGGGAATATTCTAATGCTCATTATATTATGTTATGATGTATATGATTTGCATTTAATGTTCAAAATACTATCAGGTAGAAATACCCAAAATAATTCATGTAAAAATGTTGAACAATGAAGAAATAGTGTCATTTCCCCACTATCTTGTTGTGAACCATTGTAATTCTGATGATTTGGAATTGGGAGAGCCTTTAATTTTCCATTTCTGATTTTAATCAGTTCAATATTCGCTGTTCTTAATCCTTATAAAGTTTCAAGTCTAAGTTCCCAATATCTATATGTCAAAATGACTTTTAATGAGCAAACAATGACCATTTCCACTCTATTTTGATATATGCCATGGTAATGCTTATTATTTCGAATGGAGGAATGTATATATGATAAATGTATGATGTATGGACTGTAATTAATGTGTATTTCAAGTATCATTTTTGTTAATTAAGCATTGGAATCCATTTTACTCATTTTTATTGCATTGGGAGAAGATTTGGTGCATTTTCCCCAAGGGTCAAAATTGTGATTTGGTAGCTATTTTGGAAAGAGTAATAAAAGAATGTATAAACTGAATAATTATGCATATTAGAATTTGAAAATTTCCCTCACACATCCCCTGCCTCTTTTCTAAAATTCAAGTGACTTTGGGACCATTTGTGAAGCCATTTCCGACAATTACCCAGGGGGAATTGGAGCCCCAATTTTCTAGTAAAGACTCCTGCTTTGAATAGAACATTAAAAAAGTTTGAAGAAGTAATTTGGGATTCATAAAACATCCCTAAAAAATAATATTTAATTTCTAATATCATTCATGTACCTTTGGTCCAATTTTGATGTCTAGACATCAAAACTAGTTAAGGCCAAAATTGGGAAAAAAGTGAAAAAATTGGTCATTTAATTAAATTTCAAAAAGGGACATTACAGTGGTATCAAAGCATAATATTGGCACCTTATGTGGTCTAATATTTATTAGAACAATAATTCAGGGACCACCATTAGATATTGAAATCCAAAAGTGCTTTTGTTGAAAGGGCAACCTCAGATGATGGTGAGGAGCATATAAAAATCATTGAACCCATAATTTAAGACATGAACAAGAATATTATGAAAGTATTTGAATTTTTGGCTATCCAAAGTTGGAAAAATATATCGAATTTAAGAAAATTAAGGGGGAAAATGCATTAACTTGCTTGAGGGAGCAAAAGGAGGAGACTAGTGAACCACCTAGTTTTGAAATAGGTGAAATAGAAGAAGTAGTACATGAAGAGGATCGAAATTCACTCCCAAGTGACTCTTAAAAAGATGAAGAAACATAACATAAGTATGAAGAAGTTTCTATTGAAAATACTGAAGATCATTTCGAGATACATTCTACCTTGGAAATGAAACAAAGAGCATCTACTAATGGATGCTTGAACTATGAAGGAGTACCTAGTGATGGGTGCTCAGAAATCTATGTTAGTGATATAGAGATCAGATTTCAAAATGTTGTTGCAAGAAAAATTTATAGTAAACATGAAAATGAATACCTTGTAGCAATTGAAGAAGAAACAAGATCAACTTCCCCATCACCACTTGAGCTTCATGAAGTTGGTCCAAGCAAGAAAGAAGCAGATGAGGAGGTTCATTTTCAAGAGCCTTATTTTATTTAAGGGTCCTTAAATATTAATGAAAATAACATCCAAGAGGCCCTTATCATACTCGACAACACTCAACCATTGGTATTAAATTCATGCTAGAGAGATCCTTCTTTGGAGGAGCCATCCTTCCTTGAAGACATGGAGAAGATTCAAAGAGCAATGTGCAACATCAAAGGCAATTTCATGTCTTTTATTTTTGATAGAAAAAATGTCATTGAGCTTAGTGAATGGTTACATGAATCCTACTTTAATAATAATGAATTTATTGATAAGCTCACAATTCAAAATGAGAAACTTCTTGAAAAGTTGCAAGACGCTTGTTTTTCCTCCTATGTTTTAGATTGTGAAATGCTAGATTGTTTGGAGGATTCTCATGAGATGGTGGATCATGAGAAATGTGGAAATTTGAATGTTATTTATGTGTTTTAAGATGAAATTGAATATATCCAAACACTTTATGTGGTGGAAGAGGAACTTGAATTGTCTCTTGATGAAGGCTATGCCATTTTTAAAGAATAACATGATTCCTCTACATTGGAGCCCATCTATGACAAAGGTTTCACACTTTTGAAGGAGCTGCATGATACTACCCATATGGATCCTTCCCATGATGAAAATTTTGCATTTTTTGATCATTTGGGTGAGTTAGTTCATTCTCCTACATCCTACAATTCCATGTTTTGCAGCATTAGTCTCAATGAAGTGTGGGCGAAAAGGGTTCTTTTTTATGGTACCACATGAGGAGTATGGAACTCCTACATTTACTTTTTATGATGATATGGTTGGAGCACATTATTATTCACATTTTCAGCAGCATCATTTGTTACTTAATGATTATGCACATCTACATGGATGCACCTATGATATGCATTTGAGTCACTTGAAGACTCATGGTTTTTCTTGCTCAACACTTGGTTCATTTGATGTTGGAGGAACTTCATCCAACACTGGGGTGAATAAATTTATGATTGGAGAACATTTTTGTTGGAAGCCACATAATTTTTTATATCCTTATGATTCTCTCATTCATGGATATATGGGTGATACTTCTTTGAGTCATTTGAAGTCTCCTTGTTTTTTTTTCTCATTATTTGGTTTAGATTTAAGTGGAGATTCTTCATTCACTTCTTGGATGAAAGAATACATGGCTGAATATTTTGATGCATATCACGTACTTTCAAAGCAACATTATAGGACATGGGATCCTAACCTATGTCATTGGAGCATAATTTATTGGTCACTTGAAGCTTGTATGCACTTGGCAAATGGTGGTCTACTTACTTGGAGGTATAAGCACTTTCATGATTTTTTTATGAGGAACATCCTTGATGTGCATTTTTATTATGTTGTTATGTAATTTGATGATATATATTATTTAATCATGATGTTTTGAAGAAATCATACAAGAAAATGGGATCCCAAAATTATATTTCCTAATGGTATGGGTTGGAGAGAACTCTTAATTGTTGGAGTGCAATACAAGCAATGGGACCCTGGAATAGTTTTTAGTCCCAGTGATTTCAATTTTTTTGGGAAACAAGCAGTATGGAGGATGGATTACACACTCAATAAAGTGATTTTAATAAGAGTAGTCCATCAGAAATCATGGTGGTTCCTCTTGAAAATCTTCATGGAATCTCAAAGACTCAAAGGTTGGAAACATAGTGGCAGCTTCAAAAGATCATACAGAAAGTAGGTTCTTCAACACCCATGTTTGAAATTGCTTGAGGAAAAACAATATTGGGAAGGAAGGATCTGTCATGTACCAAATTTTGCATTGGGTTGCAATGGCCTAATCACATTTTTAATATTCATTAGATTTTGTCAAATTGATGCTAAGGGTCAAATAATTGCCAAGGAGGAAAATTACTAGTTTCCTAGGTTGGGGGTGGAATATTTGGGATTTGGAATAAGGGGGGAAAATAATGATGTTTGAAAATTAGAATGAAATAAATATTTAATTAAGGATCTAAATAAATAAATACAAGAGAAAATAAAAGTGACAATTGATCATGAAGACACATAAAGAATGTGGAACCCGCACAAGCTAGATTTTCTATGCCACATGGCATCCTCCTCTTGTCATTTCAAATCCATAAGAAGATCAAGGGTTTTGGGATGAGTTATAAACTCAATATAATTGTAATTAATCAATTCAGGTCAAATTGGAGTGGAAGAGTAACTCCCATGGAAAAGGAATATGCATTCTGGAACTAGTGAGACACTTGGACTAGATTCCCTAGCTCTATGACAACAATGATGAAGATTCTATGACACCTATGACACAAATCAGATATGAAGGCTGAAATATGATGTATATGACATGTCAGGTCGAAATAGAGAAGACAAAAGTGCTCTCATGTGTGTTGAATAATCTCAATGAGTTCATACTCAAATTGGGGGAAGATGGAAGGCTAGGAAAGGGAGGACACATTGAAAATCATGAGCACACACCCTAATTCGAATTGGATGGAGTTTTTGGATGGATTGGTAACATTATAAGGCTAATTAATTTTATAAAATACAAGAAGAAACCAAGATAATAGCTTTTTATCATTTTAGAAATTGTCATTTGTGAATTGTGAGAGCTAGTGGATGACTAGTTTTATTGCCTTAGCCAATTTCGAGGGTGAAAGATTCCCATCCAAGTTGGTGTTTGGAGTGGAAAATCAGGTATTTCATGGAGATTTAACGGATTCTTATTTTCAGGTGTAATATATGGGAAATCATGTGTATTCTTCTATTGTAGCACTCTCTCTCAACTATTCCAGTTTCCACACCATATTCATGTCAATGGAGGGATTGCACTTTGGGTGAGATATTGATTTCTTTGGGGAAGATTATAATGCCCATTATCTGATTTTTAGATGTATATTACCTATATTTAACATTCATAATACTCTCGGGTCGAAATACCCAAAATAATTCATGTAAAAATGTTGAACAATGAAGAAATAGTGTTATTTCCCCACTATCTTGTTGTGAACCATTGTAATGCTGATGATTTCAAATTGGGAGAGCCTTTAATTGTCCATTTCAGATTGGAATTAGTTCAATATTATCTATTACTCATTCTCAAAAAATTTCAAGTTTAAATTCCCATGAGTTGTATGTCAAAATGACTTTTAATGAGAAAACAATGACCATTTCCACTCTATTTTGATATATGCCATGGTAATGCTTATTATTTTGAATGGAGGAATGTATCTGTGATAAATGTATGATGTATGGAATATAATTAATTTCATTTAAATTCTCATGTTTAGTACTTAATATTTGGAAGCAATTTTACTCATTTTTATTGCATTGGGAGAAGATTTGGTGCATTTTCCCCAAGGGTCGAAATTGTGATTTGGTAGTTGTTTTCGAAAGAGTCATAACCGCATGTATAAACTGAATCATGATGCATATTAGAATTTGAAAATTTACCTCACACATATCCTGCCTCTTTCTGAAATTCAAGTGACATGGGGACTATTTTTGAAGCCATTCCCGACAATTACCCAGGGGGAATTGGAGCCCGAATTTGCTAGTAAAGAATCCTACTTTGAACAGAACATTAAACAAGTTTGAAGAATTAATTGGGGGTTCATAAAACATACCTGAACATAATATTTAAGTTATAATATCATTCATGTAACTTCTGATAAAATTTTGGAGCATTTGGGACAATTTGGAGGTCTAGACCTCAAAACTAGTTAAGGCAAAAATTGGGAAGAAAGTGAAACAAATGGTCATTTAATAAAAAATCAAAAGGGGACATTACACTATTGATCTCTTTGGGGAATATTATAATTCCCATTATATTATTTTATTATTTATATTATCTATATTTCACATTTAGAATACGCTCAGATCAAAATACCGAAAAGAATTCATGTAAAAATGTTGAACAATGAAGAAATAGTGTCATTTCCCCACTATCTTCTTGTGAACCATTGTAATGCTGATGATTTCGAATTGGTAGAGACTTTAACTATACATTTATGATTGTAATCATTTCAATATTATATTTTCTTCATTCTCATAAATGTTCAAGTCGAAATACCCAAGAGTTGTATGTCAAATTGATTTTTAATGAGCAAACAATGACCATTTCTACTCTATTTTGATATATGCCATGCTAATGCCGATTATTTCGTATGTAGGAATGTACCTATGATAAATTTATGATGTATGTAATTTAATTAATGTGTATTACAATTTTCATGCTCATTAATTAATAATTTGAATCCATTTTACTCATTTTTATTGCATTGGGAGAAGATTTGGTGCATTTTCCCCAAGGGTCGAAATTGTGATTTGGGAGCTATTTTGGAAAGAGTCATAACTACATGTATAAAATCAACCATGATGCATATGAGAATTTAAAAATGTCCTTTACACATCCCATACCTATTTTCATAAATTTGAGTGATTTTGGGACCATTTGAGAAGCCCTTTCCGGCAATTACAGAGAGGGAATTGGAGCCCCAATTTGCTAGTAAAAACTCCTATTTTGAATAGAACATTAAAACAGTTTACAGAAGTAATTGGGTGTTCATAAAAAATACCTGAACATAATATTTAATTTCTAATATCATTCATGCACCTTATGAGAAAATTTGGGAGCGTTTGGGTCAATTTGGAGGTCTAGACATCAAAACTAGTTAAGGTCGAAATTGGGGGAAAAGTGAAAAAAATGGTCATTTAAAAAAATTTCAAAAAGGGAAATTACAGGAAGAGAAAATTCGGAGCTAGTGAGACACTTGGACTAGATTGCCTAGCTCTATGGAAACAATGATGAAGATGCTATGACACCTATGACACAAATCAGATATGAAGTCTGACATCTGACATATATGACATGTCAGGTCAAAATGGATCACCCAAGAGGGTGTTCATGTGATTTGGGGAATATCAATGGGTTCCTACTCAAATTGGGGGAAGATGGAAGGCTAGGAAAGGGAGGACACATGGAAAATATTAAGCACACACCCAAATTTGAATTGGCTTGATTTTGTGGATGGATTGGTAGCCTTATAAAGCTAAGTATGTTTATAAAATAAATGAATCAACCAAGAGAGAAGATTTTTTTCATTTCAGAAATTGTCATTTGTGAATTGTGAGAGCTAGTGGATGACTAGTTTTCTTGTCTTATCCAATTTCGAGGGTGAAATATTCCCATCCAAGTTGGTGTTTGGAGAGGCCACTCAGGTATTTCATGGATATTTAATGGATTTGTATTTTTGATTATAAGATACAGGAAAAATCTTGGTTCCTTCTATTGCAACACTTTCTCTCAACCATTTCCAGTTTTCTCAGCATATTCTCGCTCTACAAATTGAGGCACATTTGGGTGAGATATTGATATCTTTGGGGAGGCTTATAATTCTACATTATTTTATTTTATAATTTAAATTCTAATTATTTCAAGTTTAGAAGACTCTCAGGTCGAAATATTGAAATATTTTATGTAAAAATGTTAATCGATGAAGAAATAGTGCCATTTCCCCACTATCTTGTTGTGAATCAATGTAATGTTGATGGATTCAAATGAATAAGTAAAATAATTATGGTTTATGGATGAATGGAATATTATCTCTGTATTTATAATTTCATAATTCTCTCAGGTTGAAATACCCAAAATATTTCATATATAAATGTTAAATAATGAAGAAACAATGCCATTTTCCCCACTACCTTGTTGTGAACCAATATAATGTTGATAAATTCGAATGGATAAGTAAAATACTGATGGTTTATGTATGAATGGAATTTTATTTATGTATTATAGGATTTTAATTTTAAGTACATAAGAATTTGTAGTTATTTTGTTTAGTTTCATAGCATTTGGAGAAGTTTTCCTATCAATCCCCCCAAGTTTGAAACTAGTCTTTTTGCATATGATTTAAGGGAGTTATAGCAGAAATTAAAAGTTGAATGGTGATGCATATAATTTAATATTTATTTCCTTTACATTTAACTTTCATCCATTCAGAAATTTGAGTTGGATTGAAGGCATTTGGGAAGCCATTTTCAGTATTCATGGTGGGGAAATTAGAACCCCAAATCACTAGTCAAAACTCCCACCTCGACCAAACTCTTAAAAAATTTTGAAAAATCCTTTAGAGGGTCTTAAAGCTTCCCTAAACACCATATTCAAACCTTAATATCATTCATATACCTTCTGTGAATATTTGGGAGAATTTGGACCAATTTGGAGACCTAGACATCAAAACTAGTCAAAGGTCGAAATAGGGAAAAAGAGAAAAGATTGGTCATTTAATAAAATTTCAAAAAGGGATATTTCAGTGGTATCAAAGCATGATATTGGAACTTGATGTGGTATGATATTTATGAGGACAATAATTCATGGACCACCATTATATATTGAAACCCAAAAGTGCTTTTGTTGAAGAGGAAACTATGACTATGGATGAAAAGGGAACCTCATATGATGGCGAGGAGCATATAAAAATTATGGAACCTATATTTTAAGATATGAACAAGAATATTATGAAAGGATTCGAATTGTTTCATATCCAAAGTTGGAGAAAATATATTGATCTTAATAAAACCAAGGGGAAATATGCATTAGCTTGCTTGAAGGGGCAAAAGGAGGAGACCCATGAACCACCTAGTTATGAAATAGGTGAAGTAGAAGAAGTAGTACATGAAGAGGATCGAAATTCACTCCAAAGTGAATATGAAAAATATGAAGAGACATCACATAATTATGAAGAAGTTTCTATTGAAAATACTGAAGATCATCTCGAGACACATTCTACCTTGGAAATGAAACAAAGAGAATCTATTGATGGATGCTTGAACTATGAAGGAGTATCTATGGATGGGTGCTCACAACTCTATGTTGGTGACATAGAGATCAGATTTCAAAATTTTTCTACAAGACAAATTTCTAGTAAACGTGAAAATGAATACCTTGTAGCAGTTGAAGAAGAAACAAGCTGAACTTCCCCATCACCACTTGAGCTTCATGAAGTTGATCCAAGAAAGAAGGAAGAAGATGAGGAGATTTGTTTGCAAGAGCCTCATTTTCTTGAAGGGTCCTTAAAGAAAAATTAAAATAAGATCCAAGAGGCCCTTAGAATACTACATGACACTAAATCATTGGTGTCAAATTCTTGTTGAAAAATTTCTTCATTGGAGGATCCATCCTTCCTTGAAGACATGGAGAATATTCAAAGATAAATGTGCAACATTGAAGGTGATTTCATGTATTTAATTTTTGATAGAAACAATTTGGTTGAGCTTAATGAATGTTTACATGATGCATACTTTAAGAATAATGAGGATAATTATAATATCACAATTCAAAATGATCAACTTCTTGAAAAGCTGCAAGATACTTGTTTTTCCTCCTATGTTTTAGATTGTCAAATGGTAGATTGTTTGGAGGATTCTCATGACATGGTGGATAATGAGAAATGTAGAAATTTGAATGTGTTTAATGTGTTTGAAGATGAACTTGAAGAGATCCAAACACTTGATGTGGTGGAAGAGGCACTTGAATTGCTTCTTGATGAAGGTTATGCAATTTTTAAAGAAGAGCATGATTCCTCTACATTGGAACCCATCTATGACAAATGTTTCACACTTTTGAAGGAGATTCATGATACCACCCATATGGATCCTTCCTGTTTATGCTAGAAATTGTTTCTAGACTACAAGAAAACAAGCCAACATAATCTCAAATATTTCAATAAAACAAAGCAGGGTTTTTAGGGTTTTTTAAGGTTTTCTGGTTGTGAAGTGTGGTAACAAGAGGGAATATATTCATAACCCAAATGAGAACTAAATCACAAGCATATAAAAACTGATATACATAACATAATAACCATGTATCCAATAGAAAATAGCACTGAAGTTCATCCACAAATGGCAAGCACTACAAGCATAAAAAATTTAAACTAGCAATGAAATTACCAACTGAGTAGCTAAAACAAGCTATAAATGAAGCCAGAGAACAAACTGAAGGGTAAAATGGAGCATATATTTCATAATCAGTTCTTCAAATACACATAAGAGTCATTTACTTAGATTATGAACCAGTCTGGAGACCTCCTCTAGCCAGCCAAAAAATCGAACCCTTAGACCTCTTTGTGACATACATTAATACTATCTTTCAAAATTGAGTTAAAGACTAAACCCTAACTACTTTCCATCCTACTCATCGAAATGATTTTATCAAAATAATAATTACAAAAATGAAATATTCTTCAAAACATAACAAATAACTGATTTTGTTAACAAGCCTCATAGATATTTAGCTACCTCTGCTAACAAAGCTATCCCTTATAAGGCTTGGGCCTTTCTCCTAGCCTTCAGTTGCTCTGCTTCCATCTCTGTCATCCTTCTAGTGAGCTCTTCATTTTGTTGCTGTAGATCTTTGATGGTTTGTTTTAACATTGTAAATTGTAACTCTGTATTTCTTTTTCTTTTCAATGCCTCTTTTGAGACTGCAATTAGCTCCTGATGGTGGTTATTCACCTCTTCTAGATCTTATTTGAGTCTTCTATTGGCCATATTGAAACCATCATTTGTCTCATGCATATATTCTACTTGATTTTTATACTGCTTTATAGTTCTCTGTAAATTTTCTTTCTCTGAATCAAATGCTTTATTTCCTGTTGTACTTTGCAGCTCATTAGGAAGCCATGGAATGTTAAGTCTCCTATAGATTTCTTCATCTTCTGGCAACAACTCTGTAGGAGTCTCATGAAAACTTAGGTTTTCTTTAGTCTCAATTTCACCAGGAACATTTTCATCAACCATCAACTTGTTTTCTGAATGAGAAACCTCTATCTCACCTTCTTGTTGATCCTTTAACATTTGGCCTCATATCTCTAAAAATACATCAGACAGTTTAGTCCTAGTGAGGGTAGATTCTTCTTCTGATTTCATTGGTTTTTTCCCTTTGCTGTCACCCTTACCAACATCCAGCTTTTCATCAGAGGAGGATTCATGAATCACAGTTACCCCTTCTTTATTCAATTTAGGGTTTAGTAATTTCTTCATATTCATTCTAAGCTTGTTTTTGGGTCTAGTCTTTGGTCTCCACCCAGGAGAGAGTTATCCTACCATTTTTAAAGTTTTACCTTGATGGATGATAGAGGAAAATACCATGACTTTAGCTTCTTTTTATTTGGTACTGTTACCCTATCTTCCTGGCTGTGAAATTCTTTTTTAGTGCCAACCTTAGTTTCACCAATAACAGGAATCTTATCCTCCTCAAACAGGTATGTTTCATCTTCTGACAAGATCGTAATTGGACTTTGTTTTTTGACTTTAGTGTCCTCTTCATCACTTGAAACCTTCTTTGTAAGTACAATATTATCATCAATGAATGTCTCTGCTGGTGCATCATTCTGAACAGGCTGAGTCTCCCTATTAACAGACTGCAAATCCTTGTTCTCACTGTCATCTAGATGTTGCTTAGATTCACAATCTTCTTTTGCAGGCTCTGTAACTTCCTTTAATTGGACACTGTCTTCATTTTTAACCTTTGTTTTCTGTCTTAGTTTTTTAATCAAGGTATGTCCTTTATCTTCCTACTTTCTATTAGACTGTCCTTCCTGACTATTCTGAAACCTTGACCAAAAAAGGAAATATTCCCAAGTTTTTCCTTCTTTCTGCAAAACACTGTTGATAATGAGTTTGATAAGTCCATGGTGAAAAATGGACTGTCTAGTATGATCTTGGTGTTCTTTGATTCTTCTAGACATCTTCTGTAGGCTCTTTAGCAAAAATAAAGGCGGGTTCATCTTTGATTCATTAATGAGGTGTTGAAGGAACCTGAAATGGTATTTGAAAACGAAGGCATACCTTCCTTCACATGTAATATAACTTTGTAAAACCTTGATAGGTTATACCCATTCAGCCTGAAAGTTATGGATGGGCACACCCTTACCCCAATCTGGAACTATACCAGGCAATAGGTACCTTTGTGCATTAAAGAAAAATGGCACTTTCTTAAACCAAAGTTCTCCCTCATTTTTAACCCCTCTTGCCTCAGCCACCAAATCTTTGGTCAATTTGAATTTCAAAGTATCAAAAGATACAGTATCTTTGTCATAACACTGAGCAAACTTATGGGAGACTTCAACATTTTATCCATCAATTTTCTTGAAAAATATCAACCATCATGCATTTTCAAATAGCTCAGCACATCCTGGAAATGTATCTATCCAACTGAGATCAGTGGGCTCGGCCCTATTAGTTTTTCCACTCCTCTTCTTTTTTTGTATGGTTTGCAGCACTTTTTAGTAATCTCATAGTCTATTTTTCTTCAAATTTGCACATTCTTGGCAGTCAATTTTCCTTCAAACTCCCACAGTCTATTTATATTCAAATTTACACAGTCTACCCTATCACCAGTTCAAGAAATGCTTTGTGCCAAGTTTCAATAATTTGGTTTAATCACAGATTCCCAAATCTCCAACAGTTCTGCTCTGAACTCATTCAAATATTAATACATGCGCTAGAAGTTGATCCCTTGACAGGTTAGGTGTTGAATTGTATGTTCCAGCTGCCTTCAACCCTCCAGATCACTTTTAACTGTCACCGCTAGGAATCCCTAATTCTTCCTTCAACCGTCAAATTTCTGATTTTTCAGCAATATGTCTCCACCACAACTTTCAATGCCTTTGTAATATTCAGCTTAGGAACCTATTCCACAAAAATTATCCTCGTTCCACTCATTGTCATCATTTGCCATGAATTTGCATACAACTGCCACGATCTCCCTCACACGATGACCAAACACCTGTTTACATGATTAGCCTGGCAAGACACATATCAAACAGGCTAATTGATGTGATTAATACCTTAGGAACAAAATCATTGAAAAAATCGGGGTGAAAAATGACCATTTTGGCACTCGCGACTTTCTTGTAGAGCGACAGTGCATTAATTTCGCTCTTGCGCTACAAGAAAGTTCAAACATACAATTTATGTCCTTTGATCACTACTCTAGCTTTAAGACTTGGTTTATATGATTAATATTTGATCTTAGTGTCATTGATGAAATCATTAATCAATATACACCTTATAGAACCCTTCAAGAATGAACTCTACACAAAATTTTTATACAAGCAAGCTTAAAAAATAGGAAAAAATAAAAAATGATGAAAACCTAAAGGCATAAACTCAAAATTATCCTTTACACCAAAATTTCCTAAAAGTAAGAAGATTAGTAAATTTCAAAAGCACAAACAAAACTTAAAACTAAGGAAGACAAATTCATGACTTAACATCTGGCTCCTGCTGCGGGATGAAGTCCTCCTTGTGAGGCTTCAAGAACCTGTAGACTAGTGCCTTCTTTTCTGCTATCTGCTAATCTACAAAATTTCCATTGGGTTATGGAGTCCTTATTGTGTTTTACTCACACCGGTATATACAATGAAAAACTAAAATTCCCCTCAAAAACTGTAGAAATGATTGAGGAATCGTCCATTAATTGGACTTGACAATTCCTCGCCCTCCAAAGTTTTTAGGACAAAAGTGTTATTTTCCAAAAACTTAGATACTAGGAAAGGGCCAAACTAGAGATTGTTAAATTTGCCATGTTTCCTTTTTTTCTCTTTCCTGGCATCCCACCTTAGAACCATGTCACCAATTGAGAAATTGTTATCTTTGATTTTCCTATCAAATCTATTTTTTATCTTCAATATGTATAACTGTGCCTTTTCTTCCACTTTTTCTTTGTTTTGCTGCAACTCTATCATCTCATAAATCCTTCTCTGCATATCATTAGGTTCTTCCTGACAATTCTGGAGAAACTTCATCACTGGAATGCCCAACTGAACAGGAAAAATTGCATCTGTACCATACACTAATTGGAAAGGAGAAATTCTAATTGCTTGCTTGACTGTTATTCTATTAGCCCATAATGCATATTTTAGCATAGAATCACATGATCTCTTATTATGCTGTAGCAGTTTCTTGATACTCTGAATGATATTTTTATTTGAGGATTCAGCTAAACTATCACCTTGGGGATAGTAAGGAGTTGAATGTTTCAACAAGATACCATTCTTTTCACAAAATGCTTCCATTGCCTTAGACTTAAAATCGTTTGCATTATCTGTCACTATTTTCTGAGGACACCCAAACCTACTGAGGATATTTTCTTCAATAAATTCCATAATCACCTTATCTGTGGCATTACTAGTAGGGATAGCTTCCACCCATTTGGTAAAGAAGTCTGTTGCAGTTAAAATCCACCTATGTTGTCCTGAGGAAGATGGACTTATCTCTCCTATAAAGTCCAGACCCCATTGCTGGAAAGGAGCACTTACTGCAATTGGTTTTAAGGGTACTGACAACAATTTTTGTTTGCCAACAAACTTCTGACAAGGGATACAGGCTCTTACCTGCTGATATACATCTACAAACAAAGAGTGACAATAGTACCCAACTCTTAAGATCTTGTATGTTGTTGCCTTCCAATACTTGTGACCTCCACAAGCACCCTCATGAGATTTAGAAATCACTCCTTCAATTTCAGGTTTATCTAAGCATCTGAGTAGAATACCCCCTGGGTCCTTCCAAAATAACTGTTGTTCTACTAAATAGTACTTAGTAGTTCTTAGCTTCAGAGATCTAGTAGCTTTTCTATCTAAATGCTCAGGACATTGCAAATACAACATAAAATACACAATTTCTGCGTACCATGTAGATGCTGAATAAAAGTCCATAATCCTCTCTTTCTTCGACTCTGCTTGATTTTCTTTAGCTATCTCTTATACCATCACATGCAGTCCTAAAGCTTGGCAGTTTGATTCAGCCAACAACTTGGCTAAACCTTGTCCTTTGACTAGTTTTGTAGGTCTAATATCTACATCATACTCCATGATTTTAGCAATCCACCTGCCTCTTTTCCCCTCGTTGTCAGGCTATGTCAAAACATCTTTTACAGCAGCATTAGGCACATATGAAATAAATTTAGAATGTAAAACATATATTCTGAAAAATTTCAAAGCTTTCACCAAAGAATAGGCCTGTTTTTCCAAGATGTTGTATTTTAATTCAGAATCTCTGAGAGTTTTGTTGAAGAATGCAATAGGTTTCTCAAGACCATCCTTATTCTTCTGCAACAGAACAGCTGCTAGTGTCTCTTCAGATGCAAATTAAAATGTTAGAAATTCTCTGGTGAAATCTAGACTTACTAATACAGGGGCTTTAGTAAGGGCCATCTTGATCTTTTCAAATGCATTCCATTTGACTTCTTGATCCTTTTTTAGCATCGCTATAATCTGCTTAATCTCAACAAAGTTTGGTATAAACCAACGTAGAAAGTTGATTTTACCAATGAAAGATTGGACATCTTTTTTACTCCTAGGCAGACTTATCTTTAATATTACTTTTACCTTTTAGGGATCAATCCTTATACCATCAGTAGAAACTAAATGACCCAGTAATTTTCCTTCATGTATAGCAAAGTGTGACTTCTTGGGATTCAAGGACAAACCAAATTTTCTGCATTTTAAGAAAGTCTGTTTCAAATGTTTTAAATGTTCATCATCTGATTATGAAAATGCAGTTATATCATCTAAGTAAATTACCACAAACTAGTCCTTTTCTCTGACAAAAGCTATATCCATAGCCCTCTGAAAAGTTGTTCCAACGTTCATTAGATCAAAAGGCATCTTATCATACATGAAATTCCCCAGGGAGTGGTAAAAGTTGTTTTCCCCTTATCATCAGGATGCATAGAAATCTGATTGTACCTTGAGAAACCATCAACCATAGAAATCCTTTGTGCACCAACAACCTTCTGCAATATTTGCTCAATTTTAGGCAGAGGATAATTATCCTTTAGTGAAGATCTGTTCAAGTTTCTAAATTCAACATACAGTCTGATTTCTCCATTCTTTTTCCTAACAGGAACTAGATTAGCCACCCATGAAGAGTACCTGAGAGGAACAATGATCTTGGCATCTAATAACTTCTTCACTTCTTTTTCAATAATAGGAAACAAGGTTGGATTAATCCTCCTTAATTTTTGACGAAAAGGTTTAACATTTGGTTTTAAAGGGACTTTATGTTGTATAATTCCAGTATCATATGTTCTTAATTATTCATAAGACCATGCAAAGACATCAACAAGTTCCTTTAACAATTTTATGTACCTTTTTCTCTATTCAGCTAAAAGTGCTTTCGAAATTTTCACCATTCTAAGATGTTCTGCAGTGCCAATGTTACAATCCACCACATTCTCTTTTGAAGACTGTACAACAAGTTTTAGAGGTGTATCATCTTTCAAAAATATCCTTTCTAAAGGTACCAAACCTTTTGGGATGAAATTACTTTTTAGTTCAGTGTTTTTGTGTCCAGCTATTTCATCTTCAACAATCTCTTCCACACCTCCGTCCTCATCATCTTCCTCTTGATCAATCAGGGAATTAGAAAACTCATGTGTAAGCTCCAAAAATATTTTAATTTCAATGTCATCTTCAAACACTCTCCACTGCTTTACATTATCAGGTACAGATGGTATGTACCTAACCTCAATGGGATACCTCAACTATGTAGTTTTGGGAATTCTAAAATGTGTAGCAGCTAAGGCCAATGAATCTACATTCTGATTATGATCTCTTGGAATATAGGTAATATTAAAAGCTATAAAATAATTCTCAATCATATCCCATACCTCATTTCGATAAACTTTCAACAAATCCTGTTTCACTTGATAGTTGTTCCTCACCTGTTGAACAACTAATTCGGAGTCGCCATATGCAGAAATCTGCTGAATGCCTAAATCCTTGGAAGCCTTCAATCCTAACAGCAAAGCTTCATATTCAACAGTATTGTTTGTAGTAATGAATTCTAATTTATACATAAGCTTTACTATTTCACCACCAGGGGATATGAGAAGAACCCCTGCTCCAGCACCTTCTTTGCAAGATGATCCATCAAAGTATAATTGCCAAAGCTCATCTTCTTGTTCCTTGCTGCATTTAACTGGCTATTTCTTTTCAACCTGTAACAAACCAGCAGTATTGCAATCATCACTAAAATGTAACATGCAAGTACCCAGATCCTTATCAACAGCATACAGAGGATGGTTGGTAGGGTTCTTGTCATCTATTACAATATAGGAAAACTGAAGCTCTTTGTACAACCTTCTATTTTCTCCTCCAAACATAGGAATAGTAGCATATGATAAATCCATTTGTAAAGTTCCACCAACTTTCTTTGCCCAGGACCTAGAGAGAAATAACCCAAATTTAGGTGTAATATTAGCTACCACCACATCCATGATTACACTTTTCATTAGTAATTGATCCAAACTGACAACCATGTCTTTAATCACACAAACACTTCACAGCTCGTGAATCAAATGCATACAGATCATGATAGGGTTTGGTTATACTCAGACCTAAAGCTTCCATGATAGCCTTTGGCATTAAATTGTGTGATGCTCCTGAATCTAACAAACAATTATGTATCATTTTTTCATGGCCTGTCAGAGTAATGTAAAATGGAGGTGAAGCACCTGCTTCATTCTCATTTTTTTCAGCCAAGGCTGATCCAATAAAAATCTTAGGATTTTCTTTTTGCAAATTCACCGTATCAAAAATAGGTTGATTATTTGTTGAACTGATCATTTTAAGAACTGATTCTTTATAAGAAGGATTTTTCATTAGTTCAGTTAAAGGCATAGGAATATTTAGTTTTGCTAATTCATTTTCCAGATTAAAATTTTGCACAATTTTATTTACCTCTTCAACCTACATGTTCATCTTTTACTTTTATGGAATTTGTATTTTCTCTGACACAGGATCAGATTGTTGCTTAGCAGGTACAACTACCTTCTTCTTTTTGTTTTGGGCCTGACCTCAAATTCACAGTCTTCTTGGGTTCATATTGACAGACATCGACAGTTACAGCAGTCACTTTCAGACTCAAATCATCCTCTGTTTCAAATATATCAGCATCATAATATTCTACATTTAAAAACTCTTCTTCAGTGACAAAACCTTTTGTCAACCTTTCTCCAAAATAGTTCATATCATGATCTGTGTCTTCAAATAGCACTTCTTCATCAATCTCTTCTTCATCAACAACATTGTTCTAAAGAGGTGGAGGTACCCTTTGATCCTCATTCTCTCTCCTTTCTCACTGAATATCATTATTTCTTCGTTCTCTAGGTATGAAACATGGAGCATATTGTCTTCTGAATTGGTTCTGATTGTTAGGGTTTCTTTCACCTTCTTGAACAAGCTTGCTAGAATTTATTTCTAGTTCTAACTTGTTTAATTTTGCAGTCAAAATATTCACCAACTTGGCCATCTCATCAATTTTCCCTTCTGTAGAATGAGATGTTGAACCTCCTAGAGCTGCTTCCTTCTTTCCTTTCCTATCATACATATGCTGATCTGTTTCCTTTTTCAATCTATTGGAAGCCAATATGTTAGACTCCACCTCCAATGCTGCATCCTACATTTTCAGTAAAGAAACAGGTCTTCTTTCTCTTATTAGTAAGGAAAATTCATGATCGAAAGCATTTGCATATGTAATTTTTGCAGATGTTTCTGAAGGCTTTATTTCTGCAGGAATTCTGCTTTACATTTTGTTAAATTTCTTTGAAAAGTCTGCAATGGTTTCATCCTTATTTCTCCTAAGGGCTCCAAACTCAGTTATATAATAAGTATGGTCTTTGGTGTCACCCCATTGTCTCATGAAGAGGTCTTGAAGCTCTTCTATGATGGTGATTGAATTAGCAGGAAGCTCCCTAAACCATTTTCTGACATCTCCATCAAGGCTCTGCGCAAACATTCTCATCCATATGTCCTTAGCTTCAATGTTCTAGTTATCAGCATATCTAAGAAAATATTCCCAGTGCTCTTCAGCTGTAGTTTCACCCTATCCATTAAACCTAGGTAGGTATTTTTGATAGTCACCTCCAGGTAGTACATTCAAAGGATGAGGCAAAACCAATGGTGCATATTTGGCTGCAACCATCCGGCCCATCATGTCTATAGGCTGATTTTGGGTTGCCATTTTAAGGTTGACTGACTTTGGTGATGGAGATATTTGGCTGGAACTGGGATAAAAATGGGTTTTATTTAATTTCAAATGAAATAGAGGTATCTTACTAGGAGATACTGTTTTATCTTTTCTGAAAGATTGAGGATCAGTGAAAACTTGAAAGTTACTGATAGGAATTATAGGCTTTAACCAAGGTAAAGTTTCTTCTTCTTTTCTCAAAACAGATGAAGGTGATGAACCATCCAACTGGTCAGGGTCACATAAGGCTAGTAATGACTGAGACCTTCTAATATTCCTTGTTTTTTTCAATATCTGTTCTGGGTCTGAAACACCCAACTGCAAAGGTGAAATATGTATATTTCTAGTTCCAATTCCCTTAGTAGCCATTGTGACAAACTAGTGAAAAGTAGTCTTAAAGATATGCTGGTTTAAGTTCACCTCTTAAAACCAGTGAAATGATAAGTATCCCAGGGAAAAATATGTTTTCAACTTCGTTCCCCAGCAATGGCGCCAAATATGTTTATGCCAGAAATTGTTTCTAGTCTAAAAAAAACAAGCCAACATAATCTCAAATATTTCAATAAAACAAAGCAGGGTTTTTAGGGTTTTTTAAGGTTTTCTGGTTGTGAAGTTTGGTGACAAGAGGGAATATATTCATAACCCAAACTGAGATGCATAACATAATAACCATGTATCCAATAGAAAATAGCACTGAAGTTCATCCACAAATGGAAAGCACTACAAGCATAAAAACTTTAAACCAACAATGAAATTGCCAACTGAGTAGCTAAAACATGCTATAAATTAAGCCATAGAACAAAGAGAAGGGTAAAATGGAGCATATATTTCATAATCAGTTCTTCAAATACACATAAGAGTCATTTACTTAGCTTATGAACCAGTCTGGAGACCTCCTCTAGCCAGCCAAAAAATCGAACCCTTAGTCCTCTTTGTGACATACATTAATACTATCTTTCAAAATTCAGTTAAAGAGTAAACCCTAACTACTTTTTATCCTACTCATTGAAATGATTTTATCAAAATAATAATTACAAAAATGAAATATTCTTCAAAACATAACAAATAACTGATTTTGTTAACAAGCCTCATAGATCTTTAGCTGCCTCTGCTAACAAAGGCTCTTTAGCAAGAAGAAAGGCAGGTTCATCTTTGATTAATTACTGAGGTGTTGAAGGATCCTGAAATGGTATTTGAAAATGAAGGAATACCTTCATTCACATGTAATATAACTCTGTAAAACATTGATAGGTTCTACCCATTCAGCCCTAAAGTTATGGATGGGCACACCCTTACCCCAATGTGGAACTATACCATGCAATAGGTACCTTTGTGCATTAAAGGCAAATGGAACTTTCTTAAACCAAAGTTCTCCCTCCTTTTTAACCCCTGTTGCCTCAACCACCAAATCTTTGGTCAATTTGAATTTCAAAGTATCAAAAGATATAGTATCTTTGTCATAACACTGAGCAAACTTATGGGAGACTTCAACATTGTATCCATCAATTTTATTGAAAAATATCAACCATCCTTCATTTTCAAATAGCTCAGCACATCCTCGAAATTTATCTATCCAACTGAGATCAGTGGGCTCGGCCCTATTAGTTTTTCCACTCCTCTTCATTTTTTGTATGGTTTGCAGCACTTGTCAGTAATCTCACAGTCTATTTTTCTTCAAATTTACACAGTCTTGGCATTCCATTTTCCTTCGAACTCTAACAGTCTGTTTATATTCAAATTTACACAGTCTACCCTATCACCAATTTAGGAAATGCTTTGTGCCAAGTTTCAATAATTTGGCTTAATCATAGATTCATAAATCTCCAACAGTTTTGCTCTGAACTCATTCAAAGCTTAATACAGGTGCTAGAAGCTGATCCCTTGATAGGTTAGGTGTTGAATTGCACGTTCCAGCTGTCTTCAACCCTCCAGATCGCTTTTAACTGTCACCATTGGGAAGCCCTAATTCTTCCTTCAACTGTCAAATTTCTGATTTTTCAGCAATATGTCTCCACCACAACGTTCAATGCCTTCGTAATCTTCAGATTAGGAACCTATTCTCAAAAATCTTTCCTCGTTCCACTCACTGTCATCATTTGCCATGAATTTGCATACAACTGCCACGATCTCCCTCACACAATGACCAAACACCTGTTTACATGATTAGCCTAGCAAGACACGTATCAAACGTGCTAATTGATGTGATTAACACATTAGGAATGAGATCATCGAAAAAATCGGGGTGAAAAATGACAATTTTGGCACTCGCGACTTTCTTGTAGCGCGACAGTGCATTAATTTCGCTCTTGCGCTACAAGAAAGTTCAAACATACAATTTATGTCATTTGATCACTAATCCATCTTTAAGACTTGGTTTATATGATTAATATTTGATCTTAGTGTCATTAATGAAACCATTAATCAATATACACCTTATGGAACCCTTCAAGAATGAACTCTATGCAAAATTTTTATAAAAGCAAGCTTAAAAAATAGGAAAAAATAAAAAATGATGAAAACCTAAAGGCATAAACTCAAAATTAACCTTTACACCAAAATTTCCTAGAAGTAAGAACATTAGCAAATTTCAAAAACACAAACAAAACATAAAAATAAGGAAGAAAAATTCATGACTTAACACTTCCCATGATGAAACTTCTGCACTTTTTGATCATTTGGGTGAGTTAGTTCATTCTCCTACATCCTACAATTCCATGTTTTGCAACATTTGTCTGAATGAAGTATGGGTGAAAGGGTTCTTTTTTATGGTGCCACATGAGGAGTATGGAACTCCTAGATTTACTTTTTATGATGACATGGTTGGAGCAAATTCTTATTCACATTTGCAGCAGCATCCTTTGTTACTTTATGATGATGCACATCTACATGGATGCACCTATGATATGAATTTGAGTCACTTGAAGGCTCATGGTTTTTCTTGCTCAACACTTGGTTCATTTGATGTTGGAGAAACTTCATCCAACACTGGGATGAATCGATTTATGATTGGAGAACATTTTTTTTACCAGCTACGTACTTTGTTACATATTTATGATTCTCTCATTCATGGATGTATGGGTGAGACTTCTTTGAGTCATTTGAAGTATCCTTGTTTTGTTTGCACATTATTTGGTTCAGATTTCAATGGAGATTCTTCATTCACTTCTTGGATGAAAGAATACATGGATGAATATTTCGATGCATATCACGTCCTTTTGGAGAAGCATTGTGGGACATGGGACCCTTACCTATGTCAATGGATCATATTTTATTGGTCACTTGAAGCTTGTAAGCACTTGGAAAATGGTGGTCTACTTACTTGGAGGTATAATCACTTTCATGATTTTTTGATGAGGTACCTCCTTGATGTACATTTTTATTATGTTGTTATTTACTTTGATGATATATATTATATACTCATAATGTTTGAAAGAATTCATATAATAAAATAGGATCCCGTAATTCTCCTTCCTAATGGTATGGGTTGGAGAGCACTCTTAATTGTTGGAGTGCAATAGAAGCAATGGAACCCTGGGATAGTTTTTAGTCCCATTGATTTCAATTTTTTTGGCAAAAAAGCAGTATGGGAGATGGATTCCCAAATTAATAAAGTGATTTTAATCATATTAGTTCAGCATTAAGCATGGTGGTTTTTCTCTAAAATCTTCATGGAATCTCAAACACTCAAAGTTGGGAAACTTAGTGGCAACTTCAAAGAATCATACAAAATGCAGGTTCTTCAACACCCATGTTTGAAATTGCTCGAGGACAAGAAATATTGAAAATGGAGGATTTTTCATGTACCAAATTTTTCATTGGGTCACAATGGCCCAATCATGTTTTCCATATTCATGATATTTTTTCAAATTGATGCTAAGGGTCAAATAATGGCCAAGGAGGAAAATTACTAGTTTCCTAGCTTTGGGGTGGAAGCTTTGGGATTTGAAATAAGGGGGACAATAAATGATGTTTGAACATTAGAATGACATAAATATTTAATAAAGGATCTAAATAAATAAATAAAAGGAAAAATCAAAGTGGCAATTGATCGTGAAGACACATGGAGGATGTGGGACCCACACAAGATAGATTTTCTATGCCACATGGCATCCTTCTCTTGTCATTTCGAATCCATAAGAATCCCAAGGGTCTTGGGATAAGTTGGAAGGTCACTATAATTGGCATGAATCAATTAAGTTTGAATTGGAGTGGACAAGTAACTCCCATGGAAGAGGAAGAGGAAATTTGGAACTAGTGAGGCACTTGGACTAGATTCCCTAGCTCTATGACAGCAATGATGAAGATTCTATGGCATCTATGACACAAATCAGATCTGAAGGCTGAAATATGAAATATTTGACATGTCAGGTCGAAATAGAGCATCAAAGAGGGATCTCATGTGAGTTGAGGAAGCTCAATGGGTTCCTACTCAAATTGGGGGAAGATGGAAGGCTAGGAAAGGGAGGACACATGGAAAATATTGAGCACACACCCAAATTCGAATTGGATTGATTTTTTGGATGGATTGGTAACCTTATAAGGATAATTATGTTTATTAAATACATGAATCAACCAAGAGAGGAGATTTTTTTCATTTGATAAATTGTCATGTGTGAATTGTGAGAGCTAGTGGATGACTAGTTTTCTTGTCTTAGCCAATTTCGAGGGTGAAAGATTCCCATCCAAGTTGGTGTTTGGAGAGGCCACTAAATTATTTCATGGAGATTTAATGGAGTTGTATTTTTAGGTTTAAGATACAGGGAAGCTCATGGTTCCTTCTATTGCAACACTTTTTCTCAACCATTTCCAGTTTTCTCAACATATTCTTGCTCTATGGATTGAGGCGCATTTGGATGAGGTATTGATCTGTTTGGAGAAGATTATAATTCCCCATTATTTTATGTTATGAATTAAATTATTTGTATTTCAAGTTCAGAAGACTCTCAGGTCAAAATACTGAAATATTTCATGTAAAAATGTCAATCAATGAAGAAATAGTGCCATTTCCCCACTATCTTGTTGTGAACCAATGTAATATTGATGGATTTGAATGGATAAGTAAAACACTGATGGTTTATGGATGAATGGAATGTTATCTCTCTATTTAGAAGTTCAAAAGACTCTCAGGTCAAAATACCCAAAATATTTCATGTATAAATGTTAAATAATGAAGAAACAGTGTCATTTCCCCACTACCTTATTGATGGATTATATGAGTTTAATGTTTAGTAAATAAGAATTTGGAATTATTTTTTTGAGTTTCATAGAATTTGGAGAAGTTTTCCTATCATTCCCCCCAAGGTTGAAACTAGTCATTTTGCATATGATTTAAGGGAGTTATAGCAGACATTAAAAGTTGAATGGTAATGTATATAAGTTCATATTGATGTCCTTTACATGTACCCTACCTCCATTAATAAATTTGAGTTAGATTGAATGCATTTGGGAAGCCATTTTCAGTATTCATTGTGGGGAAATTAGAACCCCAAATTACTAGTAAAAATCCCACCTTGACCAGAATCTTAAAAAAGTATGCAGAAGCCTTTAGAGGGTCATAAAGTTTCCATGAACATCATATTAAAACCTTAATATCATTAATATTCCTTCTGTGAATATATGGAAGCATTTGGATGAATTTGGAGACCTAGACATCAAAACTAGTCAAAGGCGAAATAGGGAAAAAAAGAGAAAAATTGGTCATTTAATAAAATTTCAAAAAGGGACATTACACTTTCCGAGTGATCTTGCCTTCCTTCACACTAGTTAAAATAGGGCTATTTTTTTCACTTGAAGGTGTGTCGGTTTGGTGATAGTTTACCCCTTTTTCGGACCTTGCCGACTAACTACAAAAAATGTATACCTTAGTCCCTCGGGAGCTAAGATAGTTCTTCTGTGGATTGTTTTATACTTTTCTGACCTTAGGAGACTAAATTGTACAAAAAATCACCCCCCTAGAGTATTATTTGGAGTTTTTACACTCTCAAAATACGAAAACACCAACGAGCATGTACTAGCTTGGGCTCGTAAAATCCATGAATTAGTAACCTTATCAAGCATTATTCTCTCCCCTCTTCAGGCTTGTCAAAAATGAAGAGAAAATCAAGTTCAATTTCTTGGACTCCTTAAAATTTAACATGAAATATAAGGAATAATTACTCTCTTTGGGTTATAAATGGTGGCAAAATGTCCTCCTTTAACATAACACTTTCTGAATTTTCTAATGCTCATGTCTCAGTTTACACTTTCATCTTAGCTATTACTTCAAGTTTTTACTACTTCACTTGTCCTTTATACATGGGGAATCTGATCATGTATCCTACATGAAAAACAATTCTAGTTGTCCTATCTGCAAGTTAAAATCTACCTTGGGTCATCTCTATGTCATGCTCATTGTTCAAGGATTTGTCCCTTCATCTGCTTATTATACTGATTCCCATCATTATCCTATTTGAATATTACTTTTTTCTACCTTCCCGTATCCAGTTCCTAGTCACTCTTGTGATCTGTTGGAGGATTCACTACCTTCCTCATCCTAATATAGTTTCTCATCAGCACTTCCTGAAGACGAAGACCTAGAGATTTGACGATGGTACCTTAGGATTCACTACCATTATTGGTGAAATCCTTTGCTTCAGTTGTCATTTTCACTCATTATCTAACATTCTGTTGAGTTCCTTCCATGATCAACTTTAGCACATCTATTCACATGGTAGGGATTTTATTGGTTCCTTTGGATTTTCAATGAAGACCTTGGGTTCACTTTTATAATCTACTAAGTTATGCAAGATTGTGTTATGTCCAGCTACACTGCTTTCATATTTTGAAGACTCGTCATTGTATATTGTGGCTTCGATCCACCTTTTTAATATACGTGGTCTTGTTACCCATATCATATGATGTAATAAAAATATTTTAAAGGAGCTAGTGTTCCATTATATTGAACATGGAATCCTCAGATATGATTTTGTATATGAATTTGATATGTATATGTTTCAAGTACCTCCTCTGTTTCCTTGGTCACTTGAGTTCTCCAATATTTTAGACTGTAATGTATTTCGGCCATTAATTCCCTCTGACCTCACACATTAGGGGGCATATGTTATCATGTAAAATAGCACTTCTCCATCCAAGTATTGAAATCTAATATGTCGGAACACAAAAGGAAAAACTGGATTGAAGTAGCCAAAACACTATATATAGGCATGACTATTGATACATCATCACCTGACCAACTGAATATATTTTTATTTGGACATTAGGTTTGAACACACGACTATTTTCACAGCAACTAGCACGTCACATGTGAGTATGTGTATTACAACTCACGTATGCATTGCATACGCGGGTTTCCTTAAAGCAAGTCACATGTCATACGTGAATTTCCTATCAAATAGTCACGTGTGCCTTAAACACGATTAGTCGAGGATAGTTGAGCCCTTAATCATAACTATCTCAACTTCCTCAATCATCTCAACCTTCGAACCCTCTCTCTTTCCTCATATATAAATAGAGGGTAGGGGTTGAGGCTAATCAATAATTCTTAGAAGAGAAAATTTATGCTGGTGGTATGCCTTCATACATCTTGGAGCAGCAAAACTCAGTGTCCATGGTTTGCAGAGGAGCACTTGTTTTAGATGTTGGGTTGTAATCTCACCATCCTTGTTTATTAATAAAGAAACTTCTTCTTCCAATATTGTGCACTCTTATATATGTTGATTTCTGAATTATCCTATAGTTTCATTATGAATATGTTATTTCATTAACCATTGATATATATATATATAAGATATTTGCAGGAAGAACTTGTTCTTTGCAGGTGATTGGAGATACCCTGGAAGCTATGAAAGAAACTGGAAGAGGAGAAGAAAAGCTAGGATCAACCGTCATAAACCAAGTTTGCTCAGTTTTCTTCCTATTCCTATTTCGATTTCTACATAGTTAATTGTATGCAAGTTTAGTCTAGTAAGTTGGTAACCCCAGAGGCCTTAGGTTATAAGGGTGTGTTTTCCTGAACAACAATACCAATTGTTTAAATAATAAGAGGGGGGTGAATTAGTATTTTCAAAATAATAATTTTAACTATAATTAAGAGCAAGTTCCTAATCACCAATCATAACAGCATATCATCAATATTCATGATAGTAACAAGATGCACAATACACAAGATTTTTACGTGGAAACCCAAGCTCTAGGGGAAAAACTATAGAATCCTTTATGATAAAATTTGACCCATCAACAAATGGAATAAGAAATTTAATACTTCTCCACATACAACTGGAAGGGGAAACAACCCCCTTTTCTTCATTAGCTGTAACAGCTCAACTCACAAAATTGTGATCCCTAGAACCACCCTTCCACCCTAAAGAAGAATAAACTTGAACCTCTGAACTGAGCCTGTGGACTTGTCAAAATGATCAATGAAATCATTGCTTTATGTCATCATATTTCTGTAATTTCATCAAATCACTCTATACTAAGTAGAATCTTTGAATTTGTCCATGTATGATCATCAAGTAACTATGCATTGTTCTGTGTACTGAGCATATCACGGTGTCACCATTGTTC
>LPNX010900002.1:164160-182049 GCA_001517045.1 Pseudotsuga menziesii | reverse complement strand
TATATATATCATTGTATTTCATCACTGTGTATCACATGCATTTATAATTGTTCATGCACATGTATCACATACATCTATCACTGTTCATGCACATGTATCTCATGCATCTATCATTGTTCATGCATTCCCGAGTATATCTTATTCATTGATTGAGTATATCACTGTGTGCATACATACATACCTTGTATTGTCTAGTTATATGAGTATGATGCAAACTTGTAAATATTGACCAACCTCATTCAACAACTTGGACTGTGATTGGTGGAGAACTTGGAATACCATCATGAATTTGTGACCAACTAATCCTCCCACAGCTCACAGTTTTTGGAAACTTCAACCAACTCACAATTAGGGTTGTGTAAAACTTAAAACAAGTTAGAATTGTGATTGTGTAAACACCTCAAACAAATCACAATTAGGAATGGCATACGGATGTGAAATCCTTAGATGTTTATGTTGTAGCTAACCAGTAATACCCCAAAAATATAAGAATATAGTCCTAAAATCAGCCTATATACATGGTCTGTTGCCATCGAAAATCTCCTTTTTCTAAGAGAAAATCTTAGTGCACATATCATTAGTAGTGCACATTGTGTATTTATATGAGTTGACATTGGAAGATAAGTTGCATTGGGCCAACTTCTTTAAGTCTTTTTTTTAATTTTTAATTCAAAAAAAATATTTGCCGACGTGGAGGATAAGCTGGCCTACTTGTAACAAATATTTTTAGTATTTATGTAGGTCGACTTCACTTATAGTAGGTTAACATTGTTCACAAATATATTAAGGTGATTTAATTCATTATTTAATGATTTTTAAAAAACAAGGGACTTCTATAGAGGACCATTTTAATTTAAATTAAATGCTCGAGTTTTTACTAATATCATTATGTCAACAATCGCTATGCCACTTCAACCAATTGTAAGGTTTTAATTAACATGCATGAGAGTTTTATGGGATTCATTTCCATGTGATGGACTCCATGAAAAATTATTCAACAATATTATGGGTTTAAGGGTCACCAAATGAGGGCTTCAAGGACTATTCAAGGTAAACGTGCAATGGGCATCATCATATACTCATCATGGGATAAAAAGGGCATCATTATGCAACATTAAGGCATTATTAGTGTTTTAAGAGAAAACATGCCATATTGTAAAACCACCATACATCATAGGGTCAGCACCAACAAGGAAAATACTTTAAGTACACAATAAGGTTTACAAGATCTAGTTTGTGGTATTAGGGACGAAGATACAACTTAAGGACACTTAACCACACCAATGGGTAGACATGGATTTTTCCATTGTCCCAAGGGCTCCAGACTTGGGCTTGGACAAGGTTAAAAGGTCTCCTTTGACACTGACAACCATGTTCCAACTACTAACCCTTGGGGGCTCCTTAAGGGGCATGGAGACACAATTGTTGGCATCAATGACAATTTAATCAATAGATGACCCATATTGGGTCTCCTAAGAAGGTTTTATTCACTCCCAATGATGTTAAAATCATTGAAATTTCTAATGGTAGAGTCATAACAAAAGGTTTTGTTGATCATATCTCCAAAGTGTACAAGTTCTCACACTTCATGCCCTTCTCAAACCCATATGCTCTCCTCACTCATGCTAATGAAGTAAGAAATCTATGGCATGAGACTTTTGGCCATCTAAACTACAAGTACCTATATTATTTGTGTGACAAAGACATGGTCATAGGGTTTCCCAAAATCAAGTCTTCTAAAGGAGTCTGACACAGATGCATCCTAGGAAAACACCTAGAGAAAAAGTATGAGAAAGTCATTCATGAGAGAACCTCTGCACCCCTTGAGCTTATTCAAAATGATATAGTTGGTCCTTTCCCTCATATGTAAATGAGTTAAGAAAAATATGTCCTAATCTTCATTGATGAATTTTCCAAATACTGTTGGGTCTTCTTCCTCAAGCACAAGTCAGAAGTTTTTGGCCTCTTCAAGGTTTTTAATTCCTTAGTTGAGAACCAGTTTGGAAGAAAGCTCAAGGTCCTCAGATCTGATAATGGTGGTGAATATCTCAAATATGAATTTATAAAATATTGTGAATATGCAGGTATCCAGATGTAGCACTTTATTCCTTACACACCTCAACAGAATGGTGTTGCTAAGAGGAAGAATAGATCTCTCAAGGAGATGACCACCTGCATGATTGGGCATATACAAGTTGAATATGTTGAGAATTATCCACGTACTTGAGTTGGTTAGAGCCGTAAGTAACCAGTGTTTTGTTTTTTATCGATTTTCAAGGATGAATTAGAGGAAATTTGGGGTCTAAAATGGGCCTTATAAAAAATTGTGCCATGGATGAGCTGGATTGAGTTGAATTTTTAAACCAATAGAATTTCAATATCTTTGGTCAACCATTATAGTTGAGTTGGATACATAATGCTTATGTGTCATATTTTTATTTGACAATAGCTAACTCCATATCAACTTCACCTTGGTTAAGTTGTTGAAAAGACCACCTCAAAATAAGATAAATAAACTTTAACTAATAAATATAGAATATTTTATTTGATCACTACTTCCAACTCCTCTAAAACATAACCTTCACATTAATTAAAATTGTAGTGGAAGAATTTTGAAATACTAAAAACATTTATTAATCAATTTTTTAAAAAGAAAACTAAATAATATTTAATTTTAAAGACTTATCTTGAAATACTAAATAAAAGTTATTTAGTATTTTTAATATTATTTAATAATATTTAAAAAATAAATATATTTAATTATTACATCGAAAAATAAATAAAACATTTAAATACTAACAAAATAAAAAATAAAAACTATTTTTAATGTTACTAAAATTATAATAAAATTTGATTTTACTTTTTTTCTCTCTTACCTACCTACCCATTAAACCACAACTTTTTTATATTAATATAAAAAATAATATGAATATAAATAGTTTATTGTTTTTTATTTTATGTGATGTGATATTTTTTATATGAATTAATATAAAATTTATATTAAAAAATAATAGTGATTTTTTTAATTTTTTAATACTATTATAATTATATTTTTCATTATAAATGAATATATTTGAGTTTTACATTTATTAAGTATATAAAAAGTAGTGGTCTATTCATTCAAAAAAATAATAATATAAAATTCAAAAGTTTCCTATCATTTATTATGTGTGCACAAGAATCTAAATATTTCATTAATATTTTTAATCAATATCTCTTAACTCTACATTAACTCAATATAGTTATCAACTACCATTAATCAGACGATTTAGGTTGACTTTCATTAGATTTTCATTAGATTTAATCTGACATGGCATATTTGTAGTGTGATGTGATTTTTTTTATTATTTTCCTTAGGAGGCCCATTTTAGACCCCAAATTTCCTCTAATTGATTTAGGGATCCCATATTGTACATAATTAGCTAGAGACTCCTCCAGAGGTTAATCCATTACATTCATATATTTTCCAATTATTTTTTACTAGATTCATCATTTTTCAATTGCTTCTAATTTTGTTTATAGTAAAAGGATGAGAGTTGGGCTCTATTTTTTATTAGATATCTTACAACTTATTCTTTCTGTGTTTCCCATTCCTCGACAGTTCCATGAAATGATTTAAATTAATTAATTTGTATTTGTTTACCACCACCCCATGCTAAGGGTACTTGTTTCCTTTATTTCTTGTTGAACCGATGTTCCCAAATATTTTTTATGGTGAACTAAGTTTCCAAAACTTTTTCTTTGTTTTCCTCTTCTTCTCTTTTTTCCCTAAATGTTTTTCTACCATCTTTTTGGTGTGGTGGTTCTTCTTATGGCAGGTCTTCACTCTCCTCTACTTTAGAGTGTTGTGTAAATCTTGACTTTGTGAGAATTCTAATATGTTGAGAAGGGGGATCTAGAAAAGGATCTAAGGGATCATCCAAGGGGGGCTCGATGAAGGGGGAATCATTTTGAAATGTGCAATGAAAAGGATAGGAATTTCCCTTATCATTGTTCAAAATTTCTTCTATGGGGGCATCTTCTTAGTGAAGGGTTGCAAATCTATCGGGGCTGATCAACGTGATACTCGGGGGGGGGGGGGAGCCTTGTGCCACTATTTCATATGAATAACTACATGGATATAGTTGAGAGAGGTTCTGAATAGAAATCAAGGTGGTATTAGTAGTTCCCAGACTTGGTTGAGAGGAGGACAAGGGGATCCCAGTGGCCACAAATGTTTTCCCTGAATTATGCTTATTCTTTACCTTTTCCAAGGTCCCTCTTTGTTAGCTACTTCATCTGGAGCATCTTGGATTTACTTTCAATTTCTTGTGAAATGACCATACTCATGAAAATATTTGCACTTAAAGGAAAACTGCTCATAATCCAACTTTAAGGGATGCTGCTAGTTGTGCAATGATTGAAGGACTGGTTTTGGTAACCCATTCTCCAGATATACTTTTATGCATATCCTAATGCATGCAAACATTCCTTCCTTGGGATCATATGTGTCAATATATTGCCTATATTTCTTCCAATACATCTCATAGAATATTCTCGCCAACAATGAAAGGGTAAGTGGGGGAGCCTGACCTAGAATGACAATGATGAGGGAACATATAATTATATATAGAAATACAACATCCATATTTTGGGGTACATTATGTGGATTTCATAGAAGTAAGGGCCATTCCTAAATATAAAATCTATGTCAGCAGCTTGTAGTTCAAAGAGGAAAGCATAGAAGCTGCTTCCGCAAAAAAAGTGGGATAGTTTTCCTTGGATCAAAACTACCCAGTTTTTATGGAACCATTTTGTCATATTTATCGGTGATGACCTTTTACCTGTGAATTTCCCAATCCATCCTCTATTTGTGAGTGTTGAATCCATTGATCTTGAGGAGGTATGAAGAAGATCCACCTCAGGTGTATCATCCAATTTATTTGATGGGGCAATGGATGAGATCAAGGCTTGGAAAACATGTTCACCGCAATCTAAGGAGGAGGAGGAGGATCCCCCTCCAGGGCCCACTTCCATCAATAGTAGAGACGATTAGTGCTTAGAAAAATCCACTTTATTATTGATGAGCCCATTCATCTGCATGGGTAGTGGGAACTATTTTAAGTTTTGAACATGAATGGAAAAATTACTGAAGAAAGGACACCATGGAATTATTGCTCACTTCCATGCCATCTAGGATTTGGATAGCCTTGCACTAAAAATATATCTTGACATGAAAAGGGTTTTGGACAAACGTCAACAAGTCTTTGAGACACTAAATGGCTTACCCTCATCTACAGGAGAGCATGATCCTGGTATTCTCTTGGTTCCAAGAAATCAACCTCCAAATGTACAACCATATATGAACCCATTTGCACAAAAGAACTAAATTGAAAATATCATTTAGTTATATTAGAGGTATGAGTCATTCATCATAAGAACAGCTTGTATTCATCCCTAGTGGTTATAGTTTTAAAGAAATAAGGCATGTGCCACATGTATCCCTATTTTTAGTGACCTAAAAAAGTTAACCATCAAAGATAAGTTGCCTTTACCAATCATTGATGAGCTCTGTGGTGCCAAATGTTTCATCGAACTTGACCTTTATTTAGGATACAACCAAATCATGATAAAATATATAAATATATTGAAGAAACTGTTTTCACACGTGAAGGCCATTATGATTTTTTAGTAATTCCCTTTGAACTTTGAAATGCCCCCTCTACCTTTTAGATCCTCATGAATGAAATTTTGAGTCCATATCTTCATGCTTTTGTGCTAGTTTTCTTTGATTACATTTTGATTTAGAGTAAAACTTGGGATGTGGGATGTCCACGTCGATAAAGTCTTGAAACTCCTTTGATATCATCAGTTGTTCATTAAACTATCTAAATGTTCTATTGGAGTCTTAGTATTAGAATACTTGGGTCACATTTTTGGAGAAGATAGGGTGAGAATTGACCCCAAGAAGATTGTGACAATGCAAGAATGGCCCCACCCTAAAACCTTGAAGAGCTTATGTTAGTTCTTATGTGTTAAAAGCTACTACAAGAAGTTTGTGAATAATTATGGTAAAATTTCAACCTTGTTGAGAAACTTGATAAGAAAAAATGCCCTTGCATTGAAAAAAACAACATAATAAACATTCTCATTTTTAAAGAAATCCATGTGCACCAACCAAGTCTTAGTCATTCTTGATTTTTCCAATATTTTTTATTGGAATGTGATGCTTTTGGAAAAGGTTTGGGTGTAGTTTTAATACAAAATGGAAGACCATTATAATTCACTAATAAGCAGTTGTGTGACATGAATTTGGGGAATTCTACCTATGATAAAGAATGATGTCCATCCTACATGCAGTTGACACATGGAATCCATATCATGGAGGGGAAAGCTTCTAGATCAAGACAATCACCATAGCCTAAAGTATTTTTTGGAATAAATGTTTTCATCATTAGAGAAACATAAATGGGTCACTAAGATTCTTGGATATGATTACAATATCATATACAAAAATGGAAAAGAAAATATTGTGGTGGATGCATTGTCAAGGAAACTTGAAACATGAGGAATAGGTACCCCTCTTCTCCTTATCCTCTTCAGTACTTAAACGGTTACAAGAATAATAATAATAATAGCTAACAAATATTTATACATCTCATCTCATCAAGTGACTATGGGTAGATCCCAATTCTCCCCAAGGTTACAATTGGAAATAAGATACATTATTGTATAAAGGTATCCTTTTTATGGTACCTAACTCTGTTTAAAAAAAATATTCACAAAGGTACATTTATTCTCCCTTGCAGGTCACTCGAGATTTCATAAAACTTATGCACATGATAGGAACTTCTTCTTCTAAGAAGGCATGAAAATGAATATTCTTACTTTTGTAGTGGAATGTGAGACTTGCCAAAATAATAAGGTGATCATAGGGCATTGCAACCATTATCAACACCAACCACTATTTGTATTGACATTTCCATGGATTTTATTGTTGGTATTCTAAAAGTAGGTAACAAATCAATCATCACAGTGGTAGTTGATCAATTTTTCAACTATGATCATTTGTGCACACTGTAGCACCAATTTATCCCAACACTGATTGCCCAATTTTTTCTAGACCATATTTTAAAACTCCATGGCATGCCTACCTCCATTGTGTCAGATCATGGTCATGCATTTACTAGCAAAGTTTGGAAAGAACCATTTAAACTACAAGGAACCCATTTGCAAATGAGCACATATTATCATCCCTAAGTAGATGGCTAGATAAATGCAGTCAACAAGTGTCTTGAAACCTATTTGCAATGTTTTGCATATGAAAAGAAACACTAGTGGGAATCATGGTTATCTTTGGTAGAATGGTGGTATAATACCACTTATCACGATCCTACAAAAATGACACCATATGAAGCAGTCTATGACCAACAACTTCTATCTATGGTTTCTTATCTACCAAATATTTCCAGAGTACATGTTGTCCACAGTCTGTTTCATAATCGTAATAGAACTCTTTGCACACTTAGGGGAATTTTGGAAATGATCACAATTGCATGAAACAACAAGTATACTAGCACCCATCGGAGCATTCTTTTGTAAAAGGTGGCTAGGTTTTCCTTTGGCTACAACCTTATAGGAAAACCTCTCTCAAAGTTAAGGTTTTAGCCAAAGGAAAACCTAGCCCCAATGCATTCCAAGCTCCACCCAATATTCCATGTGTCATGTTTGAAGAAACTTGTGGGTCATAATTGTTGAGTTCAAACTACACAACTAGAACTAGATGAAGAAGGATCCATTTGGATCCAAATGAAAGTCGTTTTAGACACCAGCAAGCGTAAGTGACGTCAACGTACTATCTAAGAATTTTTTATTCAGTGGAAGGACATCTCACTAGAAGATTCTACCTGTGTATTTTCATCAAGTTTGCAGCAATTTCCCCATCTCCAACCTTGAGGAAACTACTATTGTTTAAGGGGGATGGCATGTCAAGGTCCGGCCCTAATACCCCTACTTTATCAATGTACAAGGCCATAAGGCTTATTAGGTAGTTAGTGGGTAGTTACTTAATGGAAAAGAGACATTTTTATTGAATAAAAGGACCATGGTTTATTGAGCTTCATTAATAGCGTGACCACAAGTAGTTAGGGCTTTAGCTATTAAAACACTACATAGAGTAGTAATATATGTAATGTTTGGTTAAGAATGGTCATTTTAATATTTTCTCTTCGAGGATTCCTCCTTGATGAGGTAAGTGAACATAGTTGTCTATTTTATCTATTCTCTCTTGTGTTTTTTTATTATCTTTTCTCTAAATTTATGGGTTTAAGCATATTACAATTTCCCTTAGCATAATGGTGGCACAACACATATTTCCATACTTCATAAAAAATGTCACCATTTATGGCATTTAATGGCTATCATCCTCCTTCCATCATGCCATCCTTGAATACAAAGCTAAGGTTCAAGTAGTCGAGGATCATACCAAGAACCAATAAAAGGTTCTATAAATATTGAAATATATTTTATCTATAGAACAAAATAGGATGAAACAAAAAGCAGAGAAACATCATAGTGAAATATACTTTGAAGAGGGATATTGGGTTTTTTTAGGCTACAACCAAATAAATAGATGTCCCTTAAGGAATAAAAGAAAAACAATAAATTAGTACCCAAGTACTATAGTTCCTATAAGGTATAGAAAATGATTAGATGTATGGCTTACAGATTGAAGTTGTCGCTATATTCACGTGTACATGTAGTCTTCCATGTTTCTTGCATAAAAAAGGTAATTGGTGACAAGATCACGGTCCATAATATTTTATTGTATATCGATGAAGAATTGAAATTGATAATAGAACCTAAAACAATCATTGATGCAAGGATCAATCAACTACACAATCTAACAATTAGTAAGTACCTCGTAAAGTAGAAGAACTTTCCAATAGAAGAAGTGGCATGGGAAGATGATTTCTTAATGAAAAAACATCTAGATTTAATTAAGTGTTGAGGAAAACACTTGTTTCGAAGAGAGGGTCATGTTAATCCCTATATATTATGGCATTACATTTCTATTATTATAATAGTATTGTCTTTATTGGTACATCGATACCTTAATTGTAATTGCATGGTCAACTATAATTTTAATTGTACACTTTATCTCTCTCTCACACACACACACCCCAAGGATACCTTGTTTTAGGATCATCTCATCTTGCATTGTGCATTTGATTCATTCTAAAGGACGTTTCCCCCTTGAATAGGCTTCTTATTCATCTCATTTTTTCATTCTCAAAGCATTAGATTACTCTTTATTTATACTTTTATGTTATTTTGATAATTTGGTATATAAAAGGAACACTTGCATTATGCTCAAGGATAAGGAGGTTTAGGGTTGAATGATATGGGCCATTTAGGGTAACATCTTGGTTTCCAAATGGGTGGGCCAGTGTCTAGATATATATCCTCCTTGGTAGGTATTGTTGAGGTATCGTATTGGCACAATCATATTGGCACGATCAAAGTACCTTTCAAACTGTGTAACATAATTTCAGCTCCTTATAACTTCCATCTGTAAGGATCCTTTATTATCATAAGTATTTAGGCATCATGGAAGAAAGTAGATGGTTTGGTGTGGTGGAAAATGTTAGGTAGTTGAGAGGGATGGGATTTTGATAGAAGATTGATTTGGATTTGGAAGGTACAGGTTGTGTATTAAAATTATTCCCCATTTTTACGGTTGACAATTGAGTAAGAATAATATTTTTATTGGAGGGATTTACAGGATGTTAGTGCTAATTCCTATAA
Source organism: Pseudotsuga menziesii (assembly GCA_001517045.1). Classification (NCBI taxonomy): domain Eukaryota; kingdom Viridiplantae; phylum Streptophyta; class Pinopsida; order Pinales; family Pinaceae; genus Pseudotsuga; species Pseudotsuga menziesii. Next base: position 172,263 of record LPNX010900002.1, on the reverse strand, counting down.
GAACTAGTGATCCATTTCTCATGAATTTACCCTAGGCTTATAACCATTTGCATATTATTATCGATATTTTTTATCTTGTTCCACATGAAGATTTGTTCAAAATTAATATAGACATGCTAGCTCCCTATTGGTGTAATTGGGAGTGGAGCTTCGGGCACCCCTTAATCCAATGTGATTCTCAAAAGTTGTACTCACTTCTTCATCAATGACAAGATATCAAACCTAATCTTAATACATAATTGGTTTCTACCAATGCAGGAGATGGGGGATTGAGAGCTTGCATAGTGTGTGGTTGGTTTAGGAAAATGACACACACTGGTTGTTTTTAGGGCTAATGATTTTACAAGGCCTTATCACCAAGGAATTATTGTTCAAAGGAGCTCTATCAATTGGATTTTCCCTTCTCGTCTCGAGATGAAAAATGATGAATAATGTCTTAGGATTGTTCTTTTTCAAGACCTTGTTGGAATTTTGTTCACTCTAAGCAAGTAGAAATTTTAATTGGGTGATTCCAAATCTTTGGTTTACTCCTCTCTCATTGGTTTTTGAATCTTCTTGAGGATTTCAATGTTGTTTTTTCTTTGAATACTTCAGTGTAAATATGTTTTTAAGAAAAATGTTATCTATATTTCTACATTTGTTCAATGATGAAAAAAAGAGATGCATGTATAGTTTCTAGCTCAAGGATTTGTGTTGCTCAAAGATGCCAAGAGGTTAGATACAACTACCCATTCAAATTTTACTGTAACCTTGGCTTATTTTAGGAAGAAAATATAAATACAATTTTACTTATCTTCTAGCTTTATTACCTTATCTTTAGTATAAATATTTTTCTTTAAATTTAAAACTATTTCAAAACACAAAAAAAACTAACTCTTATAAGAAAGGATTACAAATTCTACACATCAATTTTGGAAAATAATGCATAAGTTGACACTTGAAATTGTGAAATCCACCAGTGAAATTTAGACTCATATCTTGAAATGAAATTTATACTCATGCATTGAAATGAATGAAGGAAGATATAATAACTTTGATCTTTATAAAGTAAATTGCATAGTGAAAATGTCTAAAAGAGTAAAACCCTAAAAATCATAATAATATGAATGTTGAAATGATCCAAACCAAAAAATTCATAAATGAAGTTGAAATCAATATAGAGAGTAAACTACATTATGAAACGGTGTAAGCTAAATGATCGACGATTTGCACCCATTTTTCGATATTTTTCTAGCCAAAATTCAGTTGAAGTTGTTGAAATTGCATTTTTAGGTTATTGGTATTGTATAATCAGAGTGATATAGGGGTAATACATCATGTTGAATTCATTTTTTCATTCCAAATGTCAATTTCAAAAATTAATATCATGATTTTAGTAAAAATCACATCATCGGATTCCAACAAAAATTGCCAAAAAGGTGCAAATCGTCTACTGTTTAGCTTACTCATGAAAATGGCAAAGCAAATTTCCACCACCAAAAATATAGAGTGCATGTCAGCATAAAATGTTATAATTATGGGACATCACAATAAAGAAAAAGGATTTCAAGAGGCACCTCACATCAGAGCATTTATGTTGTTGTTGGGGAGATCCAAACTATTAGATTTGAACCAATGGTTCACAATCCTACAACAACAACATTAAATGCTCTGTTGCGGGGTGCCCATTGAATAGATCTGTTGAATCCCTTATCTATGATCTAAAATAAGTATGGATATCATGGATCGCCCTGCCTCAATCCCCAAGAATATTGAAAGAAGGGTGAAGTTGATCCATTAATAAGAACAACGAAACTAAAAGTTGAAACACAACTTATCATCCATTTAACTACCTCATAAGAAAACCCCAAATGTAGTGATAAAAACCGTAGAAAAATCCATGAAACATGGTCATATGCCTCTGATAGGTCAAGTTTCGGCACAAGAGATAAGAGAGAAAACACTTTAATTGAAGCTAACACTTCATGCACAGACCCAATGGTTATGTGTATCAATATTCCCTCAACAAAGCCAAATTACTCAAGGTCGATATATCTAGATAGTAAAGGTTTGATTATCAAAGAGAAAACCTTAGATATAATTTTATATACATAATTGTAGAGGGTAATCAATATAAATCCATCAAAGGAATTCAACTTGTCATATTTGGGGATTAAAGTGAAAAAATTCAAATTTAAGATCCTCAATATCTTTCCCTATTATCTAACCTTTTCCACCATTTAGAGGAGATTGAAACCAACCACATCATAAATTTCAATGAAAAACTCAACAAGGGATCCTATATTTATGGAAAGATGTCATTACCATTAAAAATTCCTTGAATGTGATCTCCTTGAAGAATTGATTGTTATCCTCCTCCTCCACCATCTTAGGAAAGAAGGAAATCAACTTTAAAATATCCCCCATATTTTAATGATCTGGCTCTTTGAGAATGTTAGATAAATGAATAACTCCAAGTGCAGGTAAATCTTGAAACGCTAAAATCGTATTCCCTAATGCATCCTTCAAATCCTAGATCATGTTCATATTCGTCCTATAGTTGGCATACTGGTGAAAGAATTTTATGTTTTAGTCATACGAGGATAACCAAGTTGCATGAATTTTAAGCCTCTAATAATTTTCCTATTCCAAAAGCATTTTAGATCATGGGGACTCCAATCTTTTAATGGATGAAATGGACTCTTCAGAAAACAAGCCATTAGAATAAGATCCATACCAACCTTTCAATTCTGTCTCAATGATATTCAAATTTCTATCTCTAGAAATCATCCTTTCTTGATCCCTGGGGATGACCTCCTCCTTCATCAATATTAAGTAATTAACAAACTAATGGATCACAGACTCCAACTCTCTAGGACCCTATTTCTTCTGAATTGTCAAGAACCAATTCCCTAAAATAAGTCAAGAAATCCTCCACATCCCAAGTAGAGTTGTACTTATAGGGCATCTTGGGCTTGATCGAACCAAGGATTAACTCAATCATAATCAAGAAGTTGTCAGATACTCTATATTTCTCGAACCAATATCACCAATTGTGGAGAGATTCTAGGAGCATATGATGTATTAGCAATCGATCAATATATTTTGTTATACATGCATCTCTAGAGCAATTATTGACTCAAGTGGGATTAACCTCTTGGGGCTCAACATCCACCAAACCAAATGATTCAAATTTGTTGACAAAGAAATTCGCTAGTTTGTCTTCTCTTTATTCCACCCCCCATAATTCATCTATGTTCATAGTGAGGTTGATATCCCCGCCTATAATAAGCATTCTATGTCTGAGCTAACCCTTTTCCAAAAGACCCCCAGGTTATCATAAGGATCACAAACAATCAATAGTTACACTGATATCCCTAGCTCTTACCTATGTACAATTGTGCATATGCATTCAACAATAGTCAAATAATTTATCAATTAAATGGATGAGAACTAATCGATAACCAAACCTCCCAAAAATACAAAAGCATCTAGTGTTATAAAATTCCATTTCACAGACAAATGTTTCAATATATTCTCTATAGAGACTCCTGGTAACACAGTTTCTTGAATTAAGATTACCTCAGGTTGATTACAAAACACTAAAATTTTGAGGGCCAAATGTTTAGCTTAGCTCCCTAAGCCTCTCACATTCAAAGAAATAGGTTTCATGGCCCAACCCCTTTGAGGGGTGCTCGCTTCTCTAAGAAACCCTAAGTGAATACTTGATCTTTCCTAATTAACCTCTCAGACATATTTGTCTTGTGCAAAATCCATATCTAATTTCCAACTCACCTTTGAACCCCTAGGATCCTTTAAGGAATATAAACCTAGACCTCTGTATTGAGGGATCCCTTGAGAATGAGAGGTATTTTGAGGCTAAAGCTGGTAATGTCCCCCTCCTCATTTATTTGGAGACATAATTTCCACTCCTAAAATGTCAATGAAACCTAATTATTCCTAGAAACTACTATACAAATTATTTTAAAGGTTGACAACATTTAATCCAGGTGAGAAAAAAACATTACTAGTAATAGGATTTTCAAGGTAAGGAACCTCAAGGAAAAAAGGCTTATCAATTCCAGATATAGAGGAGGGTTTGAGTAGAAGCATTGAGAATTAAGAATATCCTTCCAAGACTCCATAGACTAAGAGTGGCCAAATCTATCTTCAAGAATAGCCAAGTTCTTCTTCCATATCTCTTCCAATTTATTCTGTTGAGAGGGTGAGAGATCTAGGAGTTCATGGATCCTAGGTACTAGAGGCTTTGACCCTTCCATCGAAATTAAAAAAAATGATTTGGAGCTCCTCTGTAACCTTAGGATTTTCTATACCTAATTCTCGTCAACATATTTATTGTGAGACAAAATATCATTATTTTCCTTGAAATCCTCAAAATTTGAAGTTTGAAATGTGCAAGGATGAAAAAATTCATTTTTTGGCCACCACCGTTCCTTTCCTATGGAAAAATTGTGGTACCCATATCAGTAACTCTCATTTTATCTCTACAGAAAGTGGTTCCGCCGCCTATTTCCCATGCACAAGGTGCGGTGCCCACTTGGTAACACATGTTCCCCTTGAACAAGGCACAATGCTCAAGTTATGAAGGCAAAAAAGGAAAGTTAGACAGACTTCTCGAAGCTTGCCTTTGTGGAAGCCTCATCCCTATGGTTTAGGACACCTAGAGCTCAAGATCCATCATCCTAGGATCACCCCTCCACCTCTCCCATGAAATACTCAACCTATCCTTTCCTCTCATGATTTTATATACTAGCTTACCCCCCATGGGTAAGAGGAGGAAGAATGTGTTATTGCATCCAAATTCTGGCCAAATTCAGTCAGACTATTAGGTGATTAGTAGGAAAGATTGACGCTTTGAGGCAAGGTTCATTTGAAAAAGAGTTCTCAATACCAAGGCATCAGTTGTAAACTCTCCCTCTTTGTACTTTTAATACAAATGTAGTTTATTTTCCACATGCACTTGTATGTCTGATTATTATGATATGCTTGTTGTTTAACTCCATGGTCTTTCACATAGGATTTTAAACTTTCTTTTTAATATTATCTTGGTTTTTATTTTGTTGTGTTTCTTGTAGGACATCTGGAGAGATCAGGCACTTCCAAGATCAAACCTTTTCAGCTTGTGGATGGTAAGAAGATAAATCAATTCAAGAGGTTTATCTAATACTAGGAAAAGTTTATATGTTGTGTAGTTGTTTTATTCTAGTAATGAGTGCTTCATGCTAGGGAAAAAACCTCTGTCCACACTAGCTGAGTATTTATAGTAATAAAAATGGTGACCATACTCGAGAAATAGATCATAATTCTTGGTTTTGTTTTCAAACTTGTCTTCATTTTCAATTTCAGTTCATAAATAAGATCTGCTTATGACTTGGTTAGATTTAGTTTTAAAATTGTTAGATATGCCTTCATCTGCCTCTAATGCTTCATATTCTTACTGCTATATGTTATTTGGATCCAGTACCTAACCTCTAACATCTTTCTTTTTCTCCTCTATGTGTGGTTTCAAAGTCTTCATTGGCTACCACACCTGGGTAGTGTAAAAAGAGCGGCCACCGTACCTTTCCTTAAGGAAAATAGCGGTGCCACTGCTTCTTTCCAATAAACAGAGAGTGGTGCCACTGCTCTGTGGATTTTGAAAAAGTGTGTTGCTCATATTGTAACGTTCTATAATTACCTATCAAAGCACTGTGTCAGGTCGCATTTTCAATCCTTGTTTGATTTTTGAAATCTTTCTTTTAAAATTTGGTTTTCTAGTGTTCTTAGCCTTATCACTGGTAGATGAAATCATCAGACAATATCTAGAAAGAGTATTTAGGATTGATTTGTTTATACTTTCAATAGCTAGTTTTGTTTTGGACTTTTAGGCTTCTTGATCCATTTGGTTTTGGTTGAAAGAGGAATTTTGAAAATAAATCATCTATTCATATCTCTGAGTGTTGTTTTGATTAACTGAAAAGAAAGTAGTTTTGCTTTTGTGTTATTCATAGGCAGTTAAAGAGTGTTTTCATATTTGTTATTGAAACATTTGAGGGTAAATTGATCATAGATCTTGGCATAGGGTTGAACTCTTGACTACTTGATTAGTCTCATCAACTTTCAGGTATTCATGGTCTAATGACTCCCTATATGTTTTCTTCTCAAGTAAAAAGAACAAAACATTTTGTTTTTAAATATTTCTATCATTTGAATAATTGAAAATTTTTTGTGTTGAATATTAGTGATAGTTTCTTTATTTTCCAAAGAGATATAGTTATTTTTCTTTTTGAAATTTGCATTAGAAAGTCTTTGCATGCTTGCAATAGGAGTGCAGATATAGTTCAATACTATTTTTCTTGGGGTTTATTTGTTTTGGAAAAATGAGAACTAGAAATCTATCCCTTCTTCAAGTAGGGCATATTCGAAAAATTAAAGGGAAATATTTGCATGAGCATAATTTCATGGTTTTATTTTTATGTACTCACCTCGTGAATTCACCTAATCGTAAAAGATAGAATTAAGCATTAACTTGGGTTAAAAATATTTAGTAATTTGAGTGATAGGTTAGAAAACGTGTTCTGACGTCTATAAAGATAGGATTTGTTGTTACTTGCTTGCACTACATCCTAGGGATCATGTGATTCTTCCACATACCAAACTGTATATAGAATGTCTTTTCACATACCTTTACGGTATATCAAAAATTTCTTCACATACTCATTGGGATATCAGAAGGTCCCTTTCGAATAGTTGTGCATCAACCAACACTAACATGGATTTGAGCTCCCACGTAACCTTGTTTATATTTGGAGACCCCTCTAGGAAAACCAAACCAACTGAGAATATCCTTTTGTCCAACTTGTTGGAGAAATACACTGAGAACAACACTCGTGGAGCTACTATGCACGTGTCTCCTAGGTAGTCAGGTATTTAGGAAAGAGTACAGTCCCAATCCTTCTACTCACATTTTATTGTTGGACCCCATGGTATATCCTGAGTTGTGACAACTTGACAATCCTAGTGAGAAACTAAATTTCATTAGCCCCTCCAATCACTTGAGTCTACTTGTGACCTTGGCTTCTGTAGATTTGTTTGTGTTTGATATTTTTCTTTGATAAAACCTTAGAGTAGGAGTTTTTCAGCTAGCATTCTAGTTGATTTACCTATGAGACGATCTCACATGTTATAGGGTTTTCCACCTAACTTTCCTCTTGTTTTGGAATAAATTGAAAGGGAAACCATGGACCAACTGGCTACGATTGATTCCCATGTAGACGAAATTCTAGTTACTGAATCCAGAGAGGAAGTTTCTTCCTTTGAAAATATGTCCACTCTCATGGTAGTTCAACAACATTCTATAGAAGATATGACCTTTCATTTTCAATCGGAGGGTTAACCTGGTGCACAAGATTGGGCCTTTATCCACCCATCAGACGATACCGTGGCTTCGGAATTCAGTCAAACAGATAATTTCTGGGAGGATTCTTTGGGACATGATATTTCTGAATACAGAACCATTATTTTACCTTATGTTACCCCCCATGAGAAAATATATTGTAATGTTCCAAGTCTGGTGTACAGACCTGAAAGCTCTCCAATTCTGTTAATTGTATTAAAATTTCTGAACTGGAAATAGTTTACGCAATGACTCCTCTGACTGGGAAAATAAAGGGTTTATTCTGGGAAATTTTGCAGACAAAAGGAGTGAGCAGCGGGCAGCAACCAAAGACAATCAGACATTGAATTTCCTCTCCCCTAAAACATTTATATCTGGTGCCATTTAGGGTTCAGAATCCGCACTGCGGAAACATACTACCATGCTTCTGGGCAGCCAAACCGTGCAACTAAGGAGAGTAGTTCGGTCTGTTTCAACCAGGGGCTTCTGGAAACTTGCAGAGGTTTATTTCAGCATTAATATTACATTAATAAATTATTTATACAGTTCATTGATGTTCTGGAAAGTTCTAACAAGTTTCGGTTGAATTTGGGATTTTTGGCAGTTTTGGCCAAGGAGAACCCAGCACAGAGGAGGATGCAAGAGGGTGGTATGACCCAAACAAAAAATGGTTCTGGAGGTTGATATGGGAAATTATGCCTGTTACTGACCTACAGGAACTTACAGAT
>LPNX010900002.1:63306-159286 GCA_001517045.1 Pseudotsuga menziesii | reverse complement strand
CTTTTCCAAACTCCTATGGAAACTGTTCTTTCCTTTGAAAACTTTCCTGCTTTTCTCTGACTGCTTTTCTGAGTTCCATAAGAGGAAACTACACCCTCCTTTTTAAAAACTTGCCTGCTTTATCCCTGACTGCTTTTTATCTGCTTTTTGGTACTTTCCTCTTTGTTTCCTATGATAGCTTTTGTCATAGTGTTTCCTCTTTCCTTCCTTGGCTAGTATACTTGTCCAATGCGCCCCACCTGACTAGGAAGCTTATTTCCACCTCATAAATTAGCAATAATAATTAAAATGGAAAATAAAACTTAGATACATGCCGTACTTAATTAATTATTACAAAGTTTCCCTAGGGAGCATGATTAATGTCAAATTGAGCCCCTCCTAGGAGTCCAGTATGGTCAACACTTTAATGGCCACTTTGAGGGGACATGACATATATTCACTACAAATGAAGAAATCCTTGGACCAGACCAGGAAACTCTTGCTCATTTGTGCAGGATGGGGGAAAACATAAGGAGAAAGAATATTTCTCCTCTACCTCACAGTTACGAGTTATCCTTCCCAACATACCATGCTATTTCACAATCTCTTGTGGCTCCTAAATCACTGTCACCGGTTCAAAATATGACCACTTATGATCCAGGACAACCCTCCATCCCTACCCTACCAGATGGGAATCCCTCATCTATTGTGAATTCTCCTGTATCCCTAGTCCTAGTTTCTTTATCAACCAGGGGAAACATTTCTAGTATGGGGCAAAATCTTGTTGTAGGAAAACCATAATTCAGCATACCTTCCATGAATACCATCGTGGTTATCCTCTCTTCCTGTCTATACAAACCTTATGGGTTCAACCTACTTTTAATCAAACTTCATGGGACTATGCTTATCCAGGAACTCAACCTCCTGTAGTCAATCAGAATTATCAACCTACAATGTTAGGAGTTGTTTATCGCAAAATTCCTTACCACGAAAATATGTATACCCCATGGGTCCAACCTAATTGGTCAAATGTCTCCGTACCTAGATGACTACCCATCAATATTGTTAGAGGTTATGGAGGCCACCACCTAGAGGTCCTCCCTTTGGAGGTATACCTTCTAGAGGTCCTCCACCTAGAGGTCCACCTTTTGGAGGTCCACCACCCGAAGGTGTACCTGGAGGACCCCCTTCACCTAGAGGCCCACCCTCTAAAAGTCCACCTCCCCTGGGTGTCCCACCACCTAGATGACCCTCGAAAGGATCATTTGTGAATAAAACACCGAATCAATCAGTCATGGGAACATTGTAAACACTAGTTTATTAGTAAACTTATGGTCCTACTGACCCATAAATGCCTTAGAAATATTACCAGTACCCACAACTTAACTGACAACTCCCATTTTTTGCTACTTCATACTTTCCATAGTTGTCCAAATGGATTAATGATCCCATCCAACACGCCCCTTTCTGGCCAGCAATTCCAGTCAAGTTACCATTATACATTCCCAAGTTTGATTGGAAACAGGGTGAAGACCCAAAAACCATGTTATGACCTTCCATCTGTGGTGTTCTTTGAACTCCTTGATGGATGACTCCATTTGCTTTAGGCTCTTCTAGAGAACTTTGACTGGTATGGATGCTAAGTGGTATATGGAACTTACACAACATTCATTTGTGGACATTAATTCATTGGAAATTGTATTCCTTACCCAATTTTAGCTACCCATCCATTATGAAACTGGTACAGATCTTCAGACCTCTCTTCGACAGAATATTTCCACTCACATATCTGATCACATTCATGAGTGGAGGAGACATAGAAGGTTGATAAAATCTCCTATTTTGGATCAACTATTAGATTACTATTGTTTCCTCCTATTGGATCAACTATTGTTTCCTCCTATTTCCTGAGATTTGGCTATGCGCGGTGTTGTTACAGAGGAACATGCTATTAGTCGAGGAAAATATTTGGAATTAGTTTATTTGTAGTCTGGGACCTTATATGATTTAATCCCTAATGCTCCTTGTCCCATTACAGATCCTTCCAAGCCACCTGCTGAAAATCCTATAGATGGTGTTGTAGGTTCAATCCAACCTCCATCCACAAAAAAACCTACCAAGCAGCACAGTCCTTCTACTTCTACTTCTTCTACTCCTACTGTTTCTGCTAAGGTGAATGTTATCCAATATTCACAAACACCAAGTAATAAGGAAAAGGGTAAAGGTAAAACTATAAAATATGGAAACCAACAGGATAATCCTAAGACTACGACTCCAGATAATGAGTCCAAGACCAAACAAAAAGCTAAGTACCCCTGCATGTTGTGTGGAGGTGATCACTTCGCGAAGGAGTGTCCTTGACGTAAATAAATCAGTAAGTTTTTGAAAATTAATACCAAACTGGTAGTGGTTACTGACCCTTTCCCATCCAAAGAAAAAATAATCGATCATAAATATTTGCATGGTCCCTCTTCCTCCACTGAGGAAATCAGAATGATGTCCACCGAGATTGTTGTGTTGACCACATGAAATAAAACATACGATAAACCTCGTAAAAAGAAAGATGAAGATTCTTCTCTTGAGAAGAATCATTCTATTAATCATTCTCCTCCACCTCCTTATAATGGCCCTCTTACCATTGATAAACCTATTTTTGACACGATATTGTTCCCTCTCAATAGTACAATCTGGAAGTCAGTTTTTAATCCAAGCGCTCGAGCCACCCAATTTTACAACATTGCTGAAGATTTAGCTCAAGAACCTTGCACCATGTCTACACTGGAAGAACTCCAAAGTTTCCCTACACAACGTAAAAACTTGTTGTCAATCCTAGGGGCCTTAGATCCGGAGAATTCTACCACAATCACATTTAACATGGAGAACTAGAAATCGAGGTTATCCCACCAACTCGCATTTCAAATCGCGACTAGGGTGGTAGGTAGGAAATTTCATCAAATTGTAATGGATGAAGGAGATGTTAAATTATTGTGCCATTGATATTCATGAAATTAGTGCAATTGAATTGTATTAATGTGCAGTGGAATGGAATGAAAAATACACACTGAACAAGAAAAATTTCACAGAAAATGGATAAGAATTGCTCAATAAAATTATAGTATTATCTTCATTTTATTCCAACAGTATACATTGATGTTACACAAAGGGTAATTTGAATCATGTGGATAATATTCGAATCTACCAACTCAAGGTTGACTGACTGGCTAACTAGAAGTGTCTAAATCACTATCAGAGCTCACTAGTATAACTCCATATGTATAATTCTATCTCTCAATTAGTTAAACTAGTTAAACTGATGAGGTAGGTGAGAATAGGCTCCTAACCCCATGTAGCCATGCAAGAATGGTGCTAACTAAACTAGAGGACATCTAATTGAATGTAACTGGAGCATAACTTAGCTTAACTAATTACCAACTACTAAGAACTGAAGGAGGTTGGTGGTGGCACTCCATGTGGCTCCTAAATTGTGGGGATTGGTCTTAGAGGCACATAAACTAATGCATGAACATGAACTTAGTTGCAATTAACCTCTATATGTGTTCCCCACACTCTAGTGACTAGTACTGGTGGCACCAATATCCCAAGTGGACCCAATGGTACTGGTGGACCCAATATTAATTAATTACTCCTAAGTTAGGAAAATATAATATAATAGACAAATTATGGACAAGGGAGGATTATAAATCCTAACACCCCCCCTTAACCCTAACTTGGACAACTGTGGGCCCTCGAAATTAGGCCAAAAGTCGCCCATTACAATCTAAAAGAATTAAAAAATGTTGCTTAATAAACTGAGGAAATAGGGGAAAACTTTATGGGAAAATCCACCCTCAAGATAAGCAGGAACATGAACTATGAATCAAGCCTTTACACCTAAAAGAGATATGAGAAATACAAATCTCTTTTCTGTGAAGGAATTGGTGAATATTTCTGCAATTTGATTCTCTGTAGGATAGTAATGCAATTTGATGGTTTTTTCATACACTAGTTCCTTCTGCAATTTGATCCTCTGTAGGATAGTAATGCAATCTAATGGTTTTGTCATACACTAGTTCCCGAATATAATTCATGTGAACCTTAATGTTCTTCGTCATTTGCTTCTAAGCTGGATCAATGGAAATTTTTATGGTACTTTGGTTGTCACAATAAATGTCCATTGAAGGTAAAATACGAATCTCAATTTCTGTCAATATTCCATGTAGCCAAACTACCTGAATAACTACATTCACAACTCCCCTATACTTCGCTTCTACTGAATAGAGTGCAAGTGTTGCTTGCTTCTTGCTGGACCAACAAATTGGCCCAGATCCAATCATAAACACAAATCCTCAAGTGGATTTTCTATCATTCTCATCTACAACCCAATATAAATCTATGAATCCTATGATATCAAGCTGTGAACCAACATCATAATGAATCCCATAATCTCTAGTACATTGCACATAGTGCAAGATACGATTTGTTGCCTTCCAATGCAACTCATGTGGTTCCTGCATGTACCTGGCGGAAACAATCATAGTGTAGGATATGTCTAGTCTCGAATGTGTGAGATATAGAAGGATCCCAATGAGCTGTTTGTAAGGACTGTTGTTTACTAATGGTGTAGAGCCACCTTCCTCTAGCTCGATTCCAGATAGGAAAGGAAAAGGGTTTGGCTTTCAGTCTTCCATGTGGAATCTTCTAAGCATGTTTGATGAGTATCTAGGCTGTGAGATCATGATTCCTGAAGTATTTTTACTTACTTTGAGACCAATGAACTGTCTTAGCAGTCCTAGATCATTCATAGTGATTTTTTTGTTCAACGCTTACTTGATGCTTCTTAATCCAACAACATAACTGCTAGTAATGAGCAAGTCATCCACATATAGCAAAATCAATAGAAAGGATCCCTCTTTCTTATGCATGCAAACATTAGAATCTGATTTGCATCTTTCAAATTTCGGTTACATGAGGAAGGCATCCATTTTGGAATACCATGCCCTTGGGGCTTGTTTGAGTCCATAAAGTGATTTCCTCAGTTTGCAAACTAAGGAAGGATTCTCAATGTGCCCCTCAAGTTGTTTCATGTAAATATATTCCTTCAAGTCACCATGGAGGAAGGAACTTTTCACATCCATGTGATGTACCTCCCACCTCTTTGAAGCTGCAACTTCCAGTACAAACCTGATAGAATCCATTCTTGCTACTAAAGTGAATGTCTCATTATAGTCCAATCCTTAAACCTGTGATTATCATTTGGCCACCAACCGAGTGTTGTACTTGTTTTTAGTTCCATCAGAGGCTATCTTGGTCTTGTAGACCTATTTGCAATGAACAATTTCCTCCCTATAGGTAAGGAGACAAGTTCCCATTTTTTATTGTCATGTAGAGAATCAAATTCCTCATTCATGGCTTCCTTCCATCTTGGATCATGGAAAGCTTCCTTCAATGTTTGAGGATATTATCCCAACATCATGAAGAACCTCTTTGGGAGAAGTTTACCTATGTGGGGCAATCCAACATACTCTTTCTGATACTGGGACCTCGTTTTTCTCTTATCATCTAGATCCCCAGCACCATCCCTGGCTGCTTTAATGAGATTTTGAGATAATTTAGGCTGCTAAGATGAATGGATGTTGGATCTAGATATAGATCTCTTTGAGGTGTAAACTCAATATCAAAACCATGTTGGTATTCCTCTTCTTCTGAATCTGAATCTAAAATGTTAGACAATAAATATGTATTTGCAATAGGAAGTAATGGAGTTTTGATACCTTTATATGCTTTGAATAGAAGTTGTTGTTGTATTGGATCTGAGTATGGAATGAAATGAGAGAAAGCATATGACTTGGAGGCATGATCTACAATTCCTTTCTCTATAGTCTTCCGAGTTTATATTTTTGTGATCCCTATTGAGTCAAGTCCAAATACCACTTGCTTTGGTGAGCCAGTGTGAGTTATCTGATATACAGAAAATAAATTTGATGCAAGAGAGGGCACATAGAGAATAGCTTTGACATCACCATGATGGATTTTAATGGAACCTCTTAATGCTGCTAGGATTTGAGAGTCATCACCCATATGAATAGTAGGACCTCTTGTGATATTGAGAGTGGTGAAGGAATCCTTGGAGGAAACCATGTGGTTGGATGCTCCAAAATCTATCAAATAAGATTTCGATTGAGTGAGGCCAAATTTCAAAGCATGGAACCTCTCATAATATTCTATCAGTTGTCCAGGATTAGACTTATTTACTCTTTGTAGAAGAGAAATATGGTTCTTTTCTATGAGGGCATACAACAAGTTGATCAAATTCTTCATGCTTTGGCTTTCAGGATGAAAGCCTCTCAAACAGTAAGGACACTTAGTATTTTCAAAAAAAATATTTCTCTTAGATCCCAAATTTCCTTCAAAATATTTATGATTCTCCTTTGGATTTGAATCAAAGACTTTAGGCTCCTTCCCCTTATGCTTACCTTTAGCTTTCACATTGGTTGAGTCCGACATCAGAAGAGCTTGGTTCTTAGAAGTTTGGAGGACTACCATTTGGACCAACTTATCCTACTCATGTATTAAAGACTCGACAAAGACATCAAGTGAAGGCATATTCCAATTAGGAATGGAAGGTAGAGACAAATACAGAGTACTTAGAACCAATTTTGATGAGCACAGAGAGCACAAGTTGCTCGTCCTTCCTCTCTATTTCACATTGCTTACATTGTAGTGCTAGAGACTTGAATTATGTGAAAAATTGTTGGATAGTTTCAAAACTGTTGGGATGTAGTGCTATTAGCTCATTCTCCAAGATGTGCCCTAAAATATCATCTTCTTTTACAAAAAAGAATTCAAGCTTCTCCCAAGATTCTTTAGGAGTCTTCAATCCCTTAAGATGAAAGAGGAGATCCCTGGAGATGTGAGTGCAAAGGAAGCCAAATTCTTCATCCAATCCGCTCAAGAACTTATTTTGCTTAGTAGGATGATAAGGTTATGTATCTCTACCCATAGTCAACCTATATAGGCCAAGCTTGCAGAAGGAGACCTGTATATCTTCCCTCCAATTGACATAGTTGAAGGGTGTAAGTATTTGGGGCAAGAAAGCTGGAGAATCCATCAATTTTCCTTCTGAATAGTCAATTATACAATCAAGCTACGTAGTACCTGTAAGAAACACTGCAAAATCAAAAACAATTTGCAATCATGTTAGAAATCAAGAATTCCATCTCGACATGTACACTATCTCATGGTCCTTCACGCTCGCAGAGACTTCTCTGAACAAGACAATAGTTAGCAATGCACACTTTGCAGGACTTATGTGGAAACCAGCTGCTTCTGGTGTACAATGGAGATTGGACAAACTTTCTATATTCCTAAATAGGCTCTGATATCATGTTAAATTATTTTTTCATTAATCTTCAGGAAATGAGTGCAATTGAATTGTATTATTGTGTAGTGGAAGGGAATGAAAAATACACACTGAACAAGACAAATTTAACAGAAAATGGATAAGAATTGCTCAGTAAAATTATAGTAATATGTTCATTTTATTCCAACAATATACATTGAAGTTACATAAAGGAGAATTCGAATCATGTGGATAAGATTCGAATCTACCAAATCAATACTAACTGAATGGATAACTAGAAGTGTCTAAATCACTATCGGAGCTCACTAGTCTAACTCTAGATTTCTAATTCAGTCTCTCAATCAGTTAAACCAGATAAACTGATGAGGTAGGTGAGAATAAGTGCTTAAACCCATGCATTCATGCAAGAATTTCACTAACTGAACTGGAGGACATCTAATTGAATGTAACCGGAGCATAACTTAGTTTAACTAGTTACCAACTTCCAACAACTAAAGGAGGTTGGTGGTGGCACTCCTAGTGTCTCCTAAATTATAGGTATTGGTCTCATATGCACATAAAATGATGCATGAACATGCAGTCAGTTGCAGTTAACCTCTATATGCGTTCCACACACTCTAGTGGCTGGTACTGGTGGTACCAATAGAATAAGTGGACCCAATATTAATTAATGACTCAGTTAGGAAAATATAATATAATAGACTAAGTATGGACAAGGGAGGATTATAAATCCTAACAGTGGATTCCACCTTAGTTTTGTCTATGTCTTGCTGGAAATACATCGGCTCTCCTAAACCAATTCGGTCACCAACCACTTTGAAATCCTTTGATAGACGAGGTTTCTAGCCTCACAACTTGCTACCAACATTATCTATTGAGTTGGGGGGAAATACTTTTTCTATCTAAGTAGAAGTAGTTGACACTTCGTTAGATTACAAATTGTTACTGTGGAGAAATTTGTTTTATGCTATGATGGAAGTTGCTTCATCAGTATTTCACACTCTCTAATTTCCTCACTAGGGAAAGATTATAACCATTGATCAGCTCAATTATTGTTCACCCGATATCACTATCACCACAGCAAACAATGTTCCTATGTTGGGGAAATCCCCTCTTCCTTAGAAATCAGTGGGAGTCATAATTTTGAAAGATTCATCCCTTATGGGCGTCTTTCCTTCTAGTGCTTCCCCTCATAGTAAAGAAGTTTCTATGGTTAACATATATCATCCATAACCGGGGGCATGTCTAAAGGAAAAGAGATTGTTGAAGTACCTTCTCTAGGTCCTCATGAAGCCCTGTTCCATGCCATTCAATCTAATTCCAATGCTTACTTTTAATATCAACATCTAGTAGCATTGGATCCCTACAATCTACCTTATTGGATAGATTCCCCTCTCCCTACTTTTGATTATCTCTCACAGAATTTTCTGGACGACGAGTCTATTATGGATATTATGAGTCCAAATGAATCCTTATGGGAAGATCATCATCATAGATATTATTTCTTCCTAATGTAGATTCAGTGGATTCTGATTTTGTATCTTTTATCAGTTCTGATATTGTCTAGCATCCTCAAACACCTGTGTTATTACAAGGTGTTTATTTTGAAGGGAATTTGTGCACTCAAACAGTTCCCATCAAAATATCGGTGAAGCTAGGAGTTTTTGAACATGTTCATGTTGGCCAAAACTGTTCAACAATAGAAATTTAAGAATACAAATATTTTTCAAGGAATTTTGAGATATTTTTTCCTAGAGTTACAAATAAATTCTCATGATTGATCCATCAATTGTATTACATGAGATCAAGACTTACCTGACAGCATAACCTGTTAGGAAGAAACTTCGTCAGGTCCACTTGAGGAAAGTTGCAGCCATAAAATATGAGGTTGAAAAACTTTTGAAATTTGGTTTCATTTATCTAGCACCATTGTCTAAGTGGGCGTCTCATATTGTTCTTGTTTCCAAGAAGCAAGGAACTATTAGGGTTTGCATCGATTTTAGGGACTTAAAAAAGGCTTGTCCAAAGGACAATTTTCCTACCCCTCATGTCGATCAAATCATTAACAATTGTGATGGAAGTGTCATATTCTCCTTCATGGATGGATTTTCTGGCTACAATCAGATTGAAATACTACCCGTCGACCAACAAAAAATGACATTCATTTTCCAGTGGGAAACCTTTGCTTATCGTAAGTTACCTTTTATCTTGAAAAAAGTTGGATCCACATTCCAATGAGCCATGTCCTATGCTTTTCATGATATCAAGCACATTGTGGAGCCGTACCCGAATTCCCTTCACACTCATTCATCATGGAGAGAGGATCATTCAGGGCATCTTAGGGACATTTTCCTTCAATGTCATCATTATCATATTCGACTTAATCTGCATAAGTGTGTCTTTTGCATGGAGACTGGATGCTTTCTTGGATTTGTTGTTTCCAAAGATGGTATCATGATTGACCCTTTGAAAATTGCTACAATTGTGGCCTTAATACCCCCAACTGACATCATAGAACTCCAAAGTTTTCAAGGGAAGGCAAACTTTCTTCATTGTTCTATGTGCAATTTTGCATAGAAAACACATCATTATATGCATTTGTTGAAGAAGAACAATCTCTTCATTTGGTATGATCAATCTCAATGGGATTTTGATAGTTTAAAACATGCCATAACACACTCGCATGTGATACACCACCCTAATTATTCAAAAGACTTTCCGCTTTAAATTGCTTCCTCCACTACTACCATAGGTATGGTTCTAGTGCAAGAGGATTTGAATGGACAAGAACATGTGATTCATTATCTTAGTAAGAGTCTCCTAGACTTTTAATCTTGGTACTTGCATGTGGAGAAGTTACCTTTGGATATGGTGATTGTTGTACAATGTTTTCTTCATTACATCCTACTTCGCACAACTACTGTTCTCACTGACCAAAACCCCATGTACTATATCCTGACTCGTCGGGTACGGGGGGAAAATATTCTCACAGTATTGTCATCCTGCAATAATTTGACCTTGAATTCACCAATACTACTTCCTATAAATCCTTAGTTTTTGTAGAGTTGATGTGTAATCTTCCCTATGCTATCATAGAAACTGAGCCCAATGACTCATTTCCTAATGATTTCTTGTTCCTGGTCAGCACGAAAAACCCGTGGTATGGAGATTTGATCATATATATCCAAACTAAGATATTTTAGCCTGACTTATCTCATGATGATTGTCGGTGCATTCACCATCACGCTAAGTATTATCTAATTATTAATGATACCTTATACTAGCATGGTATTGATTCCATTCTCCAATGATGTTTAACACACGACGAGTCTGAGCAAGTCTTGAATGATTTCCACTCTGAAGCATGTGGCAATCATTTTTATGGAATGGTTGCAGCTCAGAAAATCCTTCACATTGGTTATTTTTGGCCCTCGATCTTCAAGGATTTCCATGAAGCGGTCAAAAATTTCCTACCATGTTAGCTCTTTCATCTGAAAAAGTGCACCCACCCTACTCTACTACACCCTGTCATTGTCTTTGGACCTTTCATCAAATAGGGGATGGATTTCATGCATTGTAATCCTACCTTGGCCGGGGGGAACAATTAAATCACTGTAATCGTTGATTATTTTACAAAATGGGATGAGGAAATTCCTACATATGCCAAGGACGGTAATACTGTTGCCCTCTTCTTGTTTAACCATGTAATTTCTAGGTTTGGAGTTACTCAGACTATAGTGACTGGTCACGAATCTCATTTTTGTAATCAGACGATGGTTGAGCTAAGTTCCAAGTTGGGTTTCCTTCATGAAAACTCAACCCCCTACTATCCACAAGCTAATGGCCAAGTTGAAGCCATTAACAAATCAAATTGGAATTTAACTCTGTTCTCGGCACTTTGGGCCTATATAAATTCTATAAAAACAACGTCAATTTTCACACAATTCCAATTAGTCTATGTACTGGAAGTCATTTTACCTATCGAATGCAAAATCCAGTCACTCAAACTAGCTGTTAAGCTTCTACCCAACACCTCGACTAAGGAAGAGCTCTTCCTTTATCTAACTAACCTTGACGAGACACAAATAAATTTCTCTCGGGCTAACGAGTCGCACAAGAAATAAGTCGAGGCCCATTACGATAAATATGTTCAACCCTGTGTCTTTAATGAAGGAGACCTTTTTATGACTTACGATCAGAAACACGAAAAATTGGGGAAAGGGAAGCTGGAATCAATGTGGTATGGTCCCTACATCATTAGAAAAGTCTTGGAAAAAGGGGCCTATCAATTAGTGGACTATGAAAGAATGCCTTTCAAGGAGCCTCGTAATGGGTTGTACCTGAAAAGATACGATGCTTACAATATCTTTCATAAGTACCTTGTGTATATCTGTATATATCAACTTTTAGCGTGGTTTTATTGTTTTAGTATGGTTTTGGGTCTTGTCTGACGCTGCTTATACCATGTTATGATTTTACTTCTGCAGGTGACTCTCTACTACGGTTTTGTCGACATTGATAGACACCATAGCCTGAATCTTTCTTTAGAAGCCTGGGTATTGTATTCCCAAGCCAATGACCTACTTAGTTCAGGAGGAGTCTTCTTGGGTCCCGCTATGAACAATATCATTGAATACCATGTAGTGATAGGGTTGTTAACCGAAGCTTTGTCTCATGATATCAGACACTTGGTCATCTTTTTTGGACTATGAGCTCGTGGTTTCTCAGTTGAACCATGTATACGCCATCCGAAACCCAGTGCTTCTTCATCTTTTTCGAAGAGTACGTTTACTTGAGAGATAATTTTAATCTATTACTTACAAACACATTCCAAGATCATATAACTCAATTTTCGATTCACTATCTAAGTACATGTTGGGTTAAAATATTTCCCATTCTTGATACATTGATAAGTAAAATAANTAAAGTGTTTTTACAAAAATGTAGTCTCGATATAAAGTGTTTTTACAAAAATGTAGTCTCGAGACCTGGACAGAAGCATAATAGCTTTCAACACTTCAAAATGAAAAAAATACTGAAGCTACTAGCTTTCAGTGTATACATCCTTCTAATCCCTAGTGATGCTCATGATAGCACATGATTTTCCTTGCTACTCTCCACAGCAAGCAACCAAAGTGACTCGAAACACCAGTCGTGTGTCACTAGTACCTCCTAGCACCACTCTTTTCCCTTTCAGGAACTGTGGTGTCGAGCAACACCGCACATTTCCCTGAAGGAAAGTGCGATGCCACCACTCTGTCTGAAAGGGACAAGTGTGGTGGCACAAAATACCAAAAATATGCATAAAAATGAAAAAGGAAACCATCAAAAATTAGAGGAAGATTTCAGGAATTACCTAATCCAGACAATTCGTCGAATAGTCGCCTGTAGCCTCCACAATCCACACTCCAAGTTTTCTCTCAAAAGCGATATTTTGCTCTCCAAATGAGTAAAAAACACAATGGTAACTATTTTTAACTAGTTTTTATTCACCATTTTGTTTTTGTTTTAATTAATTTAATTAATTTTTTACCCTAATATAGTCATATAAAGTTCATTTTTTATTAAACTGGCCTAAATCCAAATCTCAGGCTCTATCAAGCACCGAGAGGGATCAAATCTCTAGAGGCGTGAAACTCTCCCTGAATAGCCCTTTGAATGCAATACACGAGAATGGGTTTTCACATCGAGATATTTGATCCCTCTTGATGCTTGATAGAGCCTAGGATTTGGATCTAGGTTGGTTCCAGTCATGAGTAGTGATACCAAAATGGAGTTTGATCATCATCATCTAATTATACATATTTGACAATTATCATATTGTAAGGAATATGTTAAGTTGAAAACACATATATCATTCTCAATCTATCTTCTTCATCTGTTCTTATCTTCACACCTGGTAGTTTTGACATCTTCTCATATTGATCATATGAGAAGGGAGGTTGAAATCGTAGACCTACCAAATATTTAACTCAAGATATTGTTGTAAATGTAATACCATATATTTGTTGTAAATGTCATACTAAGCCTTTCTAAGATGTTTCTAAGAAGATAAGTTAAGGACATGGTGCTTGAAAAGGAAGAAACAACCCTGAGGTTGATCAAGAGGGATCATTCCTCCACCTTTATTGGTATCTATATTCTCTAAAATTTTAACCACCTCATCCATCTCTTGGCTCTTATCAGGATTTTCATTCCAACATCTTTTCATCACATTTGCAAGAGAACTAAGGAAACATCGTGGAATTTATGGCCGCAGATTTTGACATGAAGTAAATTGACACAAAATCAACTTATTTGACTAAGAACTCTAAAGACACTAAATCTTAAATTGAAACTGCTTGAAATTGGACAATATTAGGAATTGGAACAATTGTAACTCAGACCATATTAGTAACTAGGATGATTGAAACTGGACCATGTGAGCATCATGTCTCTCTGTAACCATTACACATTGAGCATCTCCTACAGTGGGTTCTACGAGTATATTGGTTGAATATTGTCTTTGTTGTTCTACATTTTGATTTCTTTGTTTTTCCAATTGCTTCAACTTTCTTTTTCGATATGATCTTTGTCGATCAATGTTTCATTTTCTTTGTTCTTCTCATTCTTCTACTGTCAATTCGTCTAACTTTCTTTTTCGATATTCTTTTTGTCAATCTACATTTCATTTCTTTTCTTCTTCTCGTTCTTCTATTGTCATTTCATCTAAATTTATTTTTCAATATTCTTTTTGTTGATCTTCTTTTCATTTATTTTCTTCTTAACCTTATTTTTTTGTCATTTTATTATATTTTCTTCCTTGATATGCTCTTTGTCGTTCTGCATTTTTTTTTGTTCTTCTCTTATTTGTCTCATAGCATCTTCCGCATGCACATCTTCCATTTTTAGTCCATACACTATCAAAAATGTTGCATTAACATCTACACTAAAATTTATGCATACATGAAATCTACACTAAAATTTATGCATCCATGAAATCTACATTGAAATCTTTGTGTTCATGCATTAGAAGCTACACTGAAATTTATACAGCTATGAAATCTACACTAATATTTATGCATTAGTATTAATACACCATACACTAAAACCTATGGAAGGAAAAAACTCAGTGTACATGTTAAGGAAATTCTGTTACTGAAATTCAATATATTTTCAAATATGACAATTTAAATATTTTTAAATGACACTTTTCAATTTGACTATATTTGTAATTATAATTAAAAAAATCTCATTTAAAATATATTTGGAAAAAAACGATTTAAAATATATTTGGAAAAAAATGTTTTAGAAACATTTTTACTATTTACGTTATTAAAACATTATAATTATTAAAACATTAACTTTTTAAAACATTATAATATTATACTATTTCATAAATGGACTATATTTTCAATTATATTTTAAAAACCTTAGTTTTTAAAAACATTTCTACTATTCAAATTATTAAAACATTGTAACTATTAAAACATTTTAATTATTAAAACATTAAACTTTTTAAAACATTATAATATTATACCATTCCATAAATTGACGATATTTTCAATTATATTTTAAAAACCTTATTTAAAAAATAATTGAAAACACCTTATTTAAATACATTTCTTTAATTTTTTTTAAATAAATTATTAACTATTAAAAAACCATATTTTAATAGTTATATTTCATAGTCTCGTAATTTAAAAACCCTTATTTAAAACCTTGCAATAATATCCTAAATGCAAACATTAAATTATTTCAAACCTTGAGATTACATACATTTTAATACTATCCTAAATATAACTTAAGTGAGGATCTAGGATAATGTTAATATGATTCTTGGGTATTGCATAAATTAAAGTATATTAGTATTCAAAAAATATCCCAATACATGGTTTTAAACCATGTGCAAGGCCCTCCTAAACCATATATAGTAAAACCATGGGTTGTTTAGGAGGCCTTGCACATGGTTTTAAAACCATATACAAGGCCCTCCTAAACCATGTACAATAAAACCATGGGTCTATTAGGATGCCTTGCACATGGTTTTAAAACCATTTGCAAGGTTGTACTAAACCATGTACAATAAAACCATGGGTTGTTTAGGAGGCCTTGCACATGGATTTATTATTATTTTGTTAGATACAAACATTACAACATCTCCCCCATATTTGGTTTTTTTTCTAGCCAACATTTATTTTGGCGGATCATTAAAAATTTTATTTTATTTTTATTTGGTTAGTAACAAACGTTACCACATATCTCCCATACTGGATTGTAAAGCGCCTCTCAACCCAATGCAGGTCTAATAATCTTTTTGAGAGTTGCAGGCCATGAAGAGTTGATATCTTCGGATATGGAGTTTTCTTTTGTACTTTTCGTTCTCGATTAAAATGAAAAAAAAATTAAGCGTTGTTTTAAAACTTCAGTCGTGCTCGTTAAACCCTAGGACTAATTTTTCGAGTCAAATTTTACCTCTTTTTCGGACTCGTTAAACCTTTTTACGAAAAATAAACCCTAATAAAGATGGCGAAATGAAAAGATGGCCAAGTGAACTTGTCTTCTTCATGCTCCTAAAAGAACATGAAGAGTCCTCTTTCCAATGGTAGTTTACCCCTTTTTCAGTTCGGATTGACTAATTACAAAAAACGCATACTCTAGTCATTGACTAAAATAGTTCTCTAAGGTATTATTTTATACTTTTTTGTTTCTCGAAGACTAAATTTTATGAGAAAAAAAAAGTACCTTTTGGGGTCTTCTTTGTTAGAGTCATTATCCAACCCACACATCTTTATTAGGTCAATTTGTCCTAATTAACCACTAATCCTAAGTTATTGACTTGAATTGGTGACATCAACATCAACTAGATCATCCTCCTTCAATCAAGGAGGCCAACTAAGTCTTCTCCTTCAATTGGGAAGACTAAATAAGCTTCAACCTTCAATCAAGGAGAAAATATGGGTTGATCTTCATGACCTAAGCACCCCAAATCGGTTAATTGATAGTTATTCCACCAACTTTAAGTTAAAATGCAGCTGTAAAGGCGCCTCCATTACTATTTTGTCTATTTTTGGCAATTCCCAGTTAACTAGAGTGGTCTAAGGCGCCTCCAAGAACTTCTGGTGACTCAGTTTAGTTAAGTTAACTTCATCGGAGCTAACTTGAGTCAAATATGCGCCCTCACCTACGGATTGACATGCAGTTGAGTTCTATTCAGTTAGACTCATTCATTATTGCTTTGATTCAGTTAGAGTCGATTATTGATTGTGATTAGTGGTTAACTGATGTGTTTAGTGTGGCTAACTGACAGCTAAGCCACTCTCATGTGTGCAATTTGAATGAACTCCTTCGGATTCGAATTGTCTTGCTATTCATGCAAGTGTATGACATTGTATCACTAATTCTGATTGATTATTGATAATATACAGCTGCAACCTCTAATTGCAGCACTGTTATGTCATTTTGTGTGTAAATTGTCTTGAATCTTCTGTAAGATTGTGCTTTAGTCCTCATATTACTGTGACTAAATTTTCATATGGTATCAGATCCATAGCGAGACAAGGATCTTCTTCTCCAACAAGATTTCTTGACGAATCTAGCATGCAATTTTAGCAAAAAGCTCAAAAATTCCATCTCTGCACCAAAAGTGGCAAGTTTACCACATAAGTCGTAAGCAAAGGAATTGTTGATGAAGCTTGATTGACTAAGTTGGGTGTGATGAAAACTTGAAAAGCGTAGGCTGTCCGACCTTATGGTTTCCTTTTTTTGTTTTTGTGGGTTTTTGGAAAGACTTCTACTGCATTCGCTGCAACATAAAAATGGCCTCTTCTGTGGATCCTCTTACTCCTTTCAACTACCATTAGTGGAAGGAGGACATGGAGATTCAATTGCGTGTCAAAGGACTCTACAGAGTCACAATGGACATTGAGATAGAGACAAATCATGTTGTAGACAAAGCAAGATACTAGAATAATCTTGATGAAGCTTTTGGGTTTTGGTGCCTTTCAATTTCTAAGGATATTCTCTTCCACATCATGAGATTGAAGACTCCTAAAGAAATTTGGGATCAACTTGCTTCCCTGTTTGATAAGCAATATGACCTGAGGATCTGTCAGCTAGAGAATGAGTTGATTTCTCTTCACCCAGGAAACTTCAAAACTATGAATGATTTCTTCACCAAGTTCAAGCACTTGGTTCTCTAGTTGAAGCAGTGTGAAGTGGAGGAGGAGGATGATCAGCTCATCCTTTCCATTCTTTCCAAACTTGGACCGGATTACTCAGTTTTTGTTTCCACATTCCATACTGGGAATCTAACAACCCTGAATTGGAATATGTCGGCCCTCAATTCCTTCATTGAGTCTCTCAAAACAAAACATGACAAGCTTGTGCAGATGGGGATCATCAGATCCTCAAAATAGCAAGCACTGTTTGTTTGAGGGCCTAAAGCTACGAATGACAAGGGAAAGAAAAAGAATCAAAATACTATGTTTGATGCTCCCAAGCCAAAGGAGAAGAACCAACAACAAGATGAGCCTTTTTACTCAAGAAAGAACAAGAACAAAGGGAACCAAGGCAAATAAAAGATCAAGTGTTCCTATTGCGGGAAGGGATTTCACCCTGAACATTCCTGCATGAAGAAAAATATTGATGAAATGACTCTTCTCCTTAAGAAGAACAATATAAATCTTCCTGAGAGTGTTAGGAAGAGAGATAATCATGATCAGAACATCTAGCCAAAAAGAGGACATACTGTCATGGAAAAAGTTTCGAAGCCTATATCTCTCCTCATAGACTTTGGTGCTTCAAACCATATGGTGGCAATCAAAGAATCCTTTTCATTTTGGACTTCGACAACAAAATTCCCATCCACATGGGAGATGATTCTCAAATCCTTTTTGAAAGGAAAAGGTACTTTAAAACTTGAACATGGCATCTTCTTTGATGATCTGTATGTACC
The DNA here is from genome assembly GCA_001517045.1 of Pseudotsuga menziesii. Taxonomy (NCBI): domain Eukaryota; kingdom Viridiplantae; phylum Streptophyta; class Pinopsida; order Pinales; family Pinaceae; genus Pseudotsuga; species Pseudotsuga menziesii. The sequence goes on along the minus strand of LPNX010900002.1, from coordinate 141,011 downwards.
CTCCTTGGCCTCAAATTTGTTGAGTGTATACCAAATGACACACACAGGAGTTCCCAAGAGAGTCAATTTCAGCCCGAATGATGTTGAGATCTCAGAGATTGCATCCGGGAAACTCATTGCAACAGGTATAGCGAACCATTCTTCTAAGACCTATGAGTTTTCCAAGTTTGTGCCGGATGAAAAGCCCACCGCTCTTCTAACTCATGAGAATGAGCTTAGCCGACTGTGGAATGAAATATTTAGACATTTTAACTTCAAATACATGCATCAAATTCAAAAAAATTCCATGGTGGAAGGTATCCCAACCATGAAAACCTTCAGTGGAATTTGCAAAGGTTGCATTGTCGGCAAACACCCTGAGCACAAATTTGATCATTGAAATGAAATCCGTTCAACAAGTATTTTGGGGCTGATCCATTCTGAAATTAGAGGAACTATTCCTACAGCCTCCATGAGTGGTTCAAGGTATGTTCTCACCTTTATTGATGACTTATCTAGATTCACTTGGGTTTTCTTCCTAAAGAATAAATCTGAAGTTCTAGAAAGATTCACTGAGCTCAAGGAATCTGTTGAGAATGCATCTGGGAGGAATACAAATTCTCTCATATCTGATAATGGAGGATATTATATCAATTCTAAGCTTCTGAAAATATGTGCTAAAGATGGTATCCAAATCCATCACTCTATTCCCTACACACCCCAACAAAATGGTGTAGCAAAAAGGAAAAACTGGACCCTCAAAGAGATGACTACCTGCATATTGGAAGCCGAAGGTTTGGCTGCAAATATTTGGGCTGAGGAAATGAATGTTGCTTCCTACATTTAGAATAGGTTCCCTCACTCTCCCACGAAATGAAAAAATCCTTTCGAAGCATACTTTGGGCACAAACCAAATGTGTCCAATTTCATAGTTTTTGGGTCCACTGCTTGGGCTCGAATTCCACTTGACAAGAGGAAGTCTTTGCAACTGTGGAGTATTGAGTGTATGTTCAATTGGTATCCATAGGAATCAAATGGATACAATCTTCTGAATATCAGAACCAAACAGATATTCATTGAGAGAAGTGTCTGCTTTGAAGAACCTCTCCAAGATGTAGAACTAGTCGAGGAAGAAACTGTTGAAATTCCCTCCTGCTTTGCTAATCATTTGGATGATGAAAATAGAAGTGAAAGATATTATATTTCATATCTTATGTTTGATATCAGTGAAAATAATATATTAGGTTCTAAATCATATTCAAATGTTCCCACTCATCTCCCAAAATGGGCCAAAAAGACTCTCTCTTCCACCGGGACAAATGTTGGAAATCCTGTTGATCCAAGGAGAACCCGGTCAGATTTTCAAAGAGAAGGTATTGCTCTTTCTTGTCATGATTCCTTGCTATACGAGACCTGGTATATGATTATTGGTTCCGATCCCAGTTCCTAATAGCATGCTCGGAATGATCCAATATGGCAAGCTGCAATGGATGAAGAGTTCAACTCTCTCCGAAAAAATGCAACTTGGGAGCTAATTCTCTCCGAAAAAATGCAACTTGGGAGCTAATTTCCCTTCCACCTGGGAGGAAACTTGTTCAATGCAAGTGGGTATATTGGACAAAGGTTGCTGCATATGGATCAAATTACAATTCTAAAGCATGGCTGGTTGCATAGGATTCTACCAAGTCCAAGGATTGTACTACCATGAGACCTTTGCACCGGTGGCAAAGATGGATTCCATAAGGCTAGTTTTGGCCATTGCCGCATCCAAGCATTGGGAGGTGCATCACATGAATGTCAAGAGTGATTTTCTTCATGGAGACCTACAAGAAAATATATACATGAATCATCATGAAATCTATAGATCAGAATCTTCCTTGTTTTGTACGTTGCATAAATCTTTATATTGGTTGAAACAGGCCCCAAGATCTTGGTATGCCAAAACGGATGCCTTTATGCTCCAACAAAACTTCCAGAGATGAAAATATGATCCAAATGTATATTTGCAATAGTATGAAGGTAATATTCTAATAATAGTATTGTATTTGGATGATCTTTTGATAACAGGAAGTACACTTGCTTCGATTTCCTTTATAAAAACTTCTCTTCATGATGCTTTTGAAATGAGTGATTTAGGGCTGTTGAGACAGTTTCTCAGGCTGGAAATCACTCAAGACTATGATGGGATAATGGTGAAATAGTAAAAATATTTTTCAGACCTGTTAATTAATTTTAACATGGCTGATTGTAATTTTTCACCATTTTCTTTCCTCTTAGGAATCAGTCTTGAAGAGGGAAAATCAACTCCACCCATGGATTCCACTATTTACCGCCAGTTGATTGGAAGTTTGCTATACTTGACACCTTCAAGGCCTGATATTTGTTATGCATTGAATTTTGTATCAAGGAATATGCAGCATCCTCATGAGCACCATTGGAAGGCAGCCAAGAGGATCCTTCAGTACATTCAGGGCACTAGATCCTACGACATTCACTATGTTGTCGATTTTGAGCTAGATTTGGTCAGTTTTTACAGATTCCGATTGGGAAGGGGATAGCATAGATCGAAAGTCCACTTCTGGATATGTTTTTATGTTTGGTGGTGGGACTATTTGCTGGTCCAGAAAAAATTAGGATTCCATTTCCCTTTCTTCAGCAAAGGCAGAATACAGAGGTGCAGTCAATGCTTGCATCCAGGCAGTTTGGGTGAAAGGATTTTGTCTGAGGTTGAGATTGGTAGTGCTTCATCCACTGTCCTATTTTTTGAAAACCAAAGTGCTATCAAGATCTCAATGGATCCAGTTTAGTGATAGAGGAACAAACATATTGAGATCCATATGCACTAAATCAGGTATTTGGTGCATGACAGGACAATTGTTCTACAATACTACCCCATAGATGAGCAGATTCCAGATATTTTTCCCAAGAACTTTACTGAGAAAAATTTCACTTACCTACATTCACTATTCGGGGTGAGTTCATCACAGTGAAGACAATTACTTCTTTAGTGTTCAGCTTAAGGGGGGGGTTTCTCCCATGGGGTTTTCCTCTTTTCCTCACTTAGCATTTGTTTTGAGCATTTTAGAGTTACTTTTTGTACAGGGTGACCTATGGCCTTTGTTGTCGGGACCCTAACATTATTTTTTTTACTCCTCCACATGAGTATAGATTAAGGGGGGGTGTTGGAGTCATTATCCAACCCACACATCTTTATTCAGTCAATTTGGACTAATTATCCACTAATCCTAAGTTATTGACTCAAATTGGTGACATCAGCATCACATGGATCATCCTCCTTCAATCAAGGAGGCCAACTAAGTCTTCTCCTTTAATTGGGGAGAATAATTGATCTTCCTCCTTCAATCAAGGAGAAAATATGGGTTGATTTTCATGAACTAAGCACCCCAAATCAGTTAACCAATGGTTATTTCACCAAATTTCAGTTAAACTGCAGTTGTAAAGGCGCCTCCATCACTATTTGGTCTATTTTTAGCAATTCCCAGTTAACTGGAGTGATCTAAGGTGCCTCCAACAACTTTTGGAGACTCAATTCAGTTAAGTTCACTTCATCGGAGCTAACTTGAGTCAGATATGCACCCCCACCTAGTGATTGACATGCAGTTGAGTTCTATTCAGTTAGACTATGTCATTACTGCTTCGATTCAATTAGAGTTGATTATTGATTGTTATTAGTGGTTAACCGATGTGTTTAGTGTGGCTAACTAACAGCTAAGCCACTCTCATGTGTGCAATTTGAATGACCTCCTTGGGATTCAAATTATCTTGTTATTCATGTAAGTGTATGACATTGTATCACTACTTATGATTTATTATTGATAATATACAGCTGCAACCTCTAATTGCAGCATTGTTATGTCATTTTGTGTGTAAATTGTCTTGAATCTTCTGTAAGATTATGCTTTAGTCCTCAGATTATTGTGACTGAATTTTCATATTCTTTAGTTTCATTCAGACTCTCTAAACATGAATGACACCAATTTTACTTTCAATGGTATCGTTAAACTAAACACTAAGAGACCCTCTTTTGGGAACGAAGCCCTCCTTTCTTAGGTTCGTAAAACATATGTGAATGGACTTATCTCACGATAAGCTGCAATGAGTGTTTGTTACCCTATTTGAACTCGTAAAAATGAAAAAGAGGCACTCATCAATCATGATGGAGAAATTAAAGAAATAGAACTATATTTCATTTTTAATAATGGCATTTTAGTCACCTTTGAACATGGAGTCTGTCTGCATTTCATTCAAACAGTTTGGTATTCAGCTTATCTTTGAGTCTATCCACTTTCATGAGTGATGCCACTCCTTTGATTCTTTCAAAGAATGCATCGTTCTTCATCGCATTATGTCCTAGTATCTGCCTCATCAAGTCAATGTTGTCAAGTCTTCAGTTGTACTGCCCAATGTTCAAAGGAAAGTCATGTTGAGAGTTACCCTCTGCAGTCAAAAACTATTTTCATGTCATTAACCTTTGAGTCAGTCCTATGGTTACTTCATACTCAAATTCCATAACTTTGTTCCAATTTTTGTGTCGTTGATGAGGGATTCATCATGGCCCTCCTTCGACGAGACTATTCATGTCGACTTCAACACATCTTCCAAGAATTAGTCTTAGAAACAAATAAGTACCTTGAGATCTGTATACATAAATGAAATATTTCCTCACTTTTGACAATACATTTTCATCATTGACCTTTGATCAAAATATTCAACTGAGTGTTCAACGTCAATCCATCTATTCACATTCATAGGAATGTACTGGGGTACCTTGGGAATCATCGACATTAATGGAAATCTCCCTCGCACTTGTTAATGGTTCTCATCATTGACTAGTAATCAAGTGGTTTCTACCATGTTCGACTTCAAAACATGTATTCGCATGGATAGAATCGTACTTGGTTGAAGATGAGATGAAGAGCATGCGTGTCTGTTAAGTGCTCATTGCTTTCCCCAAGTTGCGATGGAGTATTTGTATGATTTGTAGCATGGATCCACATTTGTATGGACATGGTTGTGTTCATATTTGTGTATGTATGAAATAGATCTACATTGTATATATGGTAGCTATGTCCAAGTTTGTGAGTCTTCTTCGCATGGATCTACGATGTATTCTAGTACGTGTGGATCTGTGGTGTATTGGTTAGCGTCCATGTTGGGACTCATATAGATATGTGTCAAAGTGTAATTGTACTATGGGATAACCTTGATTGTTGCAAATTTCTGATCTTTGGACTATTGCCTCAAAGTGATAACTTGTTCCTACAAAGCCTTTTCCTATCATTTCCCTCTAGCCTCATGCTTTGGGGAGCATTATGTTATACCTGATTCTCCTCAACATCATGTTGTGGGACAAAAGATTAGTATTTGACCTGAAATCCTCAAAAGTTGAAGTTGGAAATGTGCAAGGATGAACAACTTCATAGTTTTGGCCAGTGATCACTCCTTTCCTATGGACAAACTATGGTACCCATATTAGTAACGCTCATTTTCTCTCTACAAAAGGTGGTGCCACTACCAATTTCCCATACACAAGGTTCGTTTTCGACTTAGTAATGCCTATTCCCCTTGAACAAGGCACGGTGCTCGAGTTATGAAGGAAACAATGAAAGTTTGAGAGACTTCTCGAAGCTTTCCTTCATGCAAGCCTCATCCCTATCATTTAGGACACCTAGAGATAAAGATCCATCATCTTAGGATCACCCCTCCACCTCTCCCATGAAATCCTCAATCTATATTATCCTCTCATGCCTTTATATAATAGCTTACCCCCCATGGGTAAGAGGAGGAAGAATATGTTATTGCATCCAAATTCTATCCAAATTCAATCAGACTCTTAGTTTATTAGTAGGAAAGCTTGAGGATTTGAGGCAAGTTTCATTTGAGAAACATGTTTCAACACTAAGACATCAGTTTTAAACTCTCCCTCTTTGTACTTTTAATACAAATGTAGTTTATTTTCCACATGCACTTGTATGTCCGGTTATTATGTTGTGCTTGTTGTTTAACTCCTTGGTCTTTCACATATGATTTTAAGATTTCTTGTTACTCTTATCTTGGTTTTTATTTTGTTGTATTTCTTGCAGGACATCCACAGAGATCAGGAACTTCCAATATCAAACCTTTGCAGCCTGTGGAAGGTAAGAAGAGCAGTCAATTCAAGAAGTGTATCTAATCCTAGGGAAAAATTCTATGTTGTGTAGTTGTTTTCTTCTAGTAATGAGTGTTTCATGCTAGGGAAACAACCTCTGTCCACACTGGATGAGTATTTCCAGTAGCAACATTATTCATAAATATTATCAAAATATATTCATCTTCCTTCCTATGAGCTTCCACAGTCCCCAATTTAATAGGAGTTAAGTTCTCATGGTGGAGGTCATGCCACGGGGCTTAAGGAAATACTAGGTTCTTTAACTCTCCATACCTTCATTGAAAAGGTTTTATTACAATCTTAGATCGTGTATCCATACAGGTGACAACATACACAACAAAATGATAAATGTTCATAATCTAACGGTTGCACTCTCTTTGAGGAAACCAGCTCCATTTCTATAATTTCATACAATCCTAGGCTAACATCAATATCCAACAAAAATTTTACTACAGAATGAGGATTTGAAGATTTACAGGAATCGTCTGCAAGAATATACTTACCCAGAGAATCGTCAATTTACTTCAATGATTTATCTTTCCATATTTTTTTAGAATATTATAACCCATTCAATACTTAGGATAACTATAAAAAATCATTTCTGGTTAATTTCCTATGTACTAGACTAGATAGTTGGTATTCATTTGCACCACTTGGTCAATAATTTCCATATATATCCCCAGGAGCGCCATTATCCTGATTTTGGATATATATTACCTACTTTATTGACTTCCCATATTAGTAACTATGCCTTCCTGAAGTTTATGTCTTTATACAACTTTATTCCTGCTTTTCAGTTGTTAAGGTAAAGATAGTCAACTAGGAAAATGTTATCTTTTGTGTCCAACCCATACTCCATGATTTCCTCTATAGATTCTATGATTAGAATGGTTTTTCATCACTCATACTTTATCCAATTTGTGATCTCCTTGACTGATTAGGAAAGTGCTTTAGTCACCTGTGGGGGTTTATCATATTTTAGTAAGTTTGCTTTATGAGCTAGTATGAGTTGTCTCCTTAGAAACTTGATTTTACTTATCATGGATGTATTATTATGTACACTATGTTTATCAATAATACATGGAAAGATATTGGATCATTCTCCACTTCTCTTGTATTTAGTCTCATTATTATTCTCTCTATCTTCCTTGTGCATGCTTTGTAGAATTATCTTTGTAGCAATATTTGCATCTCATACTTCTTCTTAGCATCAAATCTATATTTCTTCATAATATCAAAGTTGTTATTTCTACATGGTATCAAAGCACAAGTTTGCTCAATCTATCAAAACTCTACATGAAATCAGAGCTTCAAGCTCTACATAGTATTAGAGCTTTCAGGTTGTCAAGTTCTATAGAGTTGAGGAGCTATCAGTTCTCTACATCATAGCGCATCCAGTCTCCTATCCCTCTCTTAAGAAGATCTTGAATTGAGCTTACAAGATTTTATCCTAGTTTATATTTGTGTAGGTTGCAAAGAGCATCTCCAGGAGGGCATTGGATTCTTAGCATGGATTCCTCTTTAGCTATGATCTTGAATCCCTTCAACTATCATGAATGGAAATCCAAAATTGGCATTCTATTGCATAGTAAGGGACTCTATAGAGTTTATTTGGATTTATATAATGAACCTATTGTTGTTGTTGAGAAAGATAAGTGGCATAATAGGTTGGATGAAGCCTATGGATTTATTTTTCTCTCAATTTCTCATAATATTCTTTTTCATCTAGATTGTTTGACCACTCCACACCAAGTATGGACCAAACTTGAGTGTCTCTTTGGAGTACAAGATCAGATAAGAGCACATTAGTTGGAGAATGAGTTATTCTCATTGAGTTATTCCAAGCAGTTTCAAATCCATTGAAGGGTTCTTCACCAAATTCATGTCACTTGTTCTATTTATCAAGCAATGTGGGATTGATAAGAAGGAAGATAAATTGATCCTTTCCATCCTTTCAAAATTGAGTCATGAATGGTAAACTTTTGTGTCAAATTTTCATGCTACTAGGCTTGTTATTTCGAATTGGAAAATGCCTTATTTGAGTGCATTCTTTGATTCACTTACAAAGGAGTAAAATAAATTGATCCAGATGGGTGCTCTTAGAATATCCAAGGGAAATTATCATGCTCTTATAGTTCAGGGAATTAAGAATGCAAAGTCAAAAGATAAGGAAATAGTGAAAGAGAAGAAGGCAAAGTCAAATAGTGAAGATGAAAGATCAAATCTTATTGATGACGGTTCAATGAAGAAAGTCAAGAAGAAAGGGAGCACATCCAAGTGTTATTATTACAAAAAGGGTTTTAATTATGAGAATAAATTTTTCAAGAATAGGATGGGCATCATGTCTTAGATACTTGAGAAGCATAACGTTGAAATTCCAGTTGAATCCTTAGAATATTTTCACAGTGCACAATCCCAAGGTAATATGAACTATGGCTTGAGTGCTAGAGTTAAATCATTTTCCCATATCTCTGATATAGATTCATTTTCTGATATATCAGAATCAGAAATCTCATTGTCTTTCTTGGATAATTCACCTATCAGTCCACTAGATCCATCTCCCAATGATTGTGTTTTTTCATTGGATCATGACTTGTCTTTAATCGGCTCTTACTCACTCCATTCAAATGATTATACATATGATTTAGAAGTAATTTTCAAACCTGATAAGAATCTTATGAAATCATCCATACCATTTCCCAAGACTCTTAATACTCCTAATACTATACAAACCCCAAGTTCACTAGTTGATACCTTGTTGGTTTCCTATGCAATGTTACTTATATCTAATGGTTTCAAGAATTATAAATTTTTCACCGGTTGGTTACCTATGAAATTATTCATCCTTGGACTTATATTACACATTATTGGATCTTATATAAGTATCTATGGTTCATATCTCAATTCCATCTATCATTCAGATTTACACATCCATCAGTTTTCCCCAATTGCTTATCATTTTCCTACTGTGGCCTTATCCTCTCATGGAGACACTATATCTATGGTTTTCTCTGCTCCATATGATAATAATTCTGATATTTCATAGTCATTTTAGCCTAATTTCAGAATTAGTAAGGTGCTATAGAAGTTTTAAAAGAAGATACATGGCCCACTTCACCATTTTGCAACTATACAAGGAACTGATTGTATTGAATTTTTTACTCTTTAGGAAGGAGTATGCATAGATCTCTTTTCATTTTCACATTATGTTTGTATATCAGAGTATTTTAGCAGCAATAATCATTCATATAATTCTTCTCCTTCATCATATGATGAGCTATAATGAGCCTCTCCTGTTCCTTCTTGTTGATTCTACACTCTAGCGCATGATCATGGAGTTCACAACTTCTTCATCAAGTTCTTCCACCAGAAGCAGTTCATCCATCTCATTCAAGTGAATGAAAACATATAAGACATGTTGTTCAATTATGTAGCATTTCCTTTATTGAGGGAGCATTTTCCCCATGTGGTTTTTCCTCTTTTCTCACTTTTTTGGACAAAATAATTGTAAAGGGTGACCATAGCCTTGTTGTTGGGCCCTATATGCATCTATATTTCTGATTATTTCAAATAAATACATCATAAAGTCATACTTAAAGGGGGGTATTAGAATACTATAAACCCACTCAATACTTACGATAACAATAATTAATCATTTTCTGGTTAATTTCCTATGTACTAGCCTAGATAGTTGGAATCCACTTGCACCACTTGGTCAATAATTTCCATATTAGTTTTTTTTCCATCACTCATGGAAACTCACTCATGCTTTAGAAAATTCGTGAGCTCCTTAACTAATTTGGAAAGTGCTTTAGTCACCAATGGGGGTTTATCATATTTTAATAATTATGCTTTATGAGATAGCATGAGTTGTCTCCTTAGTAACTCGATTTTACCTATCAGGGATGTATTATTTATGTACACTATGTTGATCAATAATACATGGAAATATATTGGATCATTATTCGCTTTTCTTGTATTCAGTCTCATTATTCTTCTCTCTATTTTTCTTGTGCATGCTTGTGAGAATTATCTTTGTAGCAAGATTTCCATCTCGTGATTCTTCTTAGTATCAAGTTTCTATTTCTTCATAATATTAGAGTTGTTATTTCTAAAATATTTCCATTGGAATTTGAGGCAACTTCACCCAAACAGGCATCGATTTTGCAAACTCTTCATAAGTTGTTGGCTGTGGAGCTCGATATTCATGATTCAAATATTTTGTTGTTCAGTCGTGTTTGTACCCCGATTTTATATGCTCTGTAGGTGTACTGTACACACCTCCTAATGGAGGGGCATCTTCTCCTGCCCCACCCCTCGTCCCCCCCCACAAGGGTCTTGGGGCTTGCGGGGGTTCGAGGGAAGCACCCCCAAAATAAATTTTTAGGATGCTTGTTGGCCAATAGTGTATGGAACCATGGTTTTGGGTAACCCATGGTAATCCCTCTATAAAATAAAGGCATTGTAATACAATTGTGTATGGTATTGTATTGTACTATGAGAAAGAGATTGTGAGAGAGTAAAGAGGAAGTTGTAGTAGATGTGTTGCAGGTTGTATCCCTTCACTTTTTCCAGATGGTATAATAAAAAGGTCTGGCAATTTTTGGGTGGAGGTATCCCATCTTGGGTGAATCATGTTATATTGTTGTCTCTCTTGTATTTTTTTTGTGTTTTATATTTTCATTTTGTTTATGTTATTGCTTTGCGATCTAGCTTTCTAACAATGAGCATCAAACCTTAGATGTCAGGTTTTTAAAGCTCAGAAGGCTCTATCGCAGAACAATTGTCCCCTTAAAATCTGATTTCCATCCTATTTCGTGTGAAAAATAAAACCTATCCATCCTTTCTCCATCATATCGAATACAGGCCCATACTCCAAAGTAGGGATCTAGTGTTTTTGGATCCAAGAATTAAGACTTTCATTACCCATATTTCGTCCCAAAAATTTGCCCACTCAAGTTTTTCCAAGGAGTGAGGATATTTGTTTGACCTTGACCTCTTTCCCTTCGACAAGAGTAATTATTCCCCTTCCATGTGATTTAATAACCTTCGTACGCTTCTTCCTATCCATTTCCTATGCCTTCAAACATGTCTCCACGAAGCTCTTCCTCCTTAAGATTTGAACCTATAAACCCTACACTTACCAATGTATCCTCCAGGGACAATATCGAGCTTAACACCCTCTCCTCTACAATCACTTATACCCCAATATTTGGCTCATAGTAGGCATGTTGAACTAACCTAGAATTACAAAATCTAGGCAAAAGAGGAGTTTTCGAAGGCTCGGTGCACTAAGAGAAAACCTCTTGCAAAGAAGAAAAACCATTAAAACAACGATTTATGGTGGGAGGATATTTTTCCAATATTGGAGAAGGAAAAAACATTAAAGATTATTTTACAACTCCCTTATCATTTTGATCTGGTATCTTTTCAAAACACCTACCCATAATACCCCCATCTCCTTTCATGAGGCTCTGTGGGCAATCTACATGCATGAGATCCTCCTCTTTTGACAATGAATCCTCATTGTAATACACCAATGGCTCATTTTATCCAATCTAGAGTTTTATTCATGAAACTAGTATTGACGCTAACAGAAAACCCTTTCAAAATACTCTTTACCATAGGTAGAAACCCTTTCGGCCTACAGAAACCCTATTTGTAAACCATAGAGCCATCTCAAAGACATTCTCAGTCATGCAAAATTTACCTCCATAATACAAATATTTATTGTATCTAATTTTAGATATTAGGGTAGGATATTGGCACCTGTTTGAAGAGAACACAATTTTAAGGACATATAGTTTAGTGTTGAAGCTTTTTTTGTTACCAACATTTCTAACTCCTAGGATATTTGTAATTAAATATATCAAGCAAAGATTGTGTTAGCACTAAAATTTGTCCTCTGATTGCAAGAAGGGAAATTTTAGCACATCTTGATCATGGAATAAATTTGTGTAAAGAGTGATGAGATTTATGAAGGTATATTTGAGAAAAAAGGGTCACAAGGATGAAAAAGATCTAAAGTTGAAGTTAAGGATATCTAACACAAAGCCTATGAAATCTCACAAATCATTGGCATTTTACTCATAAATCAAACCAGATATGAAGGCAATAAAAAGAAATAAAATAAGATAAATGAATAGGTAAGGAAGATATACATTCATGGATGAAATTTCAAACCTTGAACACTATTAAAAGATCTGAAACATATATTTAAACACATCTTTCAATCCCAGGCAATAAACAAAAGAATCTGACAGTCATTAGATCTGAAACTTTGAAATGTAATTACTGGAGTGCAATAATATTTTCTACATTTAAATAAGATAAAGAATGAATGAATGAAATACACAGTTTGATCAACGATCCTAATCAAATGGATATGATCCTGATTCTCTAGATCCATAAAATCGAGATATGGCAGGTCGATCTGATGAGGTGGCAATCGAATGGTTGTTGTTTTAGAAAACAAAATTTCATAAAATTTGGAAAAATCGGCTTAAAAAAGTCGATTGTAGAGCCCAACTGATTGTTGATTTTGGGAATCTGACACATGTATCACATAATTTGTCCCACATGTATCACATAATTTGTCCCATTTTGGAAGTGTTTTTTTAACTGTTTTGGAATATTCTTTACGATTTGATCGGAAAAAAAGACCGAAGATTGTCATTAAAATAGGAAGCTACATGAGATTCTTCAACACTTTGATAGATTTATGCTTCAATCTGCACTACAAAATCACGACTCATCCTGTAGCAAACTGAAGAATGAGAATTCATTTTGTAGCGTCGATACATATGGAACTTCAAAGTTTCACTACAAAATGGAGAAACTCTTGAACAAATATTATTTTGAGAACCAAGGAATTAACAAAACACCTATGCAATCTTTTGACAAATTGACATATGCGTGAAATAATATTAAAACTAGGCCAAAGATACAAAAAAAAATTGATAGGTTAGTGACCTCCATGTGAGGCACTTAGAACATCAGAACAAAGTTCCCTCAATTATTCAATTTTATTCCTGCAACATGCCTATCATGCTCTGAAATTATACATATTGAAAAAACAAACTGCAAACCAAACCATCAATCTAAAAATGACCATCAATCTAAAAATGACTAGAACTTGCACCAGTTCTTTCTCCATTGGGATGTGGAGTTGTTATTTTGCAATTCTATTCTATTGCATACCAAACACACTAAAAATTAAATGTTGAAAACTATATGTTAGGGAACAAGCTTATTTATGTGCATGCCTACTCCTAACCGGCTAAAATAGTCAGATCAAGTGATATGAAATCACCAATATAACCATACAAGTAGATGGACAATTTGCTGAATTCTTTGAATGTGTATCAACAAAATAAAATTTTGAAAGAAAATATGTAACTCGTCATAAAACTGATCATCATACTCATAGTCAAACCATGGTAGAGAAATTTCACCAATGAAAACCTCTAAGTAAGTTACTAAATGATCTTTGAAGGAACGAAAACCAAATCCTGACCTATGATCAACAATGCATACCTCAATCTGGTTCTCATGTTTTAATTGGTTCTACATAATCTTCATTTCATTGCTGAAAACACATTGTTTCAACTATGAGTCCATTTTAATCCATGATCAAGATCTGAAAACTCTCCACTCTGAAAAATAGAAGGTAACAATGCCTCCTCTTGCAAAATGTATCCCTCACTGTCATCCCATGAATATGATCCATAGTTGCCACATCCCCACCCATCAATATGACCAACAGAACGAGACATGATCGATATGCAGGGTGATAAATTTCGCCTCATGACCATATTGTGTCAAATTCACAACTACTTAAATGTGTGTAATGCATAATTAAAATACACATCTGAATTAAACTCTATCAATGCACACACCAACATTTATATCACATGCATAATAATAAAACAATCACACACCGAATTAATCTCATTCTCATGCTATGCACAGGCATCCTACTAAATAATTCAAGCTGTCCATTTCATTCAAATTCACATGAATGAATAAACATTCATAACATAGAAATTAAGCATAATTTAAAATATAGTAAGCACTTATCTTTTAATTGAATTTATCAAAGCAACTGGTTATGGAAGAGCAATGTCTCACCCAACCGTATGTCTCTATCCATCCTATATTCTTCCAGTTGAGAGACCACCCCCGAGTTGGGCTATGTATCCATTAAACAGGAACTACTCAGGCTCACTCACAACCATAAGGACAAATACTCATGCTAAGATAGAATACAAATGGGTTTGTCAAGAAAGAAGGGAGGTAGGGAATGAGATAGTTAATCCGGTGATATCAACAACAGAGCTATAGGAATCTCAATTTGGATTCAGACATCATTGGAACCCACAATACTGACCACTACCAACACAAGAAAGGTCCCCTTCTCTACTACACGGTCCCTCAAACTCCCCTTCTCTCTAACGCTCTTTGGGGTGGACATAGAAAGGTCCAAGATGCTAAAACTATATATTTTTTTGCATTCACTAGGTTTATCAAGCCATTCCTACCTTTGATATCACTTGTGCTTCAATTCACTCTTGGATTTTTCCAAATTTTGGCCACATGACTGTCAAACACAAAATCCCACTTTTGGGCTTCCAAATATGGGCCTTCCAATGGATTTTCAGGCTTTTGTCACTCTCAATTTCACCCCATGTTTTATTTCTATGGATTCCCCACTGGATTTCACTCCTCAGATGAATTTCTAGTCATTTTTGGTACTTCAAAACATCTCTTCTTTCCAAGTTGCAATTTCTAGTTTTTCCATCACTGGGAATGCATAACATGCTCAAAATTGAAGTCTCGATGTCCAACAATGGAATGGGTGAGATGGAATACAAATTCCCATGAGGAAAAATGACTTTTGGGTCAAGTAAACTATTCTCATACTCAACCATGCAAATTTATGGGTTTCCCCATGCTCCATTAATTTCATGAGTTGATTTCCTAGCCATCATCTTACAATGGAAATAAAAGTCAGCATAGCTAGTCAAGAATGGGTTCTCAAGATGACATTTGGAAACACAAGATTCAATCCCACAACCCCTCACCTCTCCTTAGTGGATGCACATTGCCCCCTCATTTTAGTTTCCTCCAAAGCCATCTCTTGGTATTTTATTTGCATTAAAATATTTACATGCTTTTATAATTTTCCATGGCTTACATGCACATGGCTAACAAAAGATAAAATACTTCCCTTTTTTA
The DNA here is from genome assembly GCA_001517045.1 of Pseudotsuga menziesii. Lineage (NCBI taxonomy): Eukaryota > Viridiplantae > Streptophyta > Pinopsida > Pinales > Pinaceae > Pseudotsuga > Pseudotsuga menziesii. The sequence continues at coordinate 125,626 of LPNX010900002.1, read as the reverse complement.
AAGTCAAGCATTCACTAGCGAGGCATTGTACTTGAGATCCACACAAGGATTCATACATCGTGTATACACAATATTTACATATAAATCCAATACATTCTGAGGGTCAAAATGGGGGTATTACAATAGCTATCATAAGCAAGTTGACTGCAGCAAAATTATATGCAAGTTGAAATAAAAATATTCTCATTTAAATCATCTTCATGCTCATCATATATGGGTTGGTTATTATAAACAATGAGTTGACTGTTTTCTTGAGATCGTTGATAAAAATATTTAGTAAAAGAAAATAATTCTAGTTGTCTGAGTAATTTATCATCATCAAGGACATTATACTCATCATATATATAGGTGGATCAAAAACCTTTGTTTCTTGTAAAGAATGATGATCATAATAAAAAATAGACTATTGATTTTATTGAAATATTTCTTCAATAACATGAAACTCATTATAATTCGAGATAACTAATTCACCATTAGCTTGATGATGCTAATCTAGACATAAAAATTCTTGAAATTAATTCAAAGAAGCGACATGAGAATGTACCATATCTTCTCCAAAAAATTGAATGTATGTGATCTTTAATAAACAGGTGACTATGAGAAATATTTAGATCAATAGAATTTTCATTATGTGAAAAAATCTAATCATCTTCAACACTAAAAATATTCGAGGCAACTAAAAAATTATCACATGTATCGGCATTCCCAACTTGGAGGTTATCTTCATTAGTTAATCTGTTTCCATTCCCACTGTTATGAGAACAATCTCCTCTACTCTAAAAACTTGACTAAAATTCTTCACAACATGTTTCAAATAAAAACTCAGGTGGAAAAAAATATTTTGTAATGCTCATAAAAGGCTACATGAAATTCTTATAAAGAAGGTATACTCAAGGAGGGAAGAGACTGACACCATTGTCGTGCATCTCCCTCAAGAAAATACATAAACATATTCATTAACACATACTCATGAAGAATATCAAATTGATCCCAAATTCTCTACAGAGTTATCTTCTTTACCTTCTCTAAATCTAGGAAGGAAATCTCCCCATTCATCCATAGTAGGAACAACATTTGGAAAACAAGGGATATCAACAAAATTGAAAGGAGCAAACATTACATCCAAATAACTTCTATTTATTTTGACATTCTGGATCAATGGATTCTTCTACCATGGATCCGTTAGGAGAAATATGACATTCACAAATGTGGCTAACTCTTTTTCACCATCAAGATCATTGTCGTTCTCCCAAGGAAAATATTCAATTTCGTCCCTGGAAATGTGTTGGCCAGATTTTTTGATTAAAGGCCAACTATGGAGAACTATTCCACACAAGGCACTTAACACAACCCCCAGTGTGTTTGGTATAGCTAATTCTCACAAGTTATGGTCCTACTACCATCTAACTCTTGCTCTCTTAAGCAGAGTCTCTCAGTTTAAGTTTCAAGAAAAAATACTTAACAAATAAAGATATAACTAACTTCTAAAAGAAATTATCTATTAACAACTACTAAATTAACCCTAACTATTTATTTACAAGCTATACTAGCCTATCTTGGCCAAGAGCAGTTTTATACTAATCATTATTACTTTTTGTACTGTAAGTTATGATTTTGAATATATAATATATATACTGAGAAAAATATCTTTTCATATATCAAAATCCCAATAAAAGTAAATTATAGTAATATGTAATAAGAAACAATAAGAAATTATTACAACCTAGAACATATATACTGTCACAAAACAACAAGTTATATTATGTCCAATATCTAAAATATTATAATAGTAATTCTTACTTATCAAAACATCTATACAAATATATAATAAGAACAGTAAATCATTTAAATATTGACATACAAGTTATATTAAATAATAAAAATCATCTAATAATAACTCTAAACATCATTCAATCAGAAATTTAATCATGGTGTATTCGAAACAAAAAATATAATCAATACAACACAGTACATTGTGTATGTAAATCAAGATAAAAATAAAATGTATAAGAGAGTTAATATTTATAATATAACAGTATCGAAGAAAATAGGAACTATAACGTTACCAATTTCTCAAGACATCACAGAAACATATGCCAGCACAACTCTTGTCATGACCTAGGAATCAGCTTCAAAATTATGAAAATTACAACTCTATATGACAGCTCCTCTCTATCGAATCCCCCATCTCAAATTGCCTTCATGACTTATATAGAAAAAAATAAATCAACTACTTGGAGAGCCTTACAGATCTATTTACCAAAAATAGACTTTTCAATTTTAACAGTTGTTAAAGTAAAACAAACAATCTACATGATTCTTCTATTAATGAGATAAAGAGCATCATGAATAGTTGAAACCATTCTCCTAATAGAATGCACCTGGCAGCAAAAGCATCAGAAGAGGAAATCAGTTTATTAGTTGGTAATCAAAACTTCCACGAGTCCAACAACATCAATGAGACAAAACATATCCATGAAAATTGTATAAGCCAGCTATAATAACAATTTAACAGGACAATACTGATAGTGTATTGCTTCGAACTAGAGGAAAAAATGCTTTGCAACTTGATTGAAGGCAGGGGTTGGGAGTCGTAGGAGGAAGGATTCACGGTGGTAAGGAAGGTCAGTGATGTTCCAGAAAGACCTTTCAATATGGTTCCTTCTCCTCCTCAGGGGGAGAGGGATAGTGGAAGGAATGAAACAGTAGAGGTAGAATCTGTTATCTTCAAAAAAGAAAAAGAAAAAGGGAAAGGATTAATCAATGCCCCTATAACGCCAAGAGATGGGGAAGGCTGCAGTGGAATCAGAAAGGAAGAAACAAATAATCAGGGCACACAAAGGACAGGACAATGTGTCCCGAAATCCAAGACTGTGCCAAGACTGCAGATCAAATCTGAAAGAGTCAGGGAGGATATTCAATACATGAAAGAGAGAGAACTCATAGGAAAATTTGTTGGGATTTGGCCCACAAAAAAGACCCTGGTCTGGTGGATCAACACAACGTGGAAACTCCAAGGACACTTCAATCTTCAACTGGGAGCTAAAGGGTTCTTCACTATAATATTCTTTAATGAACAGGACAGAACGAAAATCTTTGAGAATGGACCCTACTTCTACAATTCGGCGGGCCTCTTTTTAAGGCCATGGAAAGAGAGATTCAACCCTGACAAAGAAAACCTAACGATAGCACCTGTATGGATAAGAATGTATTCCCTCTCAATGGAATACTGGAAGGAAGAAATATTGATGGACATCGAAAACACTCTGGGGAACTTTATCAAAGTCTCAGAGCAAACTAGACAAAGAAAATATATATCGTATGCCAGAATATGTATCTACCTTGACATCTCCAGAGATTTTCCTGATGGAATAGAGCTAACCTGGGAAGATGAGGATTGGTTTCAAGCCATAGATTATGAACAGATCCCTTTTCATTGTAGAAGATGCCACGAGCATGGACATCTATTCAGAGATTGCCCCAAAATAAAAGACCTAGGGGGAAGAAAGATCAAGACATCCAGGATGCGGAGGGGTTTACTAAAATTCAAAACAAGAAACGGCAAGCGAGGAAGACTTCAGGGCCAAAAGTAAACAAAAGAGTGTAGACCCAGAACCGGTTTGAAACCCTCCAAGAATATTAGAAAAATTGCAACGCCGACACACAGGTAGATACAGTGAAGGATAAACTCCAAGAAGAACAACAAAGGGAATAGAACAAAGAGAACCAAGGAAAGGAGAAAGATAAAAACCCAAAAAAGAAACCAGATATAGCAAAAACCAACCAGGAACCCCTTATCCAGCGCCAGTAAGAGGAGGCCAAGAAAGACTCAGGGACAATGGAAGTTGTCTTAGAAGATATTGAAATAGGTGACCTAGACCTAGATAGGATGGAAGTTGCTTGTTCCGATAAAGACCCATCCCAAATTCCCCCTCAGCAAGTTTCCCTGCTAGAGAAATCCATTATTCAAGCTAAAAACTCAATTTCCCTAGGGGTAGTTGTTGAATCCCTCAAAGTCACCGATGGAAAGAAAAACCTGAAGAAAGATAAGAGGGGAATACCTAGCAATGTTCAAAAAATCAGAGCTATAGGCGAACAACTGGTGGCTTCAGGGTAGTATCCAACAATAGATGCAGCCCTCTCTCCCTCTAGTTAATCTATTCTTGATTCCGATTACAACTTGGAACATTACAGGCTATAAGAGTGCTCTTAAAACTCATCTTCTTAAAAGAAGGATTGAAAAAGATAAGTCAGGGATAGTTTTTTTGCAAGAAAAAAAATGCTCGGGAGAAGAACTTTCAAGTATCGCCTGAAAAGTATGGAAGGGATGTGAATCAGCAACTTTAGACACAAGAGGGGCGGCAGGCAGTCTGGGCATCCTTTGGAACCCTCGAGAGGTGCATTTATCAGGATTCCTAGCTACTCCTTGTACTCTCATGGTCGATTTCCACATCATTCGTACCAGAATAAGAGGAGTCATTTCCAATGTTTATGGTACTCCAAGGGTTGAACAGAAGCCAGCATTTCTGGAGTCGATTTCAAAAATAAAATCCCTAGTCGAGGACAAAGCCTAGATTCTGGGGGGTGACTTCAATATGATCAGGAACCTCGACGAAAAAAAAGGTGGTATTCGAAACCTAAACGCTGTTAGCAATCACTTTAATGATATTATTAATGACCTCAATCTGATAGATGTTAGAACCTCCAATGGCATATTCACTTGGAACAATAAACAGACAGGAGATAGAGGGATATCCTGTAGATTTGACAGATTTATGCTCTCATAATCGGTCATGATGGTAGGAGGTGACCTTAAAGCAGTGGTTCTGCCAGCAGCAAGTTTGGATTGCTGGCCCATCAGTCTGGAATGGGAAAATGTCGGAGTTAACCCTCGCAGACCATTTAGATTTGAGAAATATTGGCTTCTCCAACTGGAATTCCACAAGAAACTCAAGGAATGGTGGGAGACATCCCCACCAATCAGGGGCACTTGAATCTATCGATTCCAACAAAAAATTAAACTCCTTAAAGGCCACATCAAGAAATGGAATAAGGAGTCGTTCAGAATTATATTCCAAGAAAATAGTCCTTGGAGAACAAAATTAAGCTACACCAATCTCAAGTGATGAACAACGGATATTCAAAAGAACTGAGGATTCAAGAAAAGTTACTATTATAGGAATTCAGCCACAAAGAACAACAAGAGGAAGTCTACTAGAACCAGAAGGCCAGAATCAAATGGCTCCAAGAAGGAGAACGTAATACTAGTTTTTTCCACAAAGCTGCAATTCAACATAGACAAGGGAAACAAATGGATAGACTTAAGAAGGAGGATGGGAGCATAGTCAAATCTCAAGAAGAGCTTGAAACTACCCTAAACTCTTATTTCTCCAAGCTCCTATAGGAACCAGACAGAGATAGGGAGGAAGCCCAAATATAAGTGTTAAGCCATATTCCTAAGATTATCACGAAGGACCATAATCAAATTCTGGGAAAAGACATTGAGATGATGTAGGTAGATACTATTGTTAAATAAATGGCAAAATATAAATCCCTGGGACCGAATGGTTTCACCACAAATTTCTTCCACGCTGGCTAGGAATGGCTAAAGGAAGAAATATGGGCCTTGGTGGAGGACTCTAGGAAATTTGAGAGTGTTCTCAAAGCTCACAACTCTACTTTCTTAACTCTCATTCCAAAATAAAGTGGAACATCCAGGAAAACTAAGACCTATTGCCCTATGTAATGTCATCTACAAAATCATATCCAAGGTAATTGAAAACCATCTTAAACCCTTCATGCCTATCATTATCTCTCCGAAGCAAGCAGGGTTTGTTGAAGGAAGGCAAATTATGGATGGCATTATTCTGGTCCATGAAACTATCCATTCTCTTAAAGCTACGAAGACTCCAGGTATGCTCCTGAAACTGGACCTTTCCAAAGCTTATGATAAATTGAAATGGCAATTCTTGGCATGAATTCTTAAAGCTTTTGGTTTCGTGGAGGAGTGGACTAATTGGGTCATGAATATGGTCTCCTCTGATTTCTTCTCAATTTTGGTCAATGGTTCCCCCTCGAGTCCCTTCAATGCGTCTCGAGGAATTAGACATGGGGATCCCCTATCTCCCTTCCTCTTCATAATTGCAGCGGAACGACTAGGAAGGATGCTCAAAAATAGGAGAGTAGCGAACAGAATTCAGGGATTATCTCTAACAGCTGGGATGGACCCACAGACCCATCAACAGTTTGTAGATGATAACATGTTGATGGAACCCTCCTCGGTTCATGAGGCCATGGGAATTAAAGAGTGTTTGAATACTTTTCTGGAAGCTAGCGGCCTATAAATCAACAAGAAAAAAATCCCATACCTACTTCTTCAATACCCTGAGGATCACTAAGAGAAATGTACTCATAATATTGGAGTTATCAGAAGGCAGCCTCCCTTCAAAGTATCTAGGAGCACCTATGGCAAAATCAACTATCAAACAAATATCTTGGAAAGAATTGGTGGACAAAATTAACAAAAAGCTCAATCTCTGGACTTACAGAGCCCTCAATTTCCTGAGAATACTAATCCTGGTAAAATCTGTTCTTCGGGATATGTCCATTTATCTCTTCTCAGTGCTGGCAGCTCCAAAATCCATTATTAAACAAATCAGGAACATTCAGAGGAACTTCCTGTGGGGAACGGAAGGAAACAGAAAGTGGCCTCTTTTGGATTGGCAAACCATATGCACCCTTAAAGATGTTGGGGGATTGGGGCTTAGAGACCCTTTTGACAATAATAAAGTTATGTGCGCAAAAATTTGGTGGAGATGGGTTAATTATGCAGAGGAGCCGTGGGCCAAACTGTGGCACTTGAAATATGCCCCCCAATGGCCCAAGCATTCCCTGTTTCACTTCGGAGAAGATCCCCTAGGCTCCAGCATCTGGAAGACTTCCCAGGAAAACAGGGGATTGGTTCAAAAGCACAGTTTCTGAGAAGTGTGGAATGGCTAAAATGCTATATTTACAAGTGAATCTATGAACTAGGAACTGATGATATCTTGTGGGGACGGATCCCCATTTCTACACACCTTTCTCCAGAATAACTCCCATGGAAAGGAAGACCAGCAACGAAGACCAGCTTTTCCGGACGTGGAAGGAAAGGAGTTGGTGGCAAGCCAAAGCACTCGGGAAAGATATCGAATACTTTATGTTAGAGCTCTATGATAAAATAATAGCCAAGAATGAGGATCCAAACAAGCTCAGATGGGGATATGACAATTCAGGTAACTTTAACCCCAAAGAAGCCTTAGGGTTTCTAACAGGGACTCAAAACCTAAATCTTGAAGCCAAGTGGGGGAAAATTTGGACTAGAGGATGGTGGCCAAAGGTGTCTATTTTCTGTTGGTTGGTGATTAAATGTCGCATCCTAACTTGGGATATCCTACAAATCAGAGGATTCTACGGTCCGTCTAGGTACTGCATGTGAGAAGAGAATAATGAAACCATAAATCATCTACTGGATTAATGCAAAGTAGCAGACTCAATATGGGAGAAAGGGACGGCAATTTTCAGGAAAAACCACTATCATAGGGGATGACCGGACATCACCATAGTAGATTATCCTATGAATGGTTTTAAAAACAAAATTGTGAACCACCTGTGGGAACTTATTCCTGGTTTAACCTTATGGGAAATATGGAAAACCCGAAACAGACAGACCTTTGAGAACAAATCTAGAAAACAAGGGGAAATATGGAACTCTATAGAAGCTAATTTGAAAGAAACTATATCTCTGCAACAATGGACGTAGGAGGAATATTCAGCTGAAGCAAATGAGTGAATTATTATGTATGATTTAGGGATTGGGGAATTACCTCCCAACAATTAGATTTCTCGATTAGTTCCAACGCCTGTTTCTAGCCTGAACTCCTGGTCTGCACCTCTAGCTGGGTCTTTTAAACTCAATGTCGATGGAGCGGCTAAAGGTAACCCTGGTCCCACTGGTTATGGGGGTTCTATTAGGAATTCGAAGGGTGATATTATCAATTTGTTCTAGGGATCCATAGGAAGCAACACTAACAACATGGCCGAGCTCGAAGGCCTTGTCAACGGTTTGAAATGGGCGTTGTAAACTGGGAGAATTCCTCTGGTGGCGGAGGGGGACTCTCATATCATTATCAACTTAGCACATCGGCTTCAATCGGGTGCCTCAATGGCCCAAGTCTCAAAGAACTGGATATGGGAGGGTCGTTTAAGCACTCTCAGGCAAACTCTCACAGGCCAGGAAGCCATTCTGCTTTCGCATGTAAAACGAGAGGGAAACAAGGTGGCGGATGTCATGGCGAACATAGGAGTGGAAAGCAGCATGTCTTTCCATGCGGAGGAAAGCAACGAAAGTGGAAAGACTCAGACCATTTGGAAACGATGCTTGAAGCTGGCGGAGGACGACAAGGATGGTAGTTGTAACCCGTACATCCCCCTGACCCACTCCCTCCCGATGCATGCGAGCGATAGTTGTCATCAAACTTTAATGGGAAGACAAATGCAAGGCGTGCCGACACCACATAGCGGGCCCTCAAATGTCACGGTGGCTAATACAGTAAGTCTGGAAAGTTCTCGATCGCCAGATGGGGCCGAAGTGATGCATGCCTAAACACACGGCAAAGGTATGGCGCACGTGGAGGCAACAAAATGTCAGGTCGATAGAGGGATTTGGGATCAGCTTTATATCCACGGGCAGTGGCTCTTTGCTTTTTGATCCGTGGGAAGAATGGAGGAGAGGACAAGCATGTACTAAGTTCACATTTGAGGTGGTAGGAATGGTAAATATGGTGGATGTCTGTATCATTTGGCCCCCTGTGAAACCTAAGGTGGTGAATCAATCACATACAGTGAGAGATCTGATGGAGTGGTGGGATTGGTAGAGAATTATGGAAAGCATGTGCAGAGTTAAGGGGAATGTCTATGGATGGGAAAACTCGAAGGAGTAGGGCTCTATAAATTCAGGCTCAGAGGAGAGTAAGGACCCAAACAAGGCGTTGTTTTTGTTTCTTTTGTTTCCTAGTGTTCGCCTGTGTGCTTTCTCCATGCCGCGTTTATGGAGGGCCCAAAATTGAGCGAGGGGTCCCAACAGGGGAGAAATTCACATTGATGCTTCCTCTAGTTCCATGAATGACTCTGCGCCTTCAAGGGGCGGTGATCCGATAGCAGAACCCTTCAATTGGGGTGATCAATACATGGCAGAGACGCCCACGGCTATAGAGGTGTTCATCTCCATTCTAGAAATTAACATCCTTCGGGAGTTTGAAGACATGATGGGTCATCCATTGTTGCCCAACCCCTTCTGGACCGCTCACATATTGCTTTGTCAGGACATCCAGGAAAAGATTCATACTACCCAAGGAATCTGAGACACTCTGGACATCATCCAATGCGAGCAGAAGGAGAGTGTTGCAGGTTTTCATCTCCTAGAGCAGATTACTTAGGATATGCTGGTTAGTCCAGGGTTTGGCACTACCACCCCAGTGAATTCACCTACAAGCACTATGTCAGCTCCTCATGAGGATCAATTCCAGGACCCCAACAGGGCGTCCAGAAGCTAAGGTGAGACTCTTCAATGGGAGGCACTTGTCTCTTTGGTTTTCTGATTTATGTCAATATCGATCTTATGGCTCGCTTCAATGCAGCCAGCTTTGTTAAGCTTCAGGAGGATAGAAATCTCTATCTAATGTTTTACTTTGTTTTTTTTTTGGTGGGAACCAGCCCTTGAGGTTCCCACAGTGCATGTCGTCTTAGTTACGTGAATGTTTGAAGCCTTGTTCAGTTTTTGACAGGCGGGGCAGACCTTAACAAGCCGTGTCTCAGTCCTGATAGGGGTCGTTTTTCAAAGACCTATTGTATATCTTCACTCTATAACATCTTTTTGTACTATAACAGATATTTCCTACTTTTAAAAAAAAAATTAACAGGACATTAAATTTTCATTTAAACTCATATTCAATCAATAAACAGTAAAAAAAATCTTATGTACTTCTATAGAATCTTCTACTATGTAGATGTGTTAATTAAATTATTTACCTGTGATTAATTGAATAACCTGTCAAAGATAAACTGAAAGAAGAAAATGATTTTAAGTCATGATTTGCAATTTTGTTGCTCGTCGAGCCTCGGCTATCCTAGATCGAAGTTTCATGCTTTTAATCTTTTGTTGTTCACCTTGCTTCAGTATGTTAGCACCATGTTTGAATTTTTGAATTATGGACTTGAAAGGTTTGAAAATGATCTTAGTTGAGGAATTTGGTGGGAATTCCTTTCAGGTTATCTGGTTAGCAGGTTTTGTAATCAAGAGTCATCGGATAGAGACTGGATTTTGATCTACGGGGATAGATCATTCTATAGATCGAAACATGTCATGGCGGAATAGGGATAAAATGTGTCGAGTTTCGACGGTTCATATTTGGGATGATGAAGATCAACGATGGAAATATATTCCGTCAATTGGAGATGCGAGGTAATAGTTGGTCTTTAGAATTGCGGAGCTAGTTAAAGGGGAGAAATGTTGGAGGGTTGAGATCAACGCAAAGCCAGATCGAGAGCCCTAAAGGATTCCGCTTGATAAACATGCACGAAGGGAGAATATTTTCTAAATCGCAGAATATGTTAAAGGGAGAAAGGATCGAACGGTTGAGGTAAAGGAAAAGATAGAGTTTGCGGTCCTAGCCAATTCCATGATCTGAACTAGCACGGATAAAGTTACGATCTTGAATTGCGAAAAGTGGTACGGGCTACAACGATCAATGGTCATGACATGAGGCCGAGTTTGATCGACGGACGTGGAAAATTCCGCGACGTAAAGGTGCCCGATCGATTGCATGAGGGAAGATCGACGAAGTGTTAGCATTTTTTAGAGTTAAATGGTCCCGATGAAGGAAGTTTACTCATCAACGGTCGATGTTGATTCTCTTGAATCAAGCTATGCAGGTGGTTAGTGTGGGATTATGGTGCAAAGATACTGTGTACCAAATGCTCCAACTGCAAAGGAAAGGATCTACGTGGAGTTGAAAAGGTTTGTTCCTTCTGAGTTACGGAGCTGGTGATAACCCGGTTGAATGTATGAAGCACTAGCATGAACAGATCGAAATACTGTGCGAATGGACAAGGTAGGAATTCATGAACCCCCTGAGTATTTCTGAAATGGAAAAGAGGACAAATCCATGTACACATGTACAATGGATACATGATAGGTTCAAATCGATGGTCTAGAATATATTCAACCTGGTAAAGGTCGTGTCCTAGTTAGGTCTGGTATAGATAGGATATCCTCACGTATAATCTGACCAATAATCATATCCCTTGATTCCATTTATGACATGTCTTAGGTGAAAATGATGTCCATGGCATCACCAGCCCTCCCGATTCTAGAGATCTGTCACGAGGCTTATGTAAGAAACAACAGGAGATCATGGAACTTGGATCTTTGAAGCGGCGAATATGGCCTTTATACGAAGCAAAGGGATGCAGCTAACCAAAAAAGTTATGAATACCATCATCAGCATAAGTGAAAGGGAAAATAATGTCAAGTCCAAATGTCATGATCCATATGGACGGCAACACAACATCATAGGAGGCGGCATGGCCAGATTATCAACAACAAATGGAGATCCCCATCCACGTGTCCACTCATGTAACCATTATGATGACCAACTAAGGAGTGTACGATAATGCTGACCAGTCATCTCCATTTCCATATTCATCATCCTATATAAACACCTCCCTCTAGAGCCACTGAAGAGCAGGAGATGAGTGAACGCTGAAGAGGAAATTCAGAACGTTAATCTGCATAAGGGCTTGAGTTTTCTGGAAAATTGCAATGGTTGTTTGGTTTGAGAAGCTCATATTTCAAGGAGTGTTGATGGTTGGCGAACATGTCTTTATGTTCTTGTATCATGCTGGGTGTTTACACCAGGAAAATGCCATCCTTCGGGGGACATATGTGAAGCACTTTGAGACATATGCATATTTTCATATAGCCATACCTCATGTTGCATGGTGCTTTGGTTTTCATGTCTTGTGGGTGTCCCTCTGGAACCCCTAGATGCAATCATAGCCTCCAAATCCCCTGTACATGGTGACCATGTTTAGCAGTAGGAGCGAATGCTCATACTAGGGGGGTGGGTGTCCAAATTCTTCATCACCACCTTTTTGAATTCCACTTCCCAAATTTATTTGAGGTGGTGAGGAGGTCGAAGGTGCACCCCCCTATTTCCTGTAGGAGATCCCGCCTAGAAGGAGGTGAGGAGTACAAGAATGACAAGCCATTGCAGAGGCTTGTGTCTGCTGGGAGAAATGTGACCCTTCTTCAAGTCCCCTCATATAACAGTGTTACCTGGAGAGGAGGGAGTTGTGAAGAAGGTTGAGCATGGGAAAGATATAAAATCCTTTGCTAGATCTGAAACCATGTAGAAAGGTTCCTTTGAGCATGGAATGAACACAAGGGGAAGGACACACTGCTGACTCGACAAACAGATAGGTAGTCTAGCCCAGCTAGAAATGAGCCACAAGAAGCATCGTGCGACCTTGTTTTCACAACCTGCAAGCTCAGAAACAGAAACAATGTACTTCCATCCAGACCAAGCACACGCACTTACTCCATGATGTCTGTTTGAATATATGTAAACCATGGCAGAAGTAGCAAGCTCTATTTGTTAGTTTTGATTATGACTGTAAATAGTTCCAGGTCCTATTTTGAGGACTAGCCTCAGGGATCTAAGATATTATAAATAGGATCCCCACAGAGGGGAGAAGGGTTGGGTTTTCAAGAGTGGAGAGGCTTTGCATTGTAATGGGTTTCAATTTTCCAGATATGAATAAAATTGCAAAGGAGGAAAGCTAAACCTCTCATGGCAGAGATTCTTGTGCCATCTTTTCTTCAATAAGTAATTTATTTACGTGACTGTTTATCCTGTTTTCCACTCCATTTTGTATCTTCTTTCATGCTTGAGCATTAGTGTATATGGGTCAGAATTCATCTTGCATGCTCTAGGTCCATTTTTCAATCATTTTCAAAACATTTTCTTCTAAATTCTTGCAGAATTCACCCTAGTTAGGTGCTATGTTTGATGGGTTGTCTCCTTCTATCTGCTAATCAACTTGCAATTACCTCTAGATTGAAGAAACGGTGTCTTTCGTGCCTCTGTACACAAACCTTCAGACTTCTTACCTCCTGCAACTTATTTCAGATCTGATAGTTGACTCCATGGCCCAATGGTCTCATCCAGGACTGTCCCGCCAAACTTTATAAAAAAAAACTTGGTCTATTCATAAATGTGACCTTCTGACTATCTTTGATTGAATATATTGAGTATGAAGAGTGTGTAAATAGTGAGAGGTCCCTCTTTGACTGTATTAGGTCAGAAATATAATCTAAAGCAGTTTTGATGTTACCTTGGGATTTACCTTTTACAACTTGGGTACGTTATGGGTGTTAACAAACTGGCACCGTTGCCGGGGAACGAAGCTTCAAATCCTCCTTGGGTATCAAGGACATAGTTCCAGATTTGATTGTTGATGGTGAACAACAATCAGACATCAAGAAGGTTGTGCATCTCTCACCTAGCGACTCCATTCTCAGAGAATCTAGCTTACAGTGACTCTATAGGTGATTTGATCCAAAGATCAATTTTTCAAAGAGAACCGGAATGCTCTAATGGGGAAATGAGCTCATTATAAAAATATAGAAATGAATGATAAAAGCATGAGGTACTCAGGTTACATTTTTCTCCAATATGTGTTGTCCTTTTTTGTAAATCTTTTACTATCTATTCCTAAGCTTGTCAAAATAGTTTTTCATTATGCATCGCACTCAAAGAAAAACCATGAATTTACTCTTGTATATCCTTCTTTACGAACTAAAAGTTTTCCATCGCCCTGTACATTTGATTTTGATCGAGATATTTCATTTGAAACACATGACCTTAAAGGAAACCCTTGTGATCCTCATGAAACCACAACTGACAATACTTCCATTCCACATAGCTCTGTTTCTTCCAATATCCCAAACTGATATAGACCACTTCACTTACCTCTTGTTCTTCATCATTTTCCTACAAAACACTACAAGTAGCTTCCTAAGTTTGATGGAGAATCCAAGAACCTTACAGCTGAAAAAAATTTACAAGCCTTTGAGCATTTCCTTGACCTCTTTGAAGTAGAACATGTTGATGTCTGCATGAGGGATTTTTATAAGTCTTTGCAAGGAGATGCTAAGGAATGGTTCAAGCACTTGCAGCCTGAATCCATCAATACATGGGAAGAGTTTTCTGACATATTTCTGAAATTTTGGGGTAAGAGAAGGCCTTTGGACAAAATACTTTCAGAATTCTATTCCCTGAAGAAACAGGAGGATGAAACCATGTCTAGTTTTAACAGGAGATTTTCAAGCTTTTACTATAACATTCCCAAAGGAATCCAGCCTCTTGAAAACACTGCTAAGCTCCATTATGAAGCTACCTTTCATCCTGAAATGTCTTTGCTTCTTTTGGGAAGAAAGTCAATCACATTGCAGCACATGTTTATGGATTGTTTGGAGGTTGAATATAATCTTAAGATGTCTAAAAAATTCTCAAACCAAGATAGTGATGAAAAAACAGAAAATAAATTAAACTTGGTTGAGCAACATAAACAAAAGGAGACATTCTCTGTGCATCTCAAACCCTCTCCTAGTAAACAGGGAAATGATCAGCCCAATTATGTAAAAGAACATGACTCTCCTAATCTGTTTTCTAAAGATTGCAATCATCCTATTACAAATTTGTTAGTGGTGATTTTAAAAAGGATTTCGGTATGCCCATATATGATGAATATGAGGATGAATGACTGGATGTTATACCTACAAAACTAGCTATGGAATCAAGGTCTATTAGTGAAGAGAAGCTGACTGTAATCCAAAGTCAGAAGACTGAAAAAATAGGGGGCAATGAGGGTGCTGAAGGTGATAGCTTACCTTTGTGTTATTCTTCATTTGAACTCATAAGACAGAGACTTAAAGCCTCTAAACAGAAACATAAATTGGAGGATATGGTACATTTCATAAACTTGTTTGAAATGGAAGATGATGAGGATGAACAATCATGCAGTCAATCTCAGCTAATGGATAAATCAGTGGTTTGCAATGAGGCATTGGATCTCAAAGGAAGAGGTGAGGGTTCCCAAATAAATGCTTCTTTTAACCTTTCACATCCAAAAAGATCATCTCATGAAGGAGGATAGTGTGCGCCTGATTCTGTTAGAGAAAAGAATGATATCTCTATTGAAGCATATAAGGAAGGTGAAGTTTTAAATTCAAAAATTTTATATGAAATTGTGGATATTTCATTTGAAATCAGTCATGATAGTTCCTTTCAAATTTATTTTGAATATCAATTTGACAGTATGCTAGAGGAGTTACATTTTCGACAACTTTCTTTTGGTAGGCAAAGGACAGAGTATGTTGAGAGATGTCATGTTTTCAATGATCCGGTGGCAGAATACATGGAGAGGTTGGGAAATGGTAATGAATAGTTATATCTCTACTATAAAGATCAAATTTTTTGTTGTAACCTTCTTCCATTAAGTCTGTCATCTCTGTTTTTTTATCAAACATGAAGAGAGAGTTAGTTTATGGGATTGATTGCTTGAATGGCTTCAGTAGAAGTAAGAGTTTACTTGATTGGGTATTTGTGCTCATTTAAGTAGGGTAGGTAGGCATGAATAAGATCGACTTACCGAGCATTTTATTTTAGCATCTTTTGGTTTAATTTTAGTTTTAAAAGTAGTACAACAGGTATAATTTTGGGGGCGAATTTTATCCCTGTGGGATGTTTTTCCATGTTTTTCTCCCAGAAAAGATTAGCCATTTTGCATTTTTTGAAGCCTTGTTTCGCCCAATTTTGATGGGGTAAAAAATTTTCCCACTAAAAACTGTTAAATTATTATATAAATGGTAAAAAATCCTTGGAAATTAAAATATTTTTTGAAAAATATCGCCAATCATTTTATAGTTGGCATTTTAAGAATTGGTAATATTCGCCAACATTTATACACTTTTAGATAAGTATGGTTCCTTAAAATCATCTTGCAGTACAATACAGGTTAAATTTTGCAGTTACAGTCATTATCCATTTTCAGAGTGTAGTCGGATGACAGTTTACAAATTGAAAGAAATTCGCTTACAGAGTAGTTCAGTTCATGATTCAGCTCAGAGTAGATTGAGGGTTCCAGAGAGAGACCAAGACCAACCCAATGGATCTAGCACCTGGTCTGCGGGGTTCTTTTCTACCTCATTGGAAGGATAGCATACCTAATGGAGCCAATTGTTAGCACCATGTTTGAATTTTTGAATTGTGGACTTGAAAGGTTTGAAAATGATCTTAGTTGAGGAATTTGGCGGGAGTGCCTTTCAGGTTATCTGGTTAACAGGTTTTGTCATCCAGATTTGTCGGATAGAGAGTGGATTCTAATCTATGGGGATAGATCATTATATAGATCAAAACATGCCACGGCAGAATAGGGATAAAATGTGTCGAGTTTCAACAATTCATATTTGGGATGATGAAGATCAACGATGGAAAGATATTCCTCCAATTGGAGATGCGAGGTAATACTTGGTTTTTAGAATTGTGGAGCCAGTTAAAGGGGAAAAATGTTGGAGGGTCAATATCAACACAAATCCATATCGAGGGCCCTAAAGGAATCCTCTCAATAAACATGCGCGAAGGGAGAAGCTTTTCCAAATCACGGAATATGTTAAAGGGAGAAAGGATAGGACGGCTGAGGTAAAGGCGGAGATAGATCTGCGGTCCTAGATGATTCCGGGATATGAACTAGCACGGATAAAGTTGCGATCTCAAATTGTGAAAAGTGGTATGGGCTACAACAATCAACGGTCACGTCACGAGGTTGGGGTTGATCGACGGACGTGGAAAATTCCATGACGTAAAGGTGCCTGATCGATTGCATGAGGGAATATCGATGAAGTGTTAAGGTTTCAAAATTGAATGGTACTAATGAAGGCAATTTATTGATCAATAGTCAACGTCGATTCTCCCGAATCAAATTATGTAGGTGGTCAGTGTGGGATTTCGACGTGAAGATACTATGTACCAAATGCTCAGACTGTAAAGGAGGAGATGAGTGAACGCTTAAGAGGAAATTTAGAACGTTAATCTACATAAGGGATTTATTTTTCTAGCAAATTGCAATGGTTGTTTGTTTTGAGAAGATCACCTATCAAGGAGTGTTGATGGTTGACAAACATGCATTTACGTTCTTGTATCATCCTGGGTGTTTACACCAGGAAAACACCAGCCATCGGGGGACAGATGTGAAGCACTTCAAGAGATATGCCTATTTTCATATAGCCATACCTACTGCTGCACGGTACTTGGGTTTTCATGTCCTGTGGGTGTCCCTCCAGAGCCCCCAGATGCAATCACGGCCTCCAAAGCCCCAGTACGTGGTGACCAATAGGAGTGAATGCTCATACTCGAGGGGTGGGTGTGTAAATTCTTCATCACCAAATTTGTGAATTCCACTTTCCAACTTTATCTAAGGTGGTGAGGAGGTTGAAGGTGCACCCCACCATATTTCCTATAGGAGAGCCCACCTAGGAGGAGGTGAGGAGTACAAGAATGATAAGCCAATGCAGAGGCCTGTGTCTAACAGGAGCAATGCGTCCCTTTTTCAAGTCCCCTCATATAACAGTGTTACCCAGAGAGGAGGGAGCTATGAAGAAGGTTGAGCATGGGAAAGATATAAACTCCTTTGCTAGCTATGAAACCATGCAGAAAGGTGTCTTTGAGCACGGAATGAACACAAGGGTAAGGACACGCTGCTGACTCAACAAACAAACAGGTAGTCGAGCCCAGTCAGAAATGAGGCACCAGAAGCATCCTTCGACCTCGTTTTCACAACCCGTAAGCTCAAAAACAGAAACAACGTACTTCCATCCAGACCGAGCATGTGCACTTACTCCATTATGTTTGTTTGAATATATGTAAACCATGGCAAAAGTACCATGCTCTAGTTGTTAGTTTTTATTATGACTGTAAACAGTTCCAGGTCCTATTTCAAGGACTAGCCTCAAGGATATGAGATATTATAAATAGGATCCCCGCAAAGGGGAAAGGGTTGGGTTTTCAAGAGCGGAGAGGCTCTGCATTGTAATGGGTTTCAATTTTCTAGAGATGAATAAAATTGCAGAGGAGGAACGTTAAATCTCTCATGGCAGAGATTCCTGTGCCATCTTTTCTTCAATAAGTAATTTCTTTATGTGACTGTTTACCATTTTTTCCACTCCATTTTGTATTTGCTTTCATGCTTGAGCATTAGTGTATATGGGTCAAAATTCATCTTGCATGCGCTAGGTCCATTGTTCAATCATTTTCAAAACATTTTCTTCTAAATTCTTGCAATATTCACCCTAGTTAGGTGATCTATTTGATGGGTTGTCTCCTTCTGTCTTCTAATCAAATTGTTATTACCTCCATATTGAAGAAACGGTATCTATCTTGCCTCTGTCCACAAACCTTTAGACTTATTACCTCCTGCAACTTATTTCAGATCTGATTGTTGACTCCATGACCCAATGGTCTCATCCAGGACTATCCCACCAAACTTTATAAAAACAAACTTGTTCTATTCAGAAATCTGACCTTCTGACTTTATTTGATTGAATACCTTGAGTATGAAGAGTTTGTAAATAGTGAGAGATCCTGCTCTGACTGTATTAGGTCAGAAATACAGTCTAAAGAAGTTTTGATGTTACCCCGGGATTTACCTTTTACAACCTGGGTACGTTTTTGGTGTTAACACGGTAATATTTCATTTGCAGAGGCCAATAATTTTTCAATAGCCTTGTATTTTTATTTCTTGAGTTTCAAATCATGTCATCGATTCACCCATTGCAACAAATCGGTTTAAAGGGTTTTAATCTCTTCTTCCCTACCGAGCGTATTAGAACGAGACTCCCTTAATTTTGTTTCCAATTGAGAAATTATATCCTCTAGTATTTGTTTAAGAGTTTGTTGGATGTTCTTTTCGCTTCTAGTAGACAAAAAGTCACCTATACATGAATATTTTTTCTCAAAACTGAAAGGAGAGGATATTTCAGTAAATTATTTCATAGAGGACATCATGGGATTGTTCACCTCCATTTTTTGTTCATCGCCATAATGGGAGATTTCACGAATTGGGGACAGATCATCATCATCACTTACAACCTCTATTAAAGGTGATTCTTTCTGTTTATGTATCATGATAGGAATGGAAACCGTAGCCATACTACGAGTGAATCGATGCGTGCTAGTAGAGGTCGACCCCTTTTGTTTGAGTTTACATGCACTATAATAGGAAGAGTCTTTGTTTCAACCATTCGCTAATCCCTCTAACTTATGCATAGGAATATTACAAATTTTCCTAGGCTGCGATGGATTAACAGGCATTTCAACAATATTATTCTCTATCAAATCGTACCCTAAATCATGCACTGGTATATGGTTACTAACAATCACTTATTTTTTATCTAACTCAGAGTCTAACTTAGAGGGTTCCTGCACAGAAGGTCGTCTTCTTTTCTATCGTGTCTTAGGGATAGTAGAAAGCCAAAACTGAGTCTTCCTGAAGTTATTTTCATTTAAAAATTGATCACAACTCTTACCAATTGTAGACAATTGATATTGCACCACTATTTTGATTAAATTGTGGTGAAATAAGCTTTGGTCTTGATCTCCTACTATGTTTTGGACTGCATAAGCGATCTTTTCCAAACTATTAAGCAAGAATCAAGGTAAATTCACCCTAGAACACTTGAATTCCATAAGAAACGTGAGGTAATAAAAATGTACAAAATAAAACCTACCATCACATGTGAAGTACCTTATAATGAGTTGTAGAAGAGGTCATCATTGAGACTTGAGTAAATTCACTGGATATTCATGTTTATCGTCAAAATATTATGGTAGAGGAAGCAAATAATGTTTCCATTTTACTCTGTTAATTTCCTTCTGCTTAAACCATCTTTCAGCCTTCTATGGAAACTCTGTATCCTTTTATATGATGTCTTTGGAAATCACTAAATGAGGGTCCCCAATTTGGGAAACGTTTTCTCTAAGCAACAGAGAAAATTGTCGGGTCACTTCTACATGATGCTCGTTTAAAATTCTAAAGCTGTCATCCCATCCGATTTTCTCAATCAGTTGAGTCGTCTCGGGTTCAATCTCCAGTAATTCACTCTTGACTGGCTCAAATCTACACAAGGAAGCCATTGTTTCAATGCTCAATTGGTAAACAAGGTAAATTTGTGGGTGATCATCAACACAAAAGGGGAACTAAAACCATGTTAAGCTAACTCTTTGTAAAAACCCCAATTTCAACCATCATCGTGACCAAAACAATGCAGGCTTCATTATAGGGTTTGATAAATCGAGGCCAATGATGATGCAGGTTGTGAAATAATGATCTTATACAGGGATTATAAATGGAGATGGCATTCGAGATCTCATTGATATAATGAATTGACACGACGATAATGGTTGTACCATAATAAACAAGTGGCATGCATCACTTAATATAGAATGAAAAATATCATATTGGTAGTTTTATTTGCATGAGCATGATTGTATTTAGGATAAAATTTAAATGTAGGTTTGAATAATCATTTAGGCGTAGTTTTAAAGTTAATGTTTAGATATATAATGAATAAACAATATTAATCTAACCATTACATAAAATAAAAATGAATTTAATCACTTATAATTTACCTAGCATGATAAACAAAACATTGAAGCCTTGGTATTAATCAATCATGAGAAGATCATGTAGGAAGGATGAATTTAAAATCATGGAAGCGAAATTTGACTTGGTTTCAAAAACAGATTAATAGGTTTCCTATATAATGAAACACTAACTGAAATTGTATTATTACTAAAAAAATATAATCAAAAGCTAAATATATGTGAAGAAAAATCGATTATATAGTAAATATATTTAACATCTTCTAAATTTATTATCAATGATACCTCAATGGCATGAAGTTGAAATATTTGCAATGATGTTTTACTCATATAATTATTGTCTTCAAATTGGGAGTACCTTCAGAATCATAGATTCTGAAGGCACTCTTTAATAATTTTCTCAAGAATTTATTAAAGAAGAAAAATGTTGTCATTTTTATTAACTAAAAGCAAATAAAAAGTGAGAAGGTTGTTGGTTTCCAACAAATGGAGGCATACCTCGGTGAACTAGTTATCTTTGTTCATCTTGATTTAAACAATTTATCAAGATATGGTCTAAAACTTACTCTGAGAAATAAGAGAACCTCAATATGATACAAACATGTGTTTAATGTTTTCCATAATGGGACCCTCCTCCATACCGTTATTAAATATTTTTGTTTGTAGATGATTCAAGTAAGATTACTTCATCAAAACTAAGCACTCAAAAATTAAAGATAATCCAAACCACAAGTATAAATATATAACTATTTACTTTACTGAAAAATACATGTGATTTGTTCCATATATTAAACTCATTCATTTATTCTTTTTTTTAAATAAACTAAAATTTATAAAAGTAGGAATTGCTTCCCTATCTTGGTAACCAAATGACAACGTCATTCACAAACACCATCAAAGATGAATCAACTAGATCATTACTGAGACCCCCTATCTCTTGATCATAAGACCAAGGGCCACTACCATAGCCTAATAATTGAATTTTGGTAATGTCATACCAATGATGTCCATGATCCTAAACGGAACGGCTCATTACTGATACCTTTCATTCCTACTTCCATATAAGCAAATTTTACAAATGGAACAGATCAAGAAACTTTCCAGATTGTAAATGAGTTTGAAAGATGATTGATCATCTAGATTCATAAGATTTTTTCAAGAACATGGTTTTGAAGAAACAACTTACCAACTATCTTTACTATATATTAAAACGGGATGTAGATGATTAATCCTAACTACATTTATAAATGTTTAAATTTTATAATAGGTTTGTTTCAAATTTAAGAAAATATGATTATACTAAAGAAGATAGAAGACCATACTTGACCACAATTATTCATAGTGAATGAACAAACTGAAATTCAATCCGTAGAGGTTTATTTATCTATAGATACCTTCTCTAAAAGAATATATACATTCAATATATTAAATATTACAAAGAGTAATGATTCTTGCTTATGATACAGATCATTCCTTGGAAATAGTTAATTTTGGCAAACATTTGGAATTACTTATAGATGAAATGATTTTTAGACCAAAAACAAAAAACAAACTGAACTACACACAAAAAGATGCCCCAGTTATTTTTAGAATTGTAATGAATATTGGAACAAACTAAATCAAAAAATAAACACTATACACAATAAAATGAACTATGTACAGATTTAAAGATTTGATAGAAATTAACGAAAGTATTTTTTTTAAGAATCATCCCCTTAACCGGAAAGGTTTCGGACTGACCATCCAAGGTTTGAATTCGAAAAGTGCTTGGGCCCAATTTTCAGCAATGATATAAGGTCCTAGCCAAATACATTGAAATTTTTTATGCTCACCTTTATCCTCATGGGATTTATCCCACTTTAGAACCAAATCACATACTTACAAATCTCTATTGGATAGTGAGTCCTGATCAAACCAATATTTTACAATTTGTTGATGTTTCTCAAAATGATGTTTAGATTTTTTCTCTATCCTCCTCTAACTTCATTAAATTATTAATTCTCTTCTCCATAGCAGAACAATTTACATCTTGGATGGACTGTGCTAATTGTAAATACAGTAAGAAAAGATTGGGAGGTAGGATGGCTTCAGTACCATAGACTAGAAAGAAATGTGAGTTTCCTATTGCAGATTTTGGAGTTACTCTGTCTACCCAAAGTGCATTGTGTAAGGCAATATGCCAATTTCGATGATGTATGGCAATAGTTCTCTTTAGAATGTTTAGTGAGTTTTTGTTGGTGGACTCAGCTAAACTATTACCCTAGGGGTAATAACTAGAAGAATATATGACTCTAATACCCCTTTCCAAATCAAATTCTGTTCATTCAACCGAAGAAAAATAAGAGGAATTATCAAATACTAGATATTCAGACACACCAAACCGAGTAATAATAGAGGATTCTAAGAAAAGAACAACTTGACTTGTGTTTACTACATGTAATGGTGCAGCTTTTTTCTAACGGGTAAAATAATCAGTTATGGTGACAACATATTTATGTTGCATGGATGAAGATGGATTGATTGGAACTACTATATCAAGACCCCACTGTTGAAATGGTCTTTCCACTGAAACTGGTTGTAGTGGAAAATCATGTTTCTTAACTCTTCCTGTAGTTGTTTGACAATCTTGACATTTTCTAACATGTGCATAAGAGTCTTAGAATAAAGTAGGCCAATAATAACCAACCCTTGGTATTTTATGCGCAATGGTTTTACCTCTGAAATGACTGCCAGTAGGACAAAAGTGAAACTCATTTAAAATTGTTTTAGTTTCATCTTTATCTAGGCAACGCAATAATACACCATCTGAAATTTTTTCTAAAAATGATATTATTTATAAGTTAATAAGAAGTTGATTTTAATATTAAGGGCCTTCTCTTGTTTGGTTCTAGGTTATCTGGAGCACTCCCACTTTCAAGAATAATTCTCATTTCAGAATACCAAGAATCTTGAGGAGGAAAGAAATAGATTTCATTTTTTAGAAAAGATTCAACTATGTTAATATCAGAATTATTCATCGGTAAATGAGCTGACTCAACAGCAAGTTTACAAAGACCCTTCCCTCTAACCACCAAGGAATATTTGATCTCAAGATGATATTCTTGAAGGGTTGTCATCCAAGGATCTCTTTTATCACCTAAATCCTTTTGTACTAACGGATTGCTTCTAGAACAACCACTTTAGTTCTGGATTTAGGTAAGGTCGAAAATGTTTGACTGATCCAAAGATGATAAATGCTTGTTTTTCAAAATCATGATAATTTAACTCAAATACTTTCAAACTTGAACTCATAAAAGATATAGGAACCTCGTGATTTTGTTGATCGCATTAAGTCAAAACAACAGCGTATGAAATATCTGAATCAAATGTATAAAGTATAAAATCCTTACTGAAATCAAGACTTAGAAGAGTAGGAGTTTCTGATATAGATTATATAATTCTTTTGAATGAATCTTTTTCATTGTTACCCCAACTAAAGTTTGCATCCTTTCTAATCATGTTTTGTAGAAGACGTACAATTTCATAGAAGCTAGGGATAAATATCTTGACAAAATTGTTTTTCCCAAAACATAGCCTTTTTTACTAGAAGGGTAAATGATCTTAGATATGGACCAAGTTATCCAAGGATCAATCATGATTCCATCTTTGGAAACTACACAACCTAACCAAAATCCCTTGTGTCACATCAAATATTGTTTTCTTGGGGTCAAGTCATATCTCGTATCTTTTACAACGCTCAAAAACCTTTCTAAGATGGAAAATATGATCAGGTCAGTGTTTAGAAAATATTGTAACATTATCAAGATAGACCACTACGACATGATTAATTAAACCCCTAAAATCT
This sequence comes from Pseudotsuga menziesii, assembly GCA_001517045.1. Taxonomy (NCBI): domain Eukaryota; kingdom Viridiplantae; phylum Streptophyta; class Pinopsida; order Pinales; family Pinaceae; genus Pseudotsuga; species Pseudotsuga menziesii. The sequence goes on along the minus strand of LPNX010900002.1, from coordinate 101,026 downwards.
ATAATCGTCGCTTATTGGAAAGTGGCCCCAACATTAATCAAACCGAAGGGCATCTTTCGATAGGCATAAGTTCCCCATGAAGTTTTGAATGTAGTTTTTAGTTGATCATCAGGAGAAACTAGGATCTTATTATAACCTGAGAAAACGTCAAGTGATGACAACATGTCAAATCAAGAAACTTTTTGAAGGATTTTCTCCATGGGCGGAACTATATAATTTTCTTTTTTCTGATGACTTCTTAAGATTCCAGAAATCTACACAAAGTCAAAACTCAACATTATTCTTTCGAACTCGAACCAAGTTAGCCACCCATTGAGTGTGACGTACCAGAAAAATGATTTTGGCAGCTAAGATTTTATTCAACTCTTTCTTAATTGTTGGCTCAAGTGTTGGATGCATTTTCCTAAGTTTTGTTGAAAAGGTTTTGTTGCAGCTGCAACCATTCTCCCCAAATTTCTTAAATTTTGGACCCCTCCTCATGATTTAGCATGGTTTTCTAATTGATTGGATCCTTCGAATTTTGGTCATGTTTGATTTTGGATGATTCTACAGATTAACTCTCGCCCGGGTTTTCAATTTTTGATGGTGATGAAAATTGTTGAGGGCCGCAGTTTTGAGTTTGCTTCCTGGTCGATCGGATTAAGTTTATTTGTTTTGGATCGCCTTCGCGGAGGTAAAGCGGGTTTTGTCAGTTGTTGAGTTTTAAAGCTATCTAACCACTTATTTTTTGTATTGATCGGGCATCTTTTGTTTGATCCGAAGTCGTCTCTCTTCCGCCGTTGCGGCTGGGGAAGTCATTTAGCTTCCGAAGTAAGAATCCGTCCGACGTCCGACTGGGCATCGCGTGGCTTTAGCCTTCTCTTTTCCACCGTTGCGGCCCCTAAATGAATTCTTCATCCGAAGGTCGAATTGCTTCGACTGCCGATGTGTATTGATCGCTTGCACGTAGTCATTTCTTCCCCGCCGTTGCGGCTCCCAAAGTGGTTAAGCCCCCGAAGCACAAAGTGCTTCGACTTCCGATTTAAAATTTGTTCCCGCTCACAAGTCGCACGTGTCTTTAGCCTTCCCTTCTGTCGTTGCGGCTCTCAAAGTCTTTTAGCTGCCGAAGTGTGAAGCCATCCGACTTTCGATTGAGTTTCCTCCCACCGTCGCTTGCCCGCAGTCTTTACCCTTCCGCTGTTGCAGCCGGGAAAGTCATTCCGCTTCCGATGTCTAAACCATCCAACTTCTAATTTTAAAGTTTCCCACCCTCCCGTCGCATGCCTGGGGCCTTTTAATTTTCCACCGTTACGGCCGAGAAAGCCGTTGGGTTTTCGATGTTGGTTTCCTCCCGTCTTACACCGTTGGTATCGCTATCACAAGCCTGTAGGAGGACAAGGTAGTATGGTCAGCACTTGTAGAATGACAGTGGTGCACCTGATCATTTCCTGTGGATTAGCCGTTCAGTCAGTTTAATTTGCTGCTGTGGTTTAAATGTGTTTCCAACAAATGATGCTCGTCGTTTGATTGCAGGTAGTTTCTGGGGGTTGGTCAACGAAGGCGGATCGTTTGGTGATAATAGAGCCGAAACCAGCAGGAGTGTAAGATGGACAAACCAAAGAAAAGACAAAATGAATGGTGACAAAGGAGCAGTTCTAAAAGGTCTAGCAGTTACTTAGCCACTCATGGACATGTGTAGAAAAGATAAAGGAATATGAAGCATTGGGGAGCTGAAAGGTCATCCGTTTGGGGGGGCAGCCCAAACGATCGGCTGCTATAGTTTAAATACTTGAAAGTTAGAATTTAGAGGGGACTTTTTTCCCTTGAGAATTTGTAAACCTTTTGCTTGTAAGAGGAACTATTTCGTTTTACAATAAGAAACTGTAACTTTTGCCTACTGGAGGAAGCGAAATGTGGAATGTATCAATGTGATTTAATGAACAATGTTGAAGGGGAACTATTTCGTTTTCAGTTGTGTTTCATCAACCATGAGAGTGTTTAACTTCCTGAACCTATGTTCTTGTTGAATGCTCTTCATTATTTTTTGTGATGCTCTCCACTATGAGTAGTAAATGTTGTTCATAAAGCAATTGGCTATCTGGTTATTTAAATATCTGTAATTGTTCATGTGTCTTGAAAGAAGTATCAGCTATCTATAACTCTTCATGATGCATGTACAAATGTATTACTCACCAACAAATGATAATTCTGCTCCCTAGGGATAGTTTAGTTAATTAGTTTATTTTCTTGTTGTATGTGATTTGGATGCTTGTGAGCCTTAAGACGAGAGGTAAGAACCTGCGCATCACATTGTGACTGCTCCTTGCATTTTTTATCACCCTGCATGTTAATTAGGCACTTGCATTTCATAGTTTAAGTCAAAAATACAAAAAACTCGGTGGACCGGGCCGTAACCGGTGAAGCCTTTGTTTTGTACTTGATCTACGGTAGCTGGACCGTGAACCGGACGGATTCCCTATACCAAACAGTCAATGGGCTAGTTGGGAACGTTGATTGGGGAGAATCCCTTACTATTGTTGCCCTGCGACTTTTGGGGCCTCAATAGTTTTGGCACTAGAAGGAGGGCCGCCAGTGTATGGCTGGCTGAGGAAACCTGTTTTCCTGAGAATATTCCATCGGTAACAGTTCTGAAAGCAGTGGATTTCATAATCCAATTCCGGAAGAAAGAGAACATCTATATTCTGTTGGGAAAGAAATTGTTAATGATCTGAGAAGACACACCAGGGTGTATGTAAAGAAGATTGGAGGATTGCCAATCATCCCTGAATTGCCAAGAAGAGAGTATAAAAGGAAAGATCGTCCTGTAGCGGAAGACTCAGTGTTGGTTGGAGACTGGGAAGAACTTGTAGAAACAGCCTTATAGGAAGTTGTGCTACCTTTGAATCAAGAAGGCCCAGAAACCCCTCACAATTCTCTTGCTCATACTCTAGTTGGCTCACCTCCCCATTCTCCACCCAGACTCATGGTTGGCGTAAACGCAAACCAACCACCTAAACCACCAAATCCACCACCTGCATGGAGAGCCAGATCACCATTAAACCTGACACATCCATTACACGACCTACCTCAAGCCTTTGACAAGATGTTGCCCAAGTTTGACCCAAATGAGAAAATACTAGTAGATGATCATCTACAAAGTTTTTACTTGGAAATTGAAGGATTAAGGGTAGGGGAATATGAAGATGTAGTCTGCAGACTATTCCCGCATACCCTTAAAGGAGCTGCAGCGTCATGGTACTTTGGATTTCCTGCTAACTCTATCCCTGATTGGGATACCTTCGAAAGAATTTTCAGAAGTAAGTATGCAACTCAGAAAACTCATGCAGCCCTCATGAAAGGGTTGTGCGCATTGAATAAAGAAAGAAAATAAAAGGTGCACAGTTTCACACAAAGGTTTGCAGCCTATCTCAAGAATTTTTCTGAAAAGGATAGACCTTCAGACAAAGTTCTGATTGAATATTATACTTCAGCTTTAGGCCCTGATTTGGCCATGTTTTCCAAAGGTAGGGCCAAGCCTACTTTGACGGAAACTTATGAAGAAGCAGAAGTGGTGGAAGCTGAAAGAGAGAGCATTGAAGACTATCCAGAACAGTCAGGAGAGAAAGGTGCGGGAAGAAAAGCCTTATTGTTTACTAAGCCCAAGGAAGAAAAGTCACCAGATTTGGAAAATATGGCCAAAATGATGTAGAAACTGTCTAACAAAATCATACATATGGAGAAAGAAAAGGAAGCACAAAAGTTTTATAAGCCTTATTATAAGAAAAGAGAGGATAACCATCAATCTCAACCTCCTCCTCACAATACTGCATCTATGAATTTAACAGAGGTAGGCTTGGACAATTTTTGCACTTTCCACCAACAGCCACACTCTGAAAAGAATTGTCCTCAATGGATTAATTCGATGACGTTGGTCATGAATCAACTGTTAGATTCTAGATTAACAGAAGAGGGAGATGAAGAAAGAAAATAAAGTTCTGCTTCTACTAAAGAACAGGAAGAGGAAACCATGGCTTTATGGAATTTGGTCTCGTTATTTGATGCTGAAGAGGAAAAGACTCAGGGGTACAAGGACGTTATGGAAACCAACGTAGCCACAAGGAGCCAAGGGACGGTTAAGGAAGACAGTCTTATACTCCCAAAGATTAAAAGGCTGCAAAGAAATGTGAAGAAATTTCAAAATAAATCCTTAGCTGATACAACTCCAGAATTCACTATTACCAGCCAAGATCCGAAGCAGAATGATATGTTGGCTAGGCCAAATGAAGGAAAGATGAATGCTGATAGACCTCATCCCATTGAACAGCCGATGGATTATGACATAGTGGAGGATTTAAAGAAGGTAAAAGCAAATGTGCCACTATTCGAAATGTGTAAAGTGCCGCAACAAAAAGAAAGACTATTGAAAGCACTTGAACCATCAGATGAGAAACTGCCCACCAACAATCAACCTCAGGAAGAAGAAGAAATTGGAGAAACCAGTGTTGGAGGTAAGTCTAAAAGCAAACATCCACCTTTCCTCCTCACGTTTGAAATTTTCAATCATAATGTACATAATTGCTTGGTAGACTCAGGGGCGTCGGTAAATGTTATGCCCATATCAGTCTGTAAAAAGATCAATGGGAAGCCTAAGCCATCCACATGGAGGGTGGTTCAATTAGACAGAACGGATGTAAAGGTAATTGGTGAGATAGAAGATGTCCTAGTCCGTCTGGCATCTAATGACAAAGTTTTCCAAGTTATTAACATCGTGGTGGCTGATATACCAGACGCTTATGGTCTTGTCCTAAGAAGAGATTGGTCGGCCAAATTAAATGGATATTTCGCTTCAGATTGGTCCCATATTTGGTTTCCATACAAAGGGAGTCCAAACCAGATTAAGATTCTAAGAGAGCCTCACATGAAGTACAATGTTACTCAGCTGGAGGAGAAGAATGTACCAGCGGATTCTGTACTGGGAAACTATTTTATTGAGTTGGAACCAGGGAATTATCAAGCGGAAGAAGCCAGCAATACATCTGACATCCAGCCTGATCTCCTTCAATTCTCACAGGCTGATGAGATTGACTTTAATATAGTAAGCTTAGCAGTAGGAGTAGATTCACCTTCAGTAGTTAGTGATTTTTGGTTTTTGTTTTTTGATGGCTCTAAGACATTAGAAGGGTCAGGGGTTGGCTGTGTCATGATCGACCCACGGAAGAATAAACATTTTCTCTCATGTAGATTAGAGTTTGAATGTACTAATAATACAGCTGAGTACGAAGCGCTGGTGCAGGGCTTAAAGAAAGCAATTGAATTAAAGGTAAGTAATTTAAAAGTTTTTGGAGATTCAGAAATAATTGTAAAGCAAATCAGAAATCAAATCCATTGTGTTTCCCCTCACTTGAAAGCTTACTAGAATGAGGTATGGGACCTACTTAAATGTTTTAATGCATTCAATATTATTTCAATTCCAAGACTGAAAAACGCAGCAGCTGATTTATTAGCCACTTCGGCCGCTAGGCTTGTACCCACAAATAATCAATGTACTGTTGAATTGCTTTTCAGACCCTCAGTACCTGATATGATTACCAACCTACGAGTGTTCGATGATGACCATCAGATTATAGAATGTTTAACGAATGACAAGGTATTCAAAGGAGCAATCATAGATAATGATGAACATCAGGCCGAGATGAAGTATGATAATTTCATCCCTAAAGGAGTTAGAACATTAGAAAGAATGTTTGAATTAAATGAAAAGTTCAGAAGACCAGCCAACGTGAAAACGCATAGCTCATCTCTACAGTTCGAGCTGATAAATTTAGGGACTGAGGCGAGTCCTAAATTTGTGAATCTTGGAAAATGTTGTTCACCATCAGAAAGGGATAAGTTCATCAATCTGTTCAAACAATATAAAGATGTCTTCGCCTGGACATACGAAGATTTAAAAACATACGATACCAGCATCATCAAGCACATTGTTCCCATCAAAGCTAGAGTCAAGCCGTATCAGCAGCCTTTGAGAAAAATGCATCCGAAGCTGGAACCACTGATTCAAACTGAAGTGAAGAAATTATTGGATGCTAGAATCATTTTTAAAGTCAGACACTCTGAGTGGGTATCAAATCTGGTACCAGTTAGAAAAAAATCTGGAGAGATCAGATTATGCGTTGATTTCAGAAATCTAAACCGAGCTTCTGATAAAGATAATTACCCGGTGCCACCCATGGAGCAATTGCTCCAAATGGTCTTAGGTTCTGAACTGTTTTCGTTATTGGATGGTTTCTATGGCTACAATCAAGTATTAGTAGCCGAGGAAGACAGGTTGAAGATAATGTTCAGGACCAAATGGGGAACCTTTGCCTACAGAAGGATGTCCTTTGGGCTTATAAATGCGGGAGCAACATTTCAGAGAGCTATGGACATAGCTTTCCATGGATTGATCGGCTGCAGCGTTGTAGTGTACCTTGATGATATTATGATATTCTCAAAAAAAAGAGGAGAGCACGCATTTCACTTAAGGCATATTTTTGAACACTGTTGGAAGTATGGCATCTCACTCAATCCTAAGAAATGTGTGTTCGTTGTCACAGAAGGCAAGTTGTTGGGCCACATAGTTTCAAAGCAAGGGATCTCCATTGATCTAGAAAGAATTAAGGCTATTGAACAAATCCCCTTGCCCCATAATAAAAAGGGGATGCAATCATTCATGGGAACCATAAATTTCGTATGAAGGTTTGTGCCTGATTTCACTCAGACTGTTAAGCCACTGCAACAGATGGTCAAGAAGAATGCACAATTCAAGTGGACTGAAATTGAGAAGAATGCTTTCAGCAAAATTAAAACTGTTGTTGCACACACACCCTCCTTGAAAAGCCCAGACTTTGATAAAGACTTTATTCTGTACACATTTGCATCTGATGATTCACTGGCAGCCGTGCTCACCCAAAAAGAAGAAGGGGGGGATGAATTCCCAATCTCCTTTATGAGTACTGGTCTACAAGGGGCTGAATTGAACTACCCAGCTATTGATAAACAAGCTTACGCAGTATTCAAAGCAGTAAAGCAATTCAGGCCTTATATATTAAAGAATCAAACCAAGGTAATAGTTCCCTACCCAGCCGTAAGATCTCTTCTTATACAGAAGGAGTTAGGAGAAAGAAGAGGCAACTGGGTAATAGCTCTTCAAGAATACAACCTTGAATTCAAGCCAGCATCTATAGTGAAAGGACAAGGGTTGTGCAAACAGATGACTGAAAATGGGAAAGATGAAGAACACGCCTGGGAAGATGAATCCGAACTACATATAATGGAGGTATGCCCTTTATTTATAGCTCCCGAGTCTTGGTATAGGGACCTGGTGCATTACCTACAGGCAGGGCTATTGCCAGAACATTGGAGTTCCAAGCAAAGAAGAGCGTTGTGTCTTAAATCAGCCTCCTATCAACTTGTCGAAGGAATATTATTCAGAAAGAATTATGACGGGGTTCTTCTCAGATGCTTAGAAAAGAAAGATGCGAAGAAAGTAATGTCAGAATTGCATGATGGTCCTGCTAGGGGACATTATTCAGGAGATACTACAGCCCACAAAATACTCAGGGCCAGTTACTATTGGCCTACACTCTTCAAAGATGCACACGCACATGTCAAAAAATGTGATATTTGCCAAAGGTGTAGCGGGAGACAACCTAAAGCAGCAAGACCCCTAAAGCCTGTGATGATCACTGAGCCATTTGAGCAATGGGGGCTGGATATTATTGGAGAAATAAAACCAAATTCCTCTCTGTAGCACAAGTACATTCTGATCGCTACTGATTATTTCACTCACTGGGTCGAAGCTATCCCGCTGCACAAGATAAATGAAGATGAAGTCATTAGCTTGCTACAAGATCATATCATGACCAGGTTTGGAGTTCCAGTTTCGTTAGTCTTTGATAATGCTAAATACTTTTCATCAATTAAATTGACTGCATTTGCTCATGATAAAGGGATAAAATTGCATTATTCTACTAATTATTATCCACAAGGAAATGGCCTGGCTGAATCCTCTAACAAAAATCTGATTAGAATTTTGAAGAAGACTGTGGTAGAAAATCAGAGGAGTTGGCACTCAGCATTACCAAATGCCCTTTGGGCCGATAGAGTCACCCCCAAGTCTGCAATTGGAGTGTCTCCATATACCCTTGTCTATGGTAAAGAAGCCATCCTGCCTCCCAATATCATGTTACCATCTTCCATACTAGCTCAAGAGTCTAGAGGGTCAGATGATGAAGTTTTGAAAATAAGAATATATAATCTTCTGAAAGCAGAAGAGGCTAGATCTAAAGCCCGATAACGCTTTAAGCAACAGCAAGAGCTAGTTAAGAAATGGTTCGACAAACATAAAGCTGGAACAAAAGACTTTGAAGTAGGAGACTTAGTCCTCAAATGGGATCACCCCCATGATGAGAAAGGAAAGCACACTAAATTCCAGCATTTGTGGGTAAGCCCTTATCAGATAGCAGCAAAGCTTGGCCCTTCTAGTTATAAGTTGCAAGATCTGCAAGGATGGGAGGAGAACTTACCAGTAAATGGTTTGGTCCTCAATCCGTATTTTTCCTGAGTTTGTTTGATTTCTTCTGTCTTGTATATAAATAATTTGTTTAGTTGTCTTTTGAGTCATGTTTTACAGTTTGTTTTAGTTTGTTTTCTTGATTCTAATAAAGGGAATGAACCCACGGTTGCATGAAGAACATTAAAATGTTTGGGAATGATAAACATTTTTGGGTCTCAGACTGTGTGTTTTGTATAAAAGAATTTCTTCCAGTTTAGTTGTTTTCTCGAATAATTCTATGTGCATTGAAGTCCTGCTTAACCCCTATGAAATAAACCGGATTCAGAGAGTCTGGAATACTATGTTGAGGCTCCATCCATGTCACACTTAAAATGTTCTAAGGAGCGACAGCAGAGGACCCATGGAAAGGAGCAAGGTGAACAGTATATTAAATATAAATGATCCCATGCCAAGAAACGACTGCCGAAAGGCAAATAAGAATAAAACTCCTATAAAATCATCATACGCCAAAGCAGATGTTGAATCATCTGTACTAAATTGCCAAAATATCCTCTCCGTCCGTGAGCTGAAAATTAAACACATCTCTCACACAAAAGGACACTATGGGATAGAGGATCCTGAATTACAATTCAGTAAGAAAGGCATGCAGAAGGACTCATATGAAAAGGGACAAAAGTGCTACAATGGCATGGGAATGAGGAACAAACAAATATTTCTATTTACCATGTGCTACAATCATGTGGTGTCCGAGCTATCAGCTACCTGAATACAAACGTAATAATGAAACTCATCTCCTAGCCTCAGCAGAGTTATCTGGACTTGAAAATCTTGGTTTCCACTCTCCCAAATCGAACTATTATCAATGATTGAAGGTACACACTTCCAACATTCAAGAAATCCAGATAGCTGGAAGAATTCAATAGAATGCATTTGTTGTTAAACAGTCTGTCACTCAAAGAATAATCGCCCAGATATCTAGGTTCACCAGGTAATCGCCAATTGTTGCAGCTGCAACCATTCTCCCCAAATTTCTTAAATTTTGGACCCCTTCTCATGATTTAGCATGGTTTTCTAATCGATTGGATCCTTCGAATTTTGGTCATGTTTGATTTTGGATGATTCTACAGATTAACTCTCGCCCGGGTTTTCAATTTTTGATGGTGATGAAAATTGTTGAGGGTCGCAGTTTTGATTTTGCTTGCTAGTCGATCGGATTAAGTTTATTTGTTTTGGATCGCCTTCGCAGAGGTAAAGCGAGTTTTGTCAGTTGTTGATTTTTAAAGCTGTCTAACGACTTAGTTTTTGTATTGATCGGGCATCTTTTGTTTGATCCAAAGCTATCTCTCTTCCGCCGTTGCGGCTGGGTAAGTCATTTAGCTTCCGAAGTAAGAATCCGTCCGACGTCCAACTGGGCATCGCGTGGCTTTAGCCTTCTCTTTTCCACCGTTGCGGCCCCTAAATCAATTCTTCATCCGAAGGTCGAATTTCTCTGACTGCCGATGTGTATTGATCGCTTGCGCGTAGTCATTTCTTCCCCGCCGTTGCGGCTCCCAAAGTGGTTAAGCCCCCGAAGCACAAAGTGCTCTGACTTCCGATTTAAAAGTTGTTCCCACTCACAGGTCACACGTGTCTTTAGCCTTCCCTTCCACCATTGCGGTTCTCAAAGTCTTTTAGCTACCGAAGTGTGAAGCCATCCGACTTTCGATTGAGTTTCCTCCCACCGTCACTTGCCCGCAGTCTTTACCCTTCCGCCGTTGCGGCCGGTAAAGTATTCCGCTTCCGATGTCTAAACCATCCGACTTCTAATTTTAAAGTTTCCCGCCCTCTCGTCACATGCCTGGGGCCTTTTACTTTTCCGCCGTTATGGTCGGGAAATCCGTTGGGTTTCCGATGCTAGTTTCCTCCCGTCTTCCGCTGTTGGTATCGCTATCACAAGCCTGTAGGAGGACAAGGTAGTATGGTCGACACTTGTAGAATGACGGTGGTGCACCTGATCATTTCCTATGGATTAGCCGTTCAGTCAGTTTAATTTGCTGCTGTGGTTTAAATGTGTTTCCAACAAATGATGCTCGTTGTTTGATTGCAGGTAGTTTCTGGGGGTTGGTCAACGGAGGTGGACCGTTTGGTGAAAATAGAGCCGAAACCAGCAGGAGTGTAAAGATGGACAAACCAAAGAAAAGACAAAATGAATGGTGACAAAGGAGCAGTTCTAAAAGGTCCGGCAGTTACTTAGCCACTCATGGGCATGTGTAGAAAAGATAAAGGAATATGAAGCATTGGGGAGCTGAAAGGTCATCCGTTTGGGGGGGCAGCCCAAACGATCGGTTGTTGTAGTTTAAATACTTGAAAGTTAGAATTTAGAGGGGAATTTTTTCCCTCGAGAATTTGTAAACCTTTTGCTTGTAAGAGGAACTATTTCGTTTTACAATCAGAAATTGTAACTTTTTCCTGCTGGAGGAAGCGAAATGTGGAATGTATCAATGTGATTTAATGAACAATGTTGAAGGGGAACTATTTCATTTTCAGCTGTGTTTCATCAACCGTGAGAGTGTTTAACTTCCTGAACCTATGTTCTTGTTGAATGTTCTTCAGTATTTTTTGTGATGCTCTCCACTGTGAGTAATAAATGTTGTTCATAAAGCAATTGGCTATTTGGTTGTTTAAATATCTGTAATTGTTCATGTGTCTTGAAAGAAGTATCAGCTATCTGTAACTCTTCATGATGCATGTACAAATGTATTACTCACCAACAAATGATAATTCTGCTCCCTAGGGATAGTTTAGGTAGTTAGTTTATTTTCTTGTTGTATGTGATTTGGATGCTTGTGAGCCTTAAGACGAGAGGTAAGAACCTGTGCATCACATTGTGACTGCTCCTTGTATTTTTTATCACCCTGCATGTTAATTAGGCACTTGCATTTCATAATTTAAGTCAAAAATACAAAAAACTCGGTGGACCGGGCCGTAATCGGTGAAGCCTTTGTTTTGTACTTGATTTACGGTAGCCGGACGGATTCCCTATACCAAACAGTCAATGGGCTAGTTGGGAACATTGATTGGGGAGAATCCCTTACTGTTGTTGCCCTGTGACTTTTGGGGCCTCAACAGGTTTTAAAGAGTGTTTCATTGGGATAACATGTTGCATGATCTGTGAATTGAAATTTTTAAGGTCATCATACGTCCATGCAAATATGTCTTTGTATTCCCTAAAAAATTTAATAAAAGATGAATTTTCTAAGGAGGTGCGGTCTATTCCTAGGTTGATAGGTTGAGGATTGGAATCTATCCCTAAATTTATAGTTTCATACTTCAAGCATGAGCTATCTGTTTTACAATTTGGTACAGCCTTAAATTTATCTTGAAGACCATAAAAACTTTCCAATCTTAAAACACAGTTAGGGATAGATTTTACCATGTCGATAACTTTTTCTATCAGACAGTAAGGATGTATTACCGAAAATTTGTGTAAGTCCTCATCGTGAATGATCTCATCAATAACAGAGTACTTAAAGGTATCTTCATTAGTCAAGAAATTCAATATATCTATATCATCAGCAAAAACACACCAATTAGTGATATTGTTAGGGATTGATGGCCTAAACATTAACTCAATTGAAAAGGTGTTAGGTGAAAAATTTTCAGCTGGAACTAATTTAGAGGATACATTAACTAACAAATCAGCTTCTTGATTTTGGAATCTTGGAATGGAATTTATATTGAAATCTTTGAAATTCAAAATAAGGTGCCATACCTCTTTTTGATAATTTTGAAGATGTATTGAAATACAATGAATTGAGTTGTACCTGTCGGACAATAATATTGGAACCACCATAGACCACCAATACTTTAATGTTTATATCTAAACCCTTCTTCAGACCTTGGATAAGAATTTCATAAGCAATTGTTATTAGTACAATCAAATTCTAATCTACAAACTATACATGTTTTATTTCCCTTTGGACCAATTAGAAGGCAACCTGCGCTGACTCCTTCTTTATATTTCGACCCATCGAAATATAATGTCCAAGGTAAACTATTTACAATTACCTTACTATCACTAATATATACATAATTATGATTATATACAATACTTATGGCATTATGAGATGTAGAATTGGGTTGAATATAACTGAAATTAGAAATTTTAGGTTGTTGTTTTATGCCTGTAAATGGAGAATTTTCAGCCTTACAATTTCCAAAATTAATTTCGTAAGTATAATTTCGCATGATTGAATCAGAAAACAACATTGGTTCATTGGGAACATGTAATTTTGTTACACTATGCCTTAAATATATTTCTCTTCCGATTTTAATCTGATTAGCTTTACCATTTTTAGGAAGCCATAAAGTTGACCAATCAGTTGAGAAAAACCCATTCAAATCCTGTGACCAATCTTTGCTTAAAACCAACCCATAAGCATCATGCATATCAATGGCAACAATATCTATGATTTGATAAATTGATGGGTTACTTGCAAGGCTTATTAGCACATCCTTTAGTTCTCCTAATACCTTCACATTTGAATGATCTAGTTATGTAATATGTGTTTCACACAGAGTGTATTTTGCATTCATCATTCCACTTACTAACGATGGAATTACATTAGATGATGCTCTGGAATCTACCATACACTTATGTACATTTATGTTATAAATTTAAAATGTGAGGAGGAAAGGGAGAGTTATAGATTTTGAATGTTTGCCTATCAATGAGGTTTTATCAACTCATCATAGGTAAATAATTTAATTAGAACATCTACATAATCGAAGATTCTGTAGAAGTGCATAAGATATTTTTTTACTGTTTATTGATTGAATATGAGTTTAAATGGAAATTTAATGTTCTGTTAAATTGTTATTACATGTGGCTTATACAATTTTCATGGATACGTTTTGTCTCGTTGATGGTGTTGGACTTGTGGAAGTTTCTATTACCAGTGGATAAATGGATTTCCTCTTCTGATGATGTTGCTGCTAGGTTCCTTCTATTAGAGGAATGTTTAAGTATTCGTGATGTTATTTATCTCATTAACAAAATAATTGTGTAGATTGTTTATTTTACTTTGACAATTGTTAAAACTAAAAATCTATTTTTTGTAAATAGATCCGTAAGACTCTTCAAATAGTTTTTTTTTTGTATATAAGTCACAAAGGTGATTTGATATGGGGGGATTCGATAGAGAGAAGGAGTCGTCATATAGAGTTGTAATTTTCATAATTTTGAAGTTGATTCCTATGTCATGACATGAATTGTGATCGCATATGTTTATGTGATGTCTTGAGAAACCAATAACGTTATAGTTCATGTTTTCTTCGATACTGTTATATGCATAAATATCAACTCTCTTTTACAGTTTATTTTCATATCTTGATTTACATACACATTGTACTGTGTTGTATTGATTATATTTTCACTTTCAAAGACACCATGTTCAAATTTATGATTGAATGATGTTTAAATTTATTATTAGATAATTTTTCGTTATTTAATATAACTTTTATGTCAGTATTTATATGATTTACTGCTCTTATTATCTTCTTGTATAGATGTTTTGATTAGTAAGAATTTCTATTATAATATTTCAGATATTAGACATAGTAGAACTTGTTATTTTATGACATTATATATGTTCTAGGTTGTAATAATTTCTTATTATTTCTTATTACATATTACTCTAGTTTAATTTTATTGAGATTTTAATATATGAAAAGAGATTTTTCTCAGTATATATATTATATCTTCAAAATCATAACTTACAGTACAAAAAGTAATAATAATTAGTATAAAATTGCTCTTGGGAAAGATAGGCTAGTATAGGTCGTAAATAAATAGTTAGGGTTAATTTAACAACTATTAAATAGATCATTTATTTTAGAAGTTAGTTAACTCTTTATCTGTTAAGTAGTTTTTCTTGAAACTTAGACTGAGAGAATCTCCTTGAGAGAGAAAGACTTAGATGGTATCAGGACCATAACTTGCAAATATTGGCTATACCAAACCACCAGGGGTTGTGTTAGGTGCCTTGTTTGGGCTAGTTCTCCATAGTTGGAATTTAACCAAAAAATCCAGCCAACAAATGGCTCTAGAAGGAGGGCCTGAAACTATTAATGGCTGAAAATGTTCAAAATAACCCTATAACTAGTTCAAATCCTTCATTGATTAACGAATCTGATAACATTGTTATTTCAGATAAATCAATTCACCCACAAGTCGGAATGAATGATTCACCATTCACAAATGTTTTTAGGGAAATATTAGAATGAGATCATTCCTCTTCTCCTTACACACCTCATCAGATAGAGAAAGAATTAAGGGAATCTAGAAGAGTCCTCACTAGGATTTATTCTCAACAAACTAGTATACCTCCCATTGATTTTGGTTTACCTTATTAAAATAGAAATAACACATGATCTTCTGCAGCTAACCAGTCTCCATTAGAAACTAGGGAATTAGGATTAGGTATCCCAAGTCACTAGTTCAATCCTTCATCAAGAGGGGTCACTGAAACTAACACTGCAAAAAGTCTTATTACTTCTAATAGTTCTGGTTAACTGCCATCACCTCTAGATTCTCAACCTAATATTCCAAGACCTAGTAATTAGAGTAGTGTTGTACAGGAATAAACACCTTATAACCGAAGGTCTGGGGTTACCAACATACTCAATAAACTTGCAGACAATTGACTCTAGATTGCAGTAAAGGAAATAGGAGGATTGGAAAGACTCACCCGATACACGACGGTTGATCCTAGCTTTTCCTCTTCTGCTCTGCTTCTCCTCCAAAGTCTTCAGGGATGCTTTCTCCTTCAACTGTCAAGGATCAATCTTCCAAATACAAGATGATTCATATATATAAACAGGTTAGATAAATCATATACAGAATTCTGAAACATAAAAATTTATCAAACCACAATACATGAGATACATTCAAGACACAATATGGAAGAAGGATTCTCTTTATTATCAATAATGAAGAAGTTCATATTACAACCCAACGCTTGAGACAAGGAATCCTCTGCAGCCAAAGGATTCTGAGTTCCACTGCTCCAAAGACTTCTGTATAAACTCCACCAGCATAACTTTTCTCTCCAAGTGTATGTACTCAACACCCTCCCCAAGGCCTGTATTTATACATGGTGAAATAAGGCAGTTTCGAAGGTTGAGGAGGTTGAGACAGTTAAGGAAATTAAGGTAAATGGCTTAACTAATCTCAAGTAATCACGTGTTTTTATTTTTAATGTCAAAGGAACATATCCACGGGTATTAAGAATGAAAACCCGCGTATACATCCATACTTGACTTGCAACAACCGACACTCGCGTATGATCCGCGAGTTGCATATATTTAGGGTCACAGATATGACTTGACATAGTTAAAAAGTCAAAGTAACCAGCTGGATGGATGACGAATGTATTATAATAAGCCCATCTATAGTGTTTTGGGAAACCCTCGATCCATAGATGTCCTTTTGTGTGCCAACATGAGGGATATCGGCACTCGGATGGAGAGGTGCCATTCAGGTGGATAACAGATGCTCCCTAATGTGTGAGGGCAGAGGGAAACGATGGCTGAAATACATTATAATCTTTATCTTTGGAGAACTCAGAAATCCAATGGAGTAGAGAGAGTACCTGAAACAAATACATAGTAATGTCATATACAAAGTTACATCTAAGGATGCTATGTTCAATTTACTGGAACACTAGCTTTTTTACAATATTTGAGTACATCATATGATACGGGTATAAAACCACGTATATTACAAAGGTGTATCGAAGCCACAATAGACAATGATGAGTCTTCAAAGATCTGGAAGCTATGTAGAGGAATAGAACATAATCTTGCGCAACTTAGTCCATAGGTGAGGAACTAAGGTCTTCATAAAAGATCCCAAAGAACCAGTACAATCCAAGCCATGTGAATAAGGGTAAGCTGAAGTCGAACATGGAAAGGATTCAATATTTTATCAATCAATAGATGATAATCAACAACTGAAGCAAAGGAATTCACCAATGATGAAAGTGAATCCTGAGGTACCATTGTCAAAACTCTAGGTCTTCGTCATCAGGAAGTGCTGAAACAGAACCATGATGTGATAAGGAAGGCAATAGATCCTCCAACGGATCACAAGAGTGACTAGGAACTGGGCAAAAGAAGGGAGACACAAATAGATAATAGATATAACAATGATGGGATCAGGCTATAGATCAGACATTGAGTAGAGTCCTTGAACAGTGAGCACAACACAGAGATGACCCAAGGTAGTGTATAAGATAGAACAACTAGACTTATCTGTCATGTAGGACACATGATCAGATTCCCCAAGTATAATGGACAAGAGGAGGAGGAAGAAACTCAAAGTGATAGCTTAACAAAAGTGGACACTGAAACATGGATATTGGAAAACAAAGAGTGCTATGTTCAAGGATGACATGCTGCCATTACTGAAAACAAGAGAAAACTTCTTCCTTACCTTCCCTGTTAAATTTTAACGAGACCAGGAAAGTTAACTTGGTTCCCTCTTCATTTTTTAACAAGCTTGAAGAGATGGGAAAATAATGCTTGATAGTGTCACTGATTCGTGGATTTAATGAGCCCGAACTAGTACATGCTCAGTCGATGTTTTCACATTTAGAGAGTCTGAAAACACCAAAGAAGACTCCAGGGGGGTCCTTTTTCATCCAATTTAGTCTCCTAAGGCCAAAAAAGTATAAAACAAACCATAGAAGAACTCTCTTAACTTCTGAAGAAGAAAAGGTGAACCTTTTTTGTACTTAGTCAGGGAGGTCCGTAAAAGTTTAAATTACCACCTACCCAACGCTCCTTCAAAATCAGCATATAGCCTGAGTTTTACGAGTGTCAAGGAAGGCAAGATCACTCGGAAAGATCCATTTGATTACGAGAAATGGGGCTTACAACAATAAACTCAATGCTTTGTTCTTTAGGGTTTAACAAGCATGACAAAGACTCAAAGTACACTTGGAATCTTTTTCATGTTTTGGTCCAAAGCACAAAAAAGAGAAAACTAAGCTCATACCAGGAGTTCCTTTTCCGTAAGTTTAGTCCCTCAGGTCTGGAAAAGAGATAAACCTATGCCTGAGAATACTCTTCTCAATTTTGAAGAAAAGAGAGGGATCCTTTCTCACATTATTCCACATGGTCCGAGAAAGAGATAACCTACCACCAATGTGGATGTCCATTCACATATTCTTAACGAGCCTGAACGGACAAGTTTAATCAGCAGTCAAGTCTATTTTGAGGAGTCAGACTTGGGCCTAAAGAAACTCAAAATATTTCCCATGAAGTTTTAACGAGTCCGGAAAAGTCAACTCGCGGCCTCCTTACTGTTTTTAATGAGCTCGAAGGAGAGCAAAAAGAATGCTCTAAATGAGAGGAGACGAGTGTCATAAGCAGGAAAAACTAGTTCCAAGGGCAAGGAATAGACCTATGCATAATGCAAGGAACATGAGCAGGATAAAGACACTCAGGGAACGTCTCCTCAACGTAAAGGGTGTCAAGTTGCAAAGGAAAAATGATACAAGGCTTAGCGACGATGAGAACAAATATGAGGGCTTATACAATGAGCTAAAATCATGGAAGCTGGCATCAGGCTCATAAGCTCGAGCAGGGCACATGCAAATGCAATTACGACTTGAAACACAAGGCGATGCCAGTAAACAGTTGTGAATCCAACTAAGAATCCCGTCTCCAAGAAACAACAACATCAAGATCAGATTCAAAAGGAAAGATCTGATGCGGGTCACTTTGGCAGAAACACATGTAGCTTTAATATCTTCTACAAAAGATGTAGTCAAGCCAGAATCAACGAAAGAGGACTCTATAGTGCCAAGATCCGAGGGTTTATAATCAATAATATCGACCTCAGAAGGAGAGCAAAAATCAACAAGGGATATAGAGCCTACAAGTACAAACTCAATATCACAAGAGTTGAAAAATTCATAAGAAAAATCAAACTCATCAGGACCACTGACTTGTTGTTCGAAGAAAGAGTCAAAAGACTCAACAAGACCAACGTAAGAAGAAAGGTCAGGCTTACTAGGCAAATAAGGGTTAGACATAGTCACAACTGAATCAACATCTGAAAGAAGATCAGACTGTATCAAAGACTCTGAGAAGACTTCATCCAAAGGAAGGAGATCATCTAAGATAGGACACATGTCTAAACTTTCAAATGGATTGGCAGAGTGGAGATCATGCTCCATAGTCTGTATAGGATGACTCACCTGTTCAACTACTGGGACCAAGTCTCGAGAAGGTAAGCATGAAAACAGAGGTTTCTTCTCAGTAGCAATTGAACACAAAGGACAAGAGGCCACATAGTTCACCTATGGGGGTTGGTGTATATAGAAACACTAAGAATCAATAAAGGAAAGACCTGGTCTCTAGTCAGGTCAGGAGACGGATCAAGAAAATCCAACTGATCGATAGTGAAAATTTCTTCACCATGATTAAAGTACATCACACGAAAGAATGTTGACACCACAGCTTGCATGGAATAGACATAACAACGTCCAAGGAGCATATTGAAGTCCAAGGGGTCTTCTATCACAATGAAGTCAACTAAGACGGTCTTCCCACCCAAAGTAACAGGTGTTTGAGCAATAATTCCCAAGGCTATACAAGTTCTTCTATCAAACGCCAGTAACTGACTAGCAGTTGACACAAGGCTGGGAGATCCCATGCCTCGCCAAGCATGAGCAGACAAGATACTAACTGAGGCTCCTTCATCAACAATACAACGAGAAATCGTATATTGTCCAAATTTGACCTTTATCTAGAAAGGTGCATCAGAAGGAAGGCGCGGCTCAACTAGGCTATCCTAATCAAAGGAAGCAATCCGAGAGCTTGGTGGGGGTTGATCCGAAGCAAGTTCAGTGCCCCCTTGTTCAGTAAGTTCTGAACTGGCAGTGAAGAAAATGTGACTAGTAGACACTTCACTCTCCAAAGGGAGAGTGGGATTAATCGATAATGAAATTGATTCAACCGCTTCATCAAAGTCACTCTCCGTAGGGAGAGTGGGATTGACCAAAGATGACATTGGTTCAATCACATCAGAATCACTCTTTGAAAGAAGAGTGGGATCGACCAAATCTGATATTGGTTCAACCACTTGTTCAACTAAAGGTTGAGTAGGGTGTTGAGAAACTATAGGTTGTTCAGGAGAAGGAAATTCTTGAGTCTCGGACCACACTCTTCGCACCTCTGCGATAGCAAGGCACTGGTGAGTAAGATGATCTCCCTCGCATAGCTTACAAGGGAACTTAAGTTTACACTTCAAACAACCAATTTTCTCAACGGTTTCAACATGACTAGCAGTGGTTGACTGTTTGCTCTCAGCATGACCTGCAGAGGCTAAGAGTTTTCCCCCAGCATGAACTACAGAGGCTAGGTGACTGGGTCCAACCTGACTAAGAGAGGTTGGTTGTTGAGAGACTTCAGAATGTTCAAAAATGGGATGACCATTAAACCAAACTCTTCCCACCTCCACGATAGAAGGGCATTTATAAGTAAGGTGGTATCCCTCACAAAGCTTACAAGGAAACTTGGGCTTGTGTTTTGAATGGGTAGTCTTTTCAATAGTGTCAACATGACTCGCAGTGGCTGACGAATTTTCTTCAGCATGAACCACAAAGGCTGAGAGACTACCCCCAGCATGACTCGCAGAGGCTAAGAGACTGGGTCCAACATGACTTGTAGAGGTTGGATGGGCATCACCAACATGAACAACAGAGACTGAGTGGTTAGGATCAATCTGCTTTGCAGCAGTTGAGTGTGTGCCCCCAGCATGAACAACAGAGGCTAGGTGGATCGATCCAGCATGACTTACAGAGGTTGTATGGGGAGGTTCAACTTGAACAACAAAGGTTGAAAGGGTGCCCTCAGCATGAACACCAAAGGCTGAGTGACTGGATCCAACATGACCTGGAAAGGTTGGAAGGATCCCACCATCATGATCAACAGAGGCTGGATGGTGAAGATCAACTTGACTTGAAGAGGTTGAGTGCTTAGATCCAACATGACCTACATAGGTTGGATGGGTGCCCCCAGCATGAACCACAGAGGCTGGGTGGTGAGGTTCAACTTGAACTACAGAGGTTGAATGGGTGCCCCCTTGCTTATGTGCCTTCTTCCTATTCCTCCTTCTTTTACTCCTTTTAGACTGCGGTTACTAGTATCAGTACTTTCACCCCATGAGGTAGAAGGAGGAGGAGAATCAACTACAAGTGAAGGGGAAGTAGTGTTTTGATGCCCTTGATATAAAGAGCTTACTTGAGAAGCATCAGGAGCATTCAAGATAGTTGGAGTGGAAAACAACCACACCGGTAGCCCTAGGGTGAATCCAGGAAGATTCAGGGTGGCCATCAAGGGAACACCAACATTTCCTGTGAGAGGAATAGTACAAGGAGTTCCCATCATGGGGATCTCTTGGTTGGTGTTCAAAGGGGTGTTAGCCATAGCTTCAAACCAGGAGACAAATTCTGAGGTTGATAGGCAACCAAAATTACAAAGCACACACCTAAAGGCACACTAAGTACAGACAAACCACACAGCACTCACTAAAAATTCCTAAAGCCAAACAGACAAACAGGTATAAGATATACTTTCTAGAAGAAAGCTGATAGACAGTTACTTGGTGTCCCTGTAGATGTTCTTAGGCACAAGCGGAGGAATCACACACCGCCCTCCCACACTTTCTACCGGGGTTACCTTCCAAGCCCATCCAAGGTCAACCAGAAATAACCTTCCGGTGTACCTATGTATAAACCCTAAATGTCAAAGAGACTAAAGGCTACCTTAACTATATTGACAGTCTGGGGGGATAGTCGCAAGCTTGGTTCGTACGCATGGGCAGGGTAGCTAAGCCCGAAACCCTGTCTAAGATAGAATCCCCAGATGCGTAAAAACCCTGGTCTACGCTTTGACAAGGAATCGGAGGGTTATCTCCTCAGTCCAAGTCTCCACGTGGCCTCATGCTTAACTCTCGTTTGAGAGGAGCTTCCCAGATACAATCAACGTAGAAAAGGATTTACCTATTGATAGGCCAACCACGTCTGAAATTTAAATACTTGTGGAGAGTTAAAACTCCCTAATCCACAAGTCTATCCTGAGCTAGTTGGTGTATGACCCTATAAAATAAAACTTACTACTAATTTTTAAAATTATATTGTTTATTTTAAGGGCTGCTTTTAGTCAGAGGGTAAATGGCATGAAACTTATGTGGTGTTTTGACTCAAATTTGAAACAAAATGACTAAGCAAAGAGATATGAAATGCAAAAAGCAAAAAATATTCTCTTAATCTTTCAAATAGAAACTTGAAAACCACAAAAGAACAAATTCTTTTTATGTTTTTCAAAAACAATGATATGCCATGCAATCTAGACTAAAAACCTAATCTACATGCATATAAAGCAAACATGTGTTTTTTGTCTTTTTCTCTTATAAATGCGAAAGAAAACTAAGACTGTCTTTTTTGTAATTTTTGAGATTATATTCAAAAACTGAAAACAAAACTACTATATGCAAATCAAATGAAAAAGTTTCTAATGTTTTCTTTTCATTTTTCAAACTGCTCAAAGACTACCATGCACCTAAAATGCACTAAACTTGAGTAAAGTTGGAATTAATGAACTGTATAAAACCAACAAACTGAAGTAAAATAGGCCAACAGAACCAAGAAACAACCAACAAAGGCAGACTAGGAACCCTAGCTTGGGTGCACACAATGACAAAAATCACTGTAGACTTATAAAGGCAAGTGACAACCAACTACTGTTAAAAGACAGACTGGAAAAACAAAGCCCAAGACCCTGAGCACTGATCTGGACAGAGACACTTCGAACTAAAACCCAAACAGGCCAAGCTACTTCAGCATGCAAACAAAAAATAATCCAAGCAAAAGAGACTCAAAGGTTTTCGAAAAAGCACAAAGTGTGATCACCAAAGGTATTCAGACAAGCTACATAGCATTCATAAAGAAAATCAACTCACAAACGGGGATTACACAAAGAAAGGAACAAGCAAACCTTAACTTAAAAAATCCCTACTTCCAGGCACATACGCGACTGTATATAAGTGCAACCCGCGGATGACATGCAACTGTTCAATACAGCAACCCATGTATGTAGGCTTGTATCCGTGACTGTGTAGAAGGTAAACTCGCGGATAGGTATAAAAATTTTCTCAAAAAACAAGAAAAAATCCCAAGACTTTCAAATACTGAGGCAAGTATGAACCAGGATAAAAAATCACACATAGACTTCAAAGCAAAGACTGGTCAGGGGTGACAGAAACAACCTACAGCAGTCTAGGCCTCCCCATCAGAGTCGCCAGTTCTGTTGTACAGGAATAAACACCTTATAACCAAAGGTCTAGGGTTACCAACATACTCAATAAACTTGCAGACAATTGACTCTAGATTGCAGTAAAGGAAATAGGAGGATTGGAATGACTCACCCGATACACGATGTTTGATCCTAGCTTGTTCTCTTCCACTCTGCTTCTCCTCCAAAGTCTTCAGGGATGCTTTCTCCTTCACCTGTCAAGGATCAATATTCCAAATACAAGATGATTCATATATAAACAGGTTAGATAAATCATATACAGAATGCTGAAACATAAACATTTATCAAACCACAATACATGAGATACATTCAAGACACAATATGGAAGAAGGATTCTTTTTATTATCAATAATGAAGAAGTTCAGATTACAACCCAACGCCTGAGACAAGGACTCCTCTGCAGCCAAAGGATTCTGAGTTCCACTGCTCCAAAGACTTCTATATAAACTCCACCAGCATAACTTTGCTCTCCAAGTGTATGTACCCAACACCCTCCCCAAGGCTTGTATTTATACATGGTGAAATAAGGCAGTTTCGAAGGTTGAGGAGGTTGAGACAGTTAAGGAAATTAAGGTAAATGGCTTAACTAATCTCAAGTAATCGTGTGTTTTTATTTTTAATGTCAAAGGGACATATCCGCAGGTATCAAGAATGACAACCCGCGTATGATCCGCGAGTTGCTATAAGAGCAACCCGCGTATACATCCATACGCGACTTGCAACAACCGACACTCGCGTATGATCCACGAGTTGCATATATATAGGGTCGCGGATATGACTTGACATAGTTAAAAATTCAAAGTAACCAGCTGGATGGATGAGGAATGTATTATAATAAGCCCATCTATAGTGTTTTGGGCAACCCTCAATCCATAGATGTCCTTTTGTGTGCCAACATGAGGGATGTTGGCACTCGGATGGAGAGGTGCCATTCAGGAGGATAACAAGTAGTTCTTCAAATTATGAAGAATACAACATGGCAAGAGAAGGAGGAGGTAATCCACCCAATCCCCCAAATCATCCTTTACCTTGGTTAAAGAGGAGCGTAGTCGCAATCCTTGGAGTACAACATCAATTTCCTAAACACCCAAACAAACATCTCCCTAAATTCAACTCAGATAATAAAGAACCTGTTGAAAATCACATAGTCAATTTTAACCTTGTTGTTCAAACCATGAATGTCCAACAAAAGACATAGTTTTTTGTCTCTTTCCTTTAACATTTGAAGGAAAGGCATTGGCATGGTATTTTTCCTTGGTCCAAGGATCTATAACCAACTCGTCAGAATTTAGTCAAGATTTATTGGATAAATTTGGAGCAGATAAAACACCTGATGCATTAGCCTTTGAATTATCTCACATCAAAATAGTTAATAAGGAGCAAATTAAGGATTTTAATAAGATATTTTTAACCTTGAAGAACATAATACCTATCGCCTCTCAACTTCCAGAAGACATTATTATTGAAAATTACGCTTCTGTGTTACCTAAATATTTAGGTATGCTTGTTAAGCAATCCAATAATGTTACCTTAGTCGAAACCTTTGAGGAAGCTATCAAGGTTGAAAAAAAATCTTTAACTATTGAACTTGAAACAAGTGGTAAAATTGATAATTATCCTATTAGAAGAACCAAAGCCTCATTCGAGTCAAGTTTAGACAAGGATTCCAAAGCATTTGATGTTGAAGATATAATATATATACTAAGAAAAATCTATTTTCATATATTAAAATCTCAATAAAATAAATTAGATTAATATGTAATAAGAAATAATAAGAAATTATTACAACCTAGAACATATATAATGTCACAAAACAACAAGTTCTACTATGTCTAATATCTGAAATATTATAATAGTAATTCTTACTGATCAAAACATATATACAAACAGATAATAAGAACAATAAATCATATAAATACTGACATAAAAGTTATATTAAATAACGAAAATTATCTAATAATAAATTTAAACATCATTCAATCATAAATTTGAACATGGTGTCTTCGAAAGTGAAAATATAATCAATACAACACAGTACAATGTGTATGTAAATCAAGATATGAAAATAAACCGTAAAAGAGAGTTGATATTTATGCATATAACAATATCGAAGAAAACATGAACTATAACGTTACTGGTTTCTCAAGACATCACATAAACATATTCCATCACAATTCATGTCATGACATAGGAATCAACTTCAAAATAATGAAAATTACAACTCTATATGACGGATCCTTCTCTCTATCGAATCCCTCCATATCAAATCACCCTCGTGACTTATATACCCAAAAAAAAAACTATTTGGAGAGTCTTACGAATCTATTTAAAAAAAATAGACTTTTTAGTTTTAACAATTGTTAAAGTAAAATAAACAATCTACACAATTATTTTGTTAATGAGATCAATAGCATCATGAATACTTAAACATTCCCCTAATAGAAGGCACCTAGCAGCAACATCATCAGAAGAGGAAATCAGTTTATCAACTGGTAATAGAAACTTCCACAAGTCCAACACCATCAACGAGACAAAACTTATCCATGAAAATTGTATAAGCCACCTGTAATAACAATTTAACAGAACATTAAATTTCCATTTAAACTCATATTCAATCAATAAACAGTAAAGAAACATCTTATGCACTTCTATAGAATCTTCGATTCTGTAGATGTGTTAATTAAATTATTTACCTGTGATGAATTGAATAACCTGTCAATGATAAAATGAAACAAGAAAACGATTTTAAGCTATGATTTACAATTTTGTTCCTCGTCAAGCCTCAGATAACCTAGCTCGAAGTTTCACAATTTTAATCTTTTGTTGTTCACCTTGCTTTAGTGATCTTTCATTTATAGAGGCCAATTATTTTTTAATAGCCTTGTATTTATCTTTCTTGAGTTTCAAACCATGTCATTGGTTCATCCATTGCAACAATTCGATTTTAAGGGTTTTAATATATTCTTCCCTACCGAGCGTATTAGAACGAGACTCCCTTAATTTTGCTTACAATTGAGAAATTCCATCCTCCGGTATTTGTTTATGAGTTTTTTGGAGGTTCTTTTCACTTCTAGCATGCGAAGAGTCACCGGTACATGAAGGTTTTTGCTCAAATCTGAAAGGAGAGGATGTTTCAGCGAATTATTCCGCAGAGGACATAATGGGATTGTTCACCTCCATACTCTATTCATCACCATCATGGGATATTTCATGAATTGAAGACAAATCATAATCATCACTTACAAACTCTATCAAAGGTGATTCTTTATGTTGTTCTATCATGACCAAAATGGAAACTGTAGCCATAATATGAGTGAATTGATGTGTGCTAGTAGAGGCTGACCCCTTTTGTTTGAGTTTGCATTCACTATTATAGGCAGAGTCTTTGTTTCTACCATTCACTAACCCTTCTAACTTCTGCATATGAATATTACAATTTTTCCCGGGAAGCGATGGATTAATAGGCATTTCAATAGTATTATTCTCTATCAAATCGTACCCTAAATCTTGCGCTGGTATAGGGTTACTAACAATTGCATCTTTTTATCTAATTGAAAGTCTAACTTAGAGGGTTCCTGCACATAAGGTCGTCTTCTTTTATGTTGGGTCTTATGTATAGGAGAAGGCCAAAACTAAGTATCTCTGAAGTTATTTTCATTTAAAATTTGATCCCAAATCTTACCAAAAGTAGACAATTGATATTGCACCGCTATTTTGAGTAAACCATGGTGAAATAAGCTTCAGTATTGATCTCCTACTGTATTTTGGACTATGAAATCCATCTTTTCCAAACTATTAAGTAAGAAGCAAGGTAAATTTACCCTAGAACCCTTGAATTCCATAAGAACCCTGAGGTGATAAAAATGTACAGAAGAAAGCCTACCATCACATCTAATGTACCTTATAATGAGTTGTAGAATAGGCCGCCATTGAGGCTTGAGGAACTTCGTTGGATATCCATGTTTATCGTCGAAATATTTTGGCAGAGGAAGCAAAAAATGTTTCCATGTTACTCTGTTAATTTCCTTCTTCTTAAACCATCTTTCACCCTTCTGGGGAAGCTTCGTAGCCTTTTCTATGAGATATTCAGAAATCACTAAATGCAGGTTCCCAATTTGGGCAACGTTTTCTCTAAGCAACGGAGAAAATTCTCGGGTCACTTATGCATGATTCCCATTAAAACTTCTAAATAATTCATCCCGTCCAATTTTCTCAATCGGTTGACCCTACTCGGTTTCAATCTCCGATAATTCACTCTCGGCTGGCTCGAATCTACACAGGGGAGCCATTGTTTCAATGCTCAGCTGGTAAACAAGGTAAATTTGTGGGTGATCATCAACACAAAAGGGAAACAAAAACCATGTTAAGCTAACTCTCTGTAAAAACCCCAATTTCAACGACCATCGCGACCAAAACAATGCATGCTTCATCATAGGGTTTGATAAAGCAAGGATAATGATGATGTAGGTTGTGCAATAATGATCTCGTACATGGATTATAAATCGATATAAAATTTGAAATCTCATTGATATAATGAATTGACATGACGATAGTGGTTTTACCATAATAAGCAAGTTTCATACATCACTTAATGATAGAATGATTCATGGTTTCGATCCTAGTTAGGGTAGAACACAAATGTCATATTCGTAGTTTTATTTGCATGAGCACCATTGTAGTCAAGATAAAATTCAAATGTAGGTTTTAATAATAATTTAGGAATGGTTATAAAGTTAATGTTTAGATATATAATGAATAAACATTATTAATCTAACTATTACATAAAATAAAAATGAATTTAATCAGTTATAATTTACCTAGCATGATAAACAAAACATTGAGGCCTTGGTATTAATCAATCATGAGAAGATCATGTAGGAAGGATGAAGTTAAAATCATAGAAGTGAAATTTGACTTGGTTTCAAAATGAGATTAATAGACTGTCGATTTAATGAAACATTAACTGAAACTGTATTATTACTAAACAAATATAATCAAAAGTTAAATATATGTGAAGAAACTTTGATTATATAGTAAGTATATTTAACAGCTACTAAATTGATTATCAGTGATACCTAAACAACATGAAATTGAAATGCTTGCAATGATTTTGTACTCAAATAATTATTGTTTTCAAATTGATAGTACCTTCAAAATCATAGATTCTGAAGGCAATCTTTAATAATTTTCCACAAGAATTTATTAAATAATAAAATTGATGTCATTTTTATTGATGGGAAACAAATAAAAAGCGAGAAGGTTGTTGGATGCCAACACGACAACGCCAAAATATGTTGGCACAAAAAGTTGTCCTCTGACTGCAAGAAGGGAAAGTTTAGAAAATATTGAGCTTGGGATAGCTTTAAGTAAAGAGTGATGAGATTTATGAAGGTATATCTAAGAATAAAGGGTCACGAGGATGAAAAAGATCTGAGGTTGAAGCTAAGGATGTCTAACATAAAGGGTTAAATCTCAAAAATCATTGGCACTTTACTCAAAAATCAAACCAAATAAAAAGGAAATGGAAATAAATAAAAGAATATGAATGAATAGGTAAAGCAACTATACATCCAAGGATTAAATTTCAAACCATGAACACTATTAAAATATATGAAAAATATATTTAAAGCTAGCCTTCAACCCCAAGCAATAAACATAAACTATGACTGTCATTAGATCTGAATCTTTGAAAGGTAATTACTACATTGCAATAATCTTATCTACATTTAAATAAGATAAAGAAAGCATGAATGAAAATACACTGTCTAATCAATGAGCATTAAACTTCAGGGTTACATTAGATGTCTAAAAATATACATAAGCAAAGCCTCCTTGTGAGCACTCTCCTCCAACTTCTCGAAGGAAGAAACTATTATCGTTCATAATCTCTCTTTTAAATAAAAATTACAATTTTTAATTCAAGTAACCAACTCAAACTTAGATCCTAATCAAATCGATCTGATCATAATTCTCTATATCCACAAAATCAATATCTGACAAGTTGATTTGATGAGGTGGCAGTCAAATGGTCATTTTTTAGAAAACAAAATTTTGTAAAATCTAAAACATTTTCCTTCAAAAAGTTGAATACAGAGCCTATTGTTGATTTCTAGGATCTGACATAAGCATCAACTAATTTGGCCCATTTTGGAAGTGGGTTTTTAACCATTTTAGAAAATTCTTTATGATTTTATCGAAAACAAAGCACCGAAGTTGGTCACTAAAACCGGTAGCTACAGGTGATTCTTCGGCACTTTGATAAATTTCTACTCCAATCGGCATTGTATAATTACGACTATAAGAATTCATTCTATAGCACCGATACATATGGAATTCAAAATTTCTCTAAGAATGGTGAAACTCTTGAACATGTATTATTTTGAGAACCAAATCATACCAAAACACCAATGCAATTGAAAAATTGACATATACACAGCAGAATCTTAAAATTGGGCCAAAGATGCAAAAAACAATCGATAGGTTAGTTTTAGCACTAACAAATTCAATTCAAATTTTATTCATTTTCCCTATAATAAATAACCAATTATCTTTAAATTACCAAAGGAAGTGGGGTCGTTTTCTGTTAGAACTACGTCAACACATGCCTTAATAGAAAATATTATAAATTAACTAAATTTTGATAAAGGAGATCAATGTAAGTATGATCCACATAAAGTTATTTCCAACAAAGCATCTCAGATGAAAGGTATTGAATATGTTCACTACTCAAATAAGGAATTGGAAAAAATTACAAATATGGATAGTTGGGAGCAGGCAAGGGGGGTCTTACAAGGAAATGTTCAACAATAATCATACTTTCAAATTATAAACTATGATAATGTTCCAATTGTTGACATGACTAAAATTGAAGAAGTTGACCAACGGGTGATCTGAAATTTCAGGATCTTTTCAACCATAAAAATTGCATGTGAAATGTGTATGTTAAAAACTTATAAACACGCTTAAAAACTGAATTCTAAAATGCTTAGAAACACACATAAGAAAATCAACAGTATCCAAACCATGAAATTGAAGGAAAAGAATTAATAACGGAGTTCACCCCTCCTGGGCTACGTCTCCAGGATACTTCCAATGGGAAGGTCAATCTTATTCAATATTCAAATCTTACTTATATGAGTTTCTAGAAGCACCTCAATGTTTTGTCATTCAAACTTAGAAACATACTTCACCATTGTGTTCCTCTCTAAATTCTGAGTAAAATTAGTATAAAGTCGACTATATTTTCCTAAGTCCTCCTATGGCACATAAATCGAGATAATATCTTCATGCAATTTTATGGACTGTATGAAATCCCACCTCGGGAATGTCAGAATTCTAAATCCTTGATGGCAACAAGAATTCCATAAACAAGCTAAGAATCTAAGCACACAATTAACCTCACTGGGAATTACAGAGAATTAGCATAAGGAGAGATGAAGAGGAATTAATGAACACACATTAATGAATGATCAATAAATGATAATTGATATTATTACACTGGTAATACATATTTATAAAGGATATTTGATTTGATGGAATACAACTCATTGCTAGCTCATAAATCAAGCTTACTAACAATGATAAACCCCCATAGGTGGATAAAGCACTTTCATAATCTATCAAGGACCTCATGAATTAGCAAAAGCATGAGTTAGTTTTCAAGAGGGATGGAAAAACATTTTGATCCTAGAATATGAAGAGAAAATAATGGAGGATGAGTTGGCAACAAAAGATAGTAGTTTCCTAGTTGACTAGCTTTACCTTATCCACTGAAAAGCTGGAATAAAGCAGTAAAAGACAGAATCTGCAGGAATAAAGCAGTAAAAGAAGGGAAAGTTTAGAAAATATTGAGCTTGGGATAGATTTAAGTAAAGAGTTATGAGATTTATGAAGGTATATATGAGAATAAAGGGTCATAAGGACGAAAAAGATCTGAGGTTGAAGCTAAGGATATCTAACACAAAGGGTGAAATCTCAAAAATCATTGGCACTTTACTCAGAAATCAAAGCAAATCAAAAGGTAATGGAAATACATAAAAGAATATGAATGAATAGGTAAGGCAACTATACCTCCAAGGATTAAATTTCAAACCTTGAACACTATTAAAATATAAGAAAAATATATTTAAACCTAGCCTTCAACCCCAAGTAATAAACATAAACTATGATTGTCATTAGATCTTAATCTTTGAAAGATAATTACTACATTTGCAATAATCTTATCTACATTTAAATAAGATAAAGAAAGCATGAATGAAAATACACAGTCTAGTCAATGAGCATTAAACTTCAATGTCACATTATATGTCTAAAAATATACATAAGCAAAGCCTCCTTGTGAGCACTCTCCTCCAACTTCTTGAAGGAAGAAACTGTTATCATTCATAATCTCTCTTTTAAATAAAAATTACAATTTTTAATTCAAGTAACCAAATCAAACTTAGATCCTAATCAAATCGATCTGATCATAATTCTCTATATCCACAAAATCAATTTCTGACAAGTCGATTTGATGAGGTGGCAATCAAATGGTCATTTTTTAGAAAACAAAATTTTGTAAAATCTAAAACATTTGGCTTCAAAAAGTCGACTATAGAGCATGTTTTTTATTTCTGGGATCTAACATAAGCATCAACTAATTTGTCCCATTTTGGAAGTGGTTTTTTCACCGTTTTAGAAAATTCTTTATGATTTGATCGAAAACAAAGAACTGAAGTTTGTCACTAAAACCGGTAGCTATAGGTGATTCTTTGGCACTTTGATAAATTTCTACTTCAATTGGAATTGTATAATTACGACTATAAGAATTCATTCTAAGCATCGATACATATGGAATTCAAAATTTCTCTAATAATGGTGAAACTCTTGAACATAGATTATTTTGAGAACCAAAGCATACCAAAACACCAATGCAATTGAAAATTTGACATATACGTGGCAGAATCTTAAAATTGGGCTAAAGATGCAAAAAAAATCGATATGTTAGTTTTAGCACTAACAAATTCAATTCAAATTTTATTCATTTTTCCTATAATAAATATCCAGTTATCTTTAAATTACCAAAGGAAGTGGGGTCGTTTTCTGTTAGAACTAGGTCAACACGTGCCTTAATAGAAAATATTATAAATCAACTAAATTTTGATAAAGGAGATCAATGTAAGTATGATCCACATAAAGTTATTTCCAACAAAGCATCCCAGATGAAAGCTATTGAATATGTTCACCACTCAAATGAGGAATTGGAAAAAATTACAAATATGGATAGTTGGGAGCAAGTAAGGGAGGTCTTACAAGGAAATGTTCAACAATAACCATACTTTCAAATTATAAACTATGATAATGTTCCCATTTTTTACTTGACTAAAATTGAAGAAGTTGAGCAACGGGTGATCTGAAATTTCGGGTGATCTGAAATTTCAGGATCTTTTTAACCATAAAAATTGCATGTGAAATTTGTATGTTAAAAGCTCATAAACACGCATAAAAACTGAATTTTAAAATGCTTAAAACACACACATAAGAAAATCAACAGTATCCAAACCGTGAAATTGGAGGAAAATAACTAATAACGGAGTTCACCCTTCCTGACCTACATATTTGGGATACTTCATGTTAGCATCGGGATCATGCCCATAGGTTGGCCAGAAAAAGGGCTCTCTCCTGGGCAACAGCAAAACCGCTTTAGACTATGCCTCTGGCCCTACGGAGTCAGAGAGGGATCTCTCACTTGTTTTCAGGTTTACTTTACGTAAGATATTCGATCAAGAGCAGTCAGGAGGCCATACTCCTAAATGGAATGAAGTGTGTTAATGTGAGATGCAGGTGGGACTATCAAGGTAAGGGACCATTGGCAATGGAGTCGGAGGTCCGGGTAAAGAACATTTGCAAGAGGTAAAGTATGGCATGGGTTTGCAAACAGAGGCAACATAGCTATCGATCTTGCAATCAAGAGGTATTTAGCGAGTGATTAGTAGATGAGAGGGAACATCCCATCACGTAGAGCACCAAAAAGATGAATTATACATAACTTTAGAAGAAAACTTAATGAATGTCTGAAACAATAGATGGAGCATAGCATGTATGAATTCCAAACTATTATACACTCATTTCAGACATGAAAAAAATTAACAAATTGGAATGAAAACGGGATGAACATTTCACGTAAGGAAAATACATATTGACAAAAGCAACGACACAAGACTCTCTGTCTTGAAAGACAATCCTTCCTCTGCAATTTTATTCATAACATAGATATTAGATCTTATTTGCAATGGAGAGCCTCAGCCCTTGAAGGTTTCCCAACGAACCAGCTAACTTTTATCTCCCCCTATCGGGAGTGCATTTATAATATTTCAGCACTGAGATTACTCTCTGAAACAAAACAAAAAACTTTTTCTAGTCACAATCATGTGTTAATAGTCTAGAAAGTGGAACTATTGCCATGATTTACAAATATGAGAAAATATTATGGAGCAAGTGGGTGCACTTGACCTGGGTGACAGCCTGACATGCTCAGCTACTGTTGTGGATTCTGAGTATGATGCCTTTGCATTTGCTTTCAGGTGAGTCACCCTTTAACAGGTTTTGGACCTTTTAGTCGGCCTGATGAGTCAGCATGATGCCCCTTTTCTGTCCAAAGTGTGTGTTTTCTCCATGTTCAAATGCACCTTTCTGCATGGGCACACACTGGTAGGGCAGTTTGAAACTTTTCCCTGCTCAATCTCATCCACCACCTCCTTCTTCTTCGAGTAACATTGTTGGGCGTAGGGTCTGGAAGAAGGGTTGCATTGCTCCTAGTCGAGGCAAGCCCTTTTGGTGGCTTGTCATTCTTGTACTCCTCTCCCCCACTGAGGTGGGCTCTCCCATAGGCTATAAGGTGTCACGTGCCTCCACCGGCCCCATCACCCTTGGCAAGTGGAATTCACAAACCGGGTTGTGTAGGAATTAGACCCCTGATGCTCCCATCTGAACAAATGCTCCTACAGAGAGGAATCCAGGACTATCTCCTTTTGTGGAGGCTTTGGGGGCAGCGATGGTATCAAGGGTCCCTAAAAAAACACCAACGAGGAGCAAGTATCCAGGAAATGTGTCGCTGGAGGTGCGGGTATCTAAAGGCGGGTGTATCTCTCAGAATTCTTCATGTCTGGGCCCTGATGACTAGTGTCATCCTTTGCAGGGAACACCAAGGTGACGAGTGAGTGTGGAAATTTGCTCACCAATCATCAGCACACCCAGATAGACAAGATTTTCAAACCAGATCGCCATCATCGAACCCTTCGAGCTTCTATGGACTTGTGACGAAACAGAAACCTGGGCTCTGGAAATATGTTAGCTCATTCCCAGTGTGTTAGTTTTTCAACTTTAAGCTAGCATTATTATGATCTTTGACTGAGAGAATAACAAGTACAGCAATCAAACACAAGAGACAATGAACACAGTGTTTTTCCTCGGGGAAACCATAAAGGAGAAAACCCTGCAACTTCCTCAGAGATAGAATCAGCACCAAAATAGTAAAAGCCCCAAAACAATAAGTGATCTCCCGATAGCAGTAATATTCTTCTTATCTAGCCCCAGTGTCTTCTCCTTCCTCAACTATGCGCTTCACTTGAGTGTGGATGAGTTGTGTGATAAATAGAGACTCCAGTTCTCTGTTTATACTAATCCCAACATGACTAAAACCCTACTAGGGCCGACCTCTACTAGGAGAGTCTAATAACCCTAGTTCCCCGGAACTGCGGAGACTTTAACACTTAGACAATTGGAGGGTTACTCACTATGACTTGACATGACTTGTTTACATTATTGATCCTCCCGATCGGAACATTGGGGCATGAAAATATGACTTAATTACATTATAGATACATCCCGGAATAAACATCGGGTTACAATACATAAGATACATAGATGAATACATTCCTAAGTTACAAATACATCAACACTCCCTCTTAACTAGGAAGGTATTCTTTCGACACAATTTTCATCACTGGTCTTCTTCTCTGTATCAGCTGGATCATCTTTTCATCTGTATCTCAAGTCTTCTGAGTCTTCAAGTCATATTTGTCATCGGATCTGGATCATCTCTTGATCTGGATCATCATGGGACATCATCACTGGATCTGGATCATCACTTGATCTGGATCATCACTCAATCTGGATCATCACTGTTGGATCATCATCACTGGATCTGAATCATCACTCGATCTAGATCATCGCTGCTAGATCATCATCAATGGATCTGGATCATCACGGGTTCTATCTCATGATTCTTCTCGTCACAGGAAGTTCTATAGAGCCAGCCCTTTTTCATGTTGGTTGTAGGCCTAGCCTCCATGTAGGTCTTCTTCAGCACTTATATCTGATCAACACATGATATGAAGAATGGCTCATCATTTCTATCTGATCAATACATGATGCGAAGATAGATACTGCACTTACATCTGATCAACACATGATACGAAGAATGGCATGCCCAACACTTACATCTGACCTACTCATTAGAAAGGCACACCTAGCACTCACATCTGATCATGTAGGAACTAATCCTATAATCATATCAGAAAGGCCCGGCACTTACATCTGATTAACACATGATCGAATAAAGGCTTCAACATCTTTATCTGATCAACACATGATGTGAAGATAGATACTGCACTTACATCTGATCAACACATGATGCGAAGAAAGGCTCAGCACTTACATCTGATCAACGCATGATGCGAAGAAAGGCACAGCACTTATATCTAATCAACAC
Source organism: Pseudotsuga menziesii (assembly GCA_001517045.1). Classification (NCBI taxonomy): domain Eukaryota; kingdom Viridiplantae; phylum Streptophyta; class Pinopsida; order Pinales; family Pinaceae; genus Pseudotsuga; species Pseudotsuga menziesii. Next base: position 65,378 of record LPNX010900002.1, on the reverse strand, counting down.
ATGATGCGAAGAAAGGCTCAGCACTTATATCTGATCAACACATGATACAAGAATGGCACTACACTTACATCTGATCAACACATGATGCAAAGAAAGGCACATCACTTATATCTTATCAACACATGATGCGAAGAAAGGCTCAGCACTTATATCTAATCAACACATGATGCGAAGAAAGGCTCTGCACTTACATCCACCTAGGCAAGAACACATCCTGCTCACAATGATGGAAGGTCTTGCACTCATATCTAATCATGAGGGAACACATCCCAACAATCATATCAGGATGGCCCACGGTCCTCCTCAATTGAGCTATCTAGTAACTGACTAGGTGCCTCCATTCTCTTAGAGAATGGTAGTTGCCCTTACATCTGACCTACTCGTCGGAATGGCCAACACTCACATTTGACATGGAAGGAACTTAATCCTTTAGCCATGACAGAATGGTTCAGCCCTTACATCTGATCAAGTGGGAACACATCCCTCTATCACATCAGAATGGCTACTCAGTCCTACACTAAGTGTTCTTAGTAACTGACCAGGTGCCTCCATTCCTAGAATGGCAATTGCCCTTACATATGTCCTACTCGACAGAATTTCCAGCACTCATATCTGACATGGAAGGAACCAATCCTCTCACCATGATAGAATTGCTCAGCCCTTACATTTGACCATGGAAGGAACCAATCCTCTCACCATGTCAGAATGGATATGGGTCTCATCATTTTCTCATGGAGGAAACCTCAATCTGGAGAACACCAGGCTTCTCCCTGAAGTACTCAAACTTCAGTCTAGCCAACGGCTTTGTCAATACATCAGTTATATGTTCCTCTGTCGCAACATACTAGAGCTTCACTACTCCCCTCTGCACCATATCCCTGATATAGTGATACTTGATCTCGATATGCTTCGACTTGTCATGGAACACTGGATTCTATGACAACTTTATGCAACTCTGGTTGTCACAATGTATACAAGTAGCATCCAACTGGAGATCAAATATGTCAGACAGTATCTTTCGCAGCCATACTACCTCACAACTAGCTAAACAAGCTGCGACATACTCTGCTTCAGCTGTACTCAGTGCCACATAGGATTGCTTCCTGCTAAACCAAGAGATCACACCTGATCCCATATTGAAGCACCACCTTGAAGTGCTCTTCCTATCAATGGCACTGCCTACCCAATCTAAATCAACATAACCCTCAGGTTAATCTTTTGATTTGCATCGTACTTGAGCCCATAATCAACTGTACCCTTTAGGTACCTCAGAATATGCTTTACAGTGAACATTTCTTGGATCTGTCAAGAACTGGCTCAAGGTGTTCATAGCAAAGCAAATGTCTGGTCTCGTGTTCGTCAAATACATCAATGACCCAATCATCTGACGATACATCATAGCATCAACCAATTCTGATGAAGCATCACTCAATAGCTTCAGGTTTGATGCCATAGGTGTGGCCATAGCCTTGTAGTCCATCATCCCGAGCCTCTTCAGGATCTCTACTGCATACTTCCCTTGTCCAAGGAAGATTCCATCTGTACTCTGCCACGCCTCCATACCTAGAAAGTAATGCATCATCCCCATGTCCTTCATTTCGAACTCAGCAGCAAGCTTTCTCTTCATATCAGCAATCAATCCATCTGTACCTTTCACAAATATATCATCTACATATAGTAGAAGCATCACTCGGTTGCCATCTTCAACCTTGTAGTAAAGGTTTGAATCTGCTTTACTCTTGGTAAATCCCAAACTGGATAGAAATCTATCGATTATGTCGTACCACGTCCTGGGTGCCTGTTTCAAACTGTACAGGGCTTTCTTTAATCTGCATACATGAGACTCTCTGTAATGTGTCTCAAAACCAAGTGGTTGTTCTACATATACTTCCTCTTCCACTACACCATTCAAGAAAGCAGTCTTGACATCCATCTGGTGTATCTTCCATTTCATCACTGCAGTTAGAGAAAGTACTGATCTGATGGAAGTGTATCTGGCTATAGGTGCAAAGGTTTCTTCATTGTCTATTCCTTCTTTCTGAGAGAAACCCCGAGCTACAAATCTTTCCTTA
>LPNX010900002.1:276-63058 GCA_001517045.1 Pseudotsuga menziesii | reverse complement strand
CCCATATCTTTCCACACCTTGGATAAGTTCACGTACCCAAGCAGGTTTCCTCTTATGAGGATTCTTCTCTAGAGGTGGATCTACAGGTCTTTGTGGTTCTTCAAAATCTCGATCTTCTTCTTGATCTTCTTCGTTCATGGTTGTATCATGAATTCTAGGTACTTCTGCTTCTGCTTCTTCAGGTTCTTCAGCATGTCTCTTTCTGGATTTGTTGTAAGCTGTGTCTTCATCAAATGTCACATCCTTGCTGATGTCAATCTTCTTGTATCCTGGGAAATAGATTCTATAATCCTTCGAGCTTTCAGAGTATCCCACAAATATGCCCTTTTTTCCTGAAGGATCTAATTTTGTTCTCTTATCTTTTGGAATGTGTATGTACATAGGACAGCTAAACATTCTGAGATGGCTGACTTCTGGTTTCTTGCCAGAGAAGACTTCTTCAGGAGTCTGGTTCTCGAGTACTCTATGTGGAGTACGGTTTTGTACATACACCGCTGTTCTGGAAGCTTCATCCCAAAGATGCATAGGAATATCTTGATCATGAAGCATTGCTCTTGTAGCTTCCATGATGGTTCTATTCTTATGTTCCGCAATCCCATTCTATTTTGGATTATAAGGAGTGGACAACTCCCTCTTAGTCCCTGATTCTTTGCATAGCTCTTTGAATTCATTCGAAGTAAATTCTCCGCCATTATCTGATCGAATGGTCTTGATCTTCTTTTCAGTATGGTTCTCGATTAAGGCTTTGAATTCCTTGAACTTACTGAATACTTCATCTTTGTTCTTCATGAAGTAAGCCCATGTCTTTCTAGAAAAATCATTAATAAAAGAAACATAGTATGCATACCCGCTTAGTGAGTTTGATGACATAGGACCGCTTACATCAAAGTGGATGATTTCTAGTATGGATTTGGCTTTGATTTCACTGCTGGGAAATGTCTTCTTTGTATTCTTCCCTTTCACACATCCTTTGCAGACCCCATCATGCTTTGCTTGAAATTCTGGAAGACCTTCAACAGCTTTGCTTGCAATAGGTAGTGCTTTGTAATGCACATGAGCAAGCCTTCTATGCCAAAGTTCACTTGGCTCTACTGTGTCATGGATCAAGGCTTGTTCTAGATGGCCCTTCAATTTGTACAAACCTCCTTCTTGTTCTCCAATCACTACCGCATCATCGATAGTCTTTTCTTTTGGCCACATGATGACTTGACCATCTATGAATGCAACTCTCATTCCTTTTTCATCCAATGTTGATATGGAGAGAAGGTTCTTCTTGAGTCCTGGCACAAACAATACTTCTTTCATTGTTAGAGACTTACCCAAGTCTAGTTTATATGAAGATTCCCCACTACCTTTTATTGGATATTGGTAGTCATCTCCTAGCTTCACCTTGTGACGTGATTCATGTTCTGACAGTCTCACAAAGGATTCCTTGAATCCAGTCATATGTTTGGAAGCCCCACTGTCTATAACCCAATCATCATTTCCATGAGTAATGTTACCTATGAGAGCGGAGATCAGAACATATTCATCCTCACTTGAAGAATCTTCACTTTCATATCTGGATCTCTTCTTGGATGGTTCATCATCCTCTGCAGCATGAGCATGATGTCTTCTTTTTTTCCCCTTCTTCTTATGAGAGTGACTCTTGTTCTTAGGACAGTCTTTTGCAAAGTGTCCTATTTCATCACATGTATAACATCTCAATTTTGATAGGTCTCTTCTATTGTTATCTCTGTGATGAGGATCCTTACCTTTGGAGTAATGAGGTCTTCTTCTGCTTTTCTTGGAGTGGACTGTGAGAGCTTGGTATTCACTTCCCATCTTCTCTTCTCGAGCTGCTATCAGTGCTTCTTCTTGAGAACATTCTTCCTATAGTCTACCGAATTTGACTAACTTCTTTCTAGCACAGATTCCTTGGATGAAAGAATCCCATGACCTAGGAAGGCCATTCAGTGTTGTCATCACAATCTCTGCATTCTCCATTTCTTCATCTATAGATTCTAATTGTTCCTTGATCTGAGAAACCCTTATGAAGTAATACTAGATGGTCTCTACATTTTGAATCTTCACATTCTTCAGTTGATTCCTCAAAGTCATCTTCCGGTTTATGTTCTTCCCTTCAAACAATTTGGTTAGGGCATCAAACATGGCTTTAGGTGTCTTGAGAGAGGACACATATGGGATAAGATGATCCTTGATAGAATCAACACTGATTCTCTTTTCCATAACCATATTCTTCTTATGTAATGCCTTTGCCTCATCTCCCTCTGGAACTGGAACCTCCTCATGAATGTAGGAGTCTAATTCATTCTCTTCCAGGACCAGGGAGATCCTATACTTCCGGGCTCGGAAGTTATCAGCTCCCTCAAGATTTTCATCAAGATTGGTATGATGAGACATATTAAACTGAGAATCTCAAATGGAAATATAAGAGGTCTTATATCTTACCAGCTCAAGATGTCGTATCTGAAACTTGAGCTGAAATCCTACAGAGCTGGTTCAGGAGCAACTTAGGGTTTTGCTTTTTCGGAGATCTATCCACCCAAATGCCTTGAAATTTGTCCCTGACTTTGATTTTGGGGAGGAGATCAATCCCGGCCTGGGCTCACTAAAAAATTCCTCTTCTGTGAAAAGCCCTAATTTCCGACAGTAGTGTCGGGTCCAAAACTGAAAAACCTCAGAATTGGATTCTACTTCGACAGAAAGATGCGCCCTATGGAGGAGAGTTATTCCACCTTACTTTTGCTGAAAATCTATGGAGGAAGATCCACAAACTAGGAATCCCTAGTTCCCGTAGCTGCACAATGTCTTCTTCTCAGGTTAGCTCTGATACCATGTTAGTTTTTCAACTTTAAGCTAGCATTATTAGGATCTTTGACTAAGAGAATAACAAGTACAACAATCAAACACAAGAGACAATGAACATAGTGTTTTTCGTCAGGGAAACCATAAAGGAGAAAACCCCAAAACTTCCTCAGAGATAGAATCAGCACCAAAACAGTAAAATCCCCAAAACAATAAGTGATCTCCCGATAGCAGTAATCTTCTTCTTATCTATCCCCATTGTCTTCTCCTTCCTCAACTATGCGCTACACTTGAGTGTGGATGAGTTGTGTGATAAATAGAGACTCTAGTTCTCTATTTATACTAATCCCGACATGACTAAAACCCTACTAGGGTCAACCTCTACTAGGAGATTCTAATAACCCTAGTGCCCTGGAACTGCGAGGACTTTAACACTTGGAAAATCGGAGGGTTACTCACTATGACTTGACATGACTTGTTTACATTATTGATCCTCCCAATCGAAACATTAGGGCTTGACAATATGACTTAATTACATTATAGATACATCCCGGAATAAACATCGGGTTACAATACATAAGATACATAGATGAATACATTCCGAAGTTACAAATACATCAACACGGTGCTTCAAAGGAAATATATATAAGGCTTCGAGGCTGACCTTTGCAATGACTAGTCAGAATTCCCACACATTCTGTCATCGAGTGTTTTTGGTATCAGCATGTGTGAGGGTGTGAGCAGAGTGATCCTTTACCTACTAGGGATCTAGTCACGTTGCTTCATCAGCTGCAGCACCTTACTGTTTGCTATGGGAAGTATTTTTAGATGCCACCTTTTGTAGTTGATCTATGCTGCAAAGCACATGAAGTGGATGCTCCCACGCTTCTTCACTCTTGTGAAAATGGAATGGTCTCCCTCTTTGTGCTGGCCTCTCCCCGTGTGGGTAACGGATTCACTAGTTACTTTTATTACTTCCACAGGAAAACTCACACAGAAGCCTCCTGTCTTTATGCAATGTGACTCTACCATGGGGATGATTTCACCTGTATGCATGCTACAAATGGTGTCGGGGAATCGCCCAATCTGCCGGCAGGAGGATTATGTGTATGAACGTCTCTTCTGCTATCATCTCCGCATTGGATGTGACACCTGCAACCTTGAGGCCTCCTCGGCCCTCCGATTTGGGGGAAACTTTCACATCCATCGTCCACATTTATTTACTACCATCGCCAATTTCTCCTCTCTTGATACAACGAGCAGTATTTAGAACGTGGCGTGTTTTTACACGTCGATTAGGATCGAACTCTCCATGCAACCGTCGATCCGAGTGGGTCCTACCACCTCTTTGTGAATCAATACCATGACGTTGTCCGTGCTAGTTCATCTTGCGAAAAGAACCTCGACCGTAGATCTATTCCCCTCTTTGCCATGACCGTTGATATTTGCATCCAGTACCACTTTTCATGATTTGAAATCGTGACTTTTATCCGCACAAGTATGGATTGTGAAATCAACTGGGGCCATAGATTTGCTTATGCTTTCATGTCCACCGACAGCTGCTTCCCACCTTTAACCTATTTCACGATTAGGGAAAGATGTTTTTATCGATCATGTTGTCTCAGTGAAACTTTTTAGGGCCAACGATCGGGATTCACCTTGATCTCAACCTTTCATTGTTTTCCCGTTTTAATGAGCTCTGCAAAAGCCAAAATTTGAAATTTTTCCCGTGTCTTGGGCCAAAACCGTGATCTATCGTCGCTCTTATTCATTGTGATCCTGCATCGTTGGTCTATGACTCTTATCTTTATCGCCCATGCTGCTACAAGTATTCACCTCCAGAAGAGTCTACCACCGTAGGTTGACCTTTCTTCATTATCTAACAATCTTAAAGCATGGAAAATGTGCCTCTGATAACTTGAAGGGTGTTCACATAATGTTCAAGTGAATAGAACCCTCCTCGAACTCTGTCAGGCCCATAAATCAACTGTTGCAAATAGAGTGTTAACACTTCCAATGGGAAGGTCAATCTTATTCAGTCTTCAAATATTACATATATGAGTCTCTGGAAGCACCTAAAGGTTCTGTCATTCAAACTCAGAAACATACTTCACCATTGTGTTCCTCTCTAAATTCTGAGTAAAATTAGTATAAAGTCGACTATATTTGCCTAAGGCCTCCTATGGCATGTAAATCGAGATAATATCTTCCTGCAATTTTATGGACTGTACGAAATCCCACCTCAGGAATTTTAGAATTCTAAATCCTTTATGGCAACAAGAATTCCATAAACAAGCTAAGAATCTAAGCACACAATTAACCTCACTGGGAATTGCAGAGAATTAGCATAAGGAGAGACAAAGGGGAATTAATGAACACACATTAATGAATGATCAATAAATGATAATTGATATTATTACACTAGCAATACACATTTATAAAGGATAGTTGAGTTTATGGAAGACAACTCATTGCTAGCTCATAAATCAGGCTTACTAAATATGATAAACCCCCATAGGTGGATTAAGCTCTTTCCTAATCTATCAAGGACCTCATGAATTAGCAAAAGCATGAGTGAGTTTTCAAGAGGGATGGAAAAACATGTTGATCCTAGAATATGAAGAGAAAATAATGGAGGATGGGTTGGAAACAAAAGATAGCAGTTTCCTAGTTGACTAGCTTTACCTTATTCACTGAAAAGCTGGAATAAAGTAGTAAAAGACAGAATCTGGGAAAGCGCAGTTACTAATTCTGGAAATCAATAAAGTAGACAAGATCAAACTAGAATCAATATTGAAAAATTCATGGGGTATATATGGAAAGTGTTGACTATGTGGTGCAAGTGGATTCCAACTATCTAGGCTAGTGGGTAGGAAATTAATCATAATTGATTAAATATTTTATCCTAGGTTATGAAGTGGGTTTATAATATTCCCACACCCCCTTTAAGTCTAACTTTATGATGTTTATGTCAGAAATATAGATGCATATGGATGCATATAGGGCCCAAAAACAAGGATATGGTCGCCATTTAACAATTATTATGTCCAAAAAGCTGAGGAAAGAGGCAAAACCACATCAGAAAAATCATCCCTCAAGAAAGGACATGAGAGGAAAACCAAAAATGTAGAACTGTTGTTGATGCTGCTCCAAAATAAATGTTGATGTCTGGAGGAATCTTCTTCTTTGGAAGAAGTTAAATCTGCTCACCTGGATCAAGAACATATGCAGGATGGAAACTGGGACCATGTAGAACAACTGAGATCCAATGATGTGAAATATATTGAGAGTTGTAATTAGATCCAAGATGATGTAATGACTTGAAATTCGAACCAATAGAGATGAAATCATCTCTAGATAGGTGAAATAACATTCCAAGTGAATATATGAGGTCTCCAACTTCATTTAGATAGAGAGGATGTGTGCAAGTGATCATGTAGGAACGAGGAGAAGCCATAGGATCAAAGAGTGTGAATGAAAGGGATCCATGGGTTGATATAGCTTCCAAATAATCCAAAATAACACATATAATCATATCAGTAGACTCATGGGAATACACTGATAACGAATCCTGTATAGTATAAGTTTGAAAGGAGGAAGGAAGGACATGTTCAAAATATTCAAGGAGGATCTAAGGATTCATGTCAGGATAAAGGAGGAGATGCAGAAGCACATGAGATCAAATATGGTAAGTGTCAAGACACTAATAGGACTTGATTTGGCTAAGAAAACATCCAGGAAATTGTCAAGTTTTGCACCATCAATGAGAAAGGTATGCAAAAAGTGTGAAGGATCTGGCACCGTTAGATCTCAGTATCTATATTACAATACATAAAGAACAATGAATGTGTGAGTGAATCATCATCAATAGAAATAACATCTCCATTAGTCACTTCTTTTTCATCATCAATATCACAAGAATATGATTCAATATCTTCTACTTCAAGAGATACATAAAAATATGTCTCTTTAATATTTACTTCTTGATTGAAGAAGGAAGCATTCGAATCAAAGAGGGTAGCAACAACAGGAACTGTATGAGAGAATTATCCATCATGACTAACTTCATCAGAGAATGTAGAGGCCAAGATATCTTGAGAGAGATCACATGAGGAGATGTTGATTTCTCTCCATGCTTCATCTTCTACTTCCTGCATACCATCATCTTTGTCCAAATTGTCCCAAAGCTCAAATGGATACTCATCAGAATCTATGAGATGATGTATACTTGGAGACATTCCCAAACACATAATTCCATAATTTCTATCACAATTATTTATCCAATCAACCTTCTCTTCATAAGGCTTTGGTTCGCTCAATGCACCAATGGAGACATCAAAGGGACATTTCCTCTTCAAGAATGTGCTCATATTTGTCTTCCAATCAGCATAGTCGAAAGGAGATAGTAGAGGAACTTTCGAATCCATATTAAAGTTATTGCAACTGCAAATAAACCTACAAATCTAAAAAGGGGAATTAATTGATGAGCTCCCAAAGCTCTGATACCATGTTATAATTATAAATCCTTGATGTCAACAAGAATTCCATAAAAAAATCTAAGAATCTAAGCACACAATTGACCCCATTGGGAATGGCAGAGAATTAGCATAAGGAGAGAAGAAGAGGAATTAATGAACACGCATTAATGAATGATCAATAAATGATAATTGATATTATTACACTAGTAATACATACTTATAAAGGATATTTGAGTTGATGGAATACAACTCATTGCTATCTCATAAATCAAGCTTACTAAATATGATAAACCCCCATAGGTGGCTAAAGCACTTTCCTAATATATCAAGGACCTCGTGAATTAGAAAAGGCATGAGTGAGTTGTAAAGAGTGATGGAAAAGAATGCTAATCCTGGAATATGGAGAGAAAATAATGGAGGATGGGTTGGCAACAAAATATAGTAGTTTCCTAGTTGACTAGCTTTACCTTATCCACTGAAAAGATGGAATAAAGCAGTAAAAGACAGAATATGCAAGAAAGCACAATTACTAATTTTGGAATTAAATAAAGTAGATAGAATCAACCCAGAATCAGGATTAAATCATTCATGGGGTATATATGACAAGTGTTGACTAGGTGGTGCAAGTCGATGCCAACTATCTAGGCTAGTGGGTAGGAAATTAATCAAAATTGATTAAATATTTTATCCTAAGTTATGAAGTGGGTTTATAATATTCCCAAAGGGAAGTGCGCTCATTAATGGTTGTACCTTGACCTCAGGATCTGTGCACTATAATTCCTCGGGATATGTGTCAAAAATGCACTCTGTAGATGCCTCAAGATCCAATACATGGTTTTATAAAGGTTTTTGGGCGTGATTTTGGAGTGCCACGCGACCTTTTGGGGCCCAAAATATGGCTACAATTTTTAAATAAAAACCATTATTTACCATATAAGGAATAGGTCATGGTCTAGTGGTAAATTGTTACGTCTTTGGGACAGAGGTACTGGGTCAAACCCGCGGGCCTCCCCATTTGGGCATTAAGATTGAAACATTGTATTTGTTGGTGGTTTAGCTTGTATTGCGATGGCATTGTTGGACTGTGACTTGGATTATGTGCTGGTGATTTTTTGTTGGCTTGGATTCCACATTTGTTAGCTCCACCTTTTTGCATGTTTTGGTTGGTTTTTCCACAAGGACTTGGTGTTGTCCATGAGGTCGAGGGCCTAGCCCTCTATCCCACCTTTTCTCACATTGAACATTCACTCAACTTCAAATGCAAGTGGAATCCTATAGTTATTAAGAACCAATGGTGGGAGCCTTCACTAGGCTGGATTGGTGGAGGAATTGGTGTCCTTGTCAGTTGTGGTTTTGATTCCCATGGTCTCCAACAATTTATGTTATGTTGTACAATTATATGTCCAATAGGGTTTCCACATGGCAAGCCCTAACTAGTCCAAATCACTTTCCATGTCATTAACCTGTCCACGTGGCACCCTATGGGAGATACTATGTGTCTCCAACTATGACTTGTCAATGCCACATGCTACCATGTGGGTGTGCCATGTGGCCCATTTTTCCCCTTCTTTACATCAAATTTACCCTTTTCTCAAATTTTTAAAACTCAATAACTTTTACATCCAAAGGTCATTTCATGCTAAACGAACGTTGCCAAAAATATATTTACGATATCTTTACATCTGTAAGATTTAATCCACTATTTGAATACTTTCATTCTCATCCAACATTGAGATATTCCTAGATCAAACCTTCCCACTAGGAAGCTTTTGGGACACCAAAAGCATGAAATCATTTAGAAAATAGGTGAGGGTACAACTCCCTCACTTTTCTGGTCTTTAGCCACCATGCTTTTCTTGAATTCATTCCTTTCAGCCCCACATGAAGAGATTCCATGTCACCTCTTCATGAAGATCTAACCTTCTTATCAAGTATTACATCTTCCTAAAGTTCATTGAGATATTCAAGAGAAAACTCGTCCCTAGAAGGTACTTGAACCTATATATCTTAGTCTACAACCACAGGAGGCTCATACAGTTTCAATTTTTCCACATTAACAACATAATACATTTGCATATAAGGAGACAATTCTAACCAAAGAGCATTCTTACTGACTTTATCCAAAATTTTAAAATGTCCATCCCTGATAGGTTTCAACTTTCTACATTCACCTTAGAGTTAATATTTGTTGATATGAAGCCATGCTTAATCACCAATTTGGAGATTATGATCTACCTTATGCTTGTCATTATGTTCTTTGTACTTGGTTTGACTTGATTCCAACTATACCTGCATTGTTTGATGAATCGAATAGATCTGTTGAATAAACTTTCGATATTTATCCACATTCCATTGTATCTTCCCCAAAAACAAAGTCTTAGGGAGACTTTGCAAAATACCCAAAACATGTCTCAAATGGAGACTTCTATGTTGAAGAGTGTATGGCTCTGTTGTAGGCATGTTGAACATAATGCAATTATTGTTCATCCCAAAGATTAGGATGCTTGGAACAATACCCTCGAAGAAGATGTACAATTGTATTTTTGACCACTTTAGTTTTTCCATCGATTTGTGAATGAAATGTTGTGCTTTTCTTTAGCTTTTTGTCCATAAGTTCCCATAAAGATGACCGAAATTTCACAATAAATAGGGAATCTCGATCAGATATAATAGAAGTAGGAAGTCCAAAATGGACCCATACATTTTGAAAGAACAAATGAGTAGCCATCTCAGCTATGATATGCTTTTTACAAGGCATGAGTATGCACATTTTACTAAATCTATCCACAACAACATATAGATAATCATGTCCTTTTCTATACATTGGTAAGCCTCCTACAAAATCCATTGAAACTCTTTCCCATGGATGAGAAGGAATTGGAAGTGGAGTGTACAAGCCTAACTTTTTGTTACTTGGTTTACTTGTTACACACATGACACATACTTTTACATATTTGTACAATGTGTCATTCATTTTAGGCCAATAACAAAACTTTTGTAATTGTGCTATCATTTTTCGTACTCCAAAATGTCATGAAATGAGAGAAGTATGAGCTTCTCTTATCATATGCACTCTTTCACTCTGTGGAATACATATTTTCCCAAGATGATACAACAACTTGTAATTGATATGATAGTTCAATTCTTCATTATGATAGCCATGCCTTAGTGATTCATATACTTCTTTAAATTCTTCATCCTTAGTATATTGTTCAACCTAACTTGAATGTACGAAAGGTCTTTGTTGAATGACAATAGAATCATTTGTTGGAGGTCTAGACAGCATATTTGCAACTTTGTTCTAAATTCCTTTTTTATACTAAATAACCTTATTGTAGAAAACCCATCCACCTAAAATGCCTTCATTGTTGCATCTTAGTTTGTGATTGTAGATATTGTAGTGGTTGATGATGAGTATGTATGATTATTTCTTTACCCATTGGGTAATGTTTCCACTTCTTTACACTTTGTACTAATGCATACAAATCTTTGTCATAGGTAGATATTTTATTTTACTTTTATATAAGGTTTCAAAATGATAGCATATTGGCTTCTTATGTTGCATTAAGAATTCCCCCATTCCATAACTACTAGCATCAGTTTCTATCTCAAATGGTTGTTGTAGATCTGATAGTGCAAATACTGGAGTTGTGTTGATATTTTATTTCAAAGTATCAAATGATTTTTGTTCCTTTTCCTTCCCACTGAAATACTTTGTTCATGCTTGTCAAAGAATGTAAAGGAGAGGCTATGAAGTATAAGTTTGCAATTAACTTCCTCCAGTATTGGGATGTTCCCAAAAAGATTCTTACATCAGTTACATTATTTGGCTTAGGCCAATTTACAATGACCTCCACTTTAGAGGGATCAATATTTAGTTCACCACCCCCTATAGTGTAACCTGTATAAAATAAATAGGTCTTTCCAAACTCACATTTGCACATCTTTAAGTACAATTTCTCCCTTACAAGTACATCCAATGCCTGTTTTACATGCTTGACATGCTCTTCCCAAGTTTGACTGAAAATCAAAATATCATCTAAGTAGACTATGACAAAGTCATCAATGAAGGACCTAAACACATCATTCATCACCCTCATAAATGTTATGGGTGCATTACAAATCCAAAAGGGCATTACCATCCATTCAGACAATCCTTGTTGATGTAATTGTCACTTCGGAATGTATTAACTTGTATATATTATGTATTGTACCACGATGTTTATTCCGGGAAGTGTTTGAGTCATGTCATGCCCCGATGTTCCGATCGGGAGTTTCTATAATGTGAACAAGTCATGTCAAGCCATTGTGGGTAACCCTCCTATTGATCAAGGGTTAAAGTCCCCGCAGTTGTGGGGCCCTAGGGTTATTAGACTCTCCTAGTGAAGTCATCCCTAGTGATTTATTGTCTAGTTGGGAATTAGTATAAATAGAGAGTGAACCTCTCTATTTATCACACACTCACTCACACTCAGTTGTAGTGCATAGTTGAGGGAGAAGAAGTTGTTGGGTCTAGAAAGAAAGATACTACTGCTGTCAGGAGATCATCTTACTATTTTGGGGTTTTACTTTTGGTGTTGATTCTATCTCTGAGGAAGTTGCGGGGTTTTCTCCATTTATGGTTTCCCCAAGGAAAAACATTGTGTTCATTATCTCTTGTGTTTGATTGTTGTGCTTGTTATTCTCTCAGTTAAAGATCCTAATATAATGCTAGCTTGAATGATAAAAATATAACATGGTATCAGAGCTAACCTGAGAAGAAGACATTATGCAGCTGCGAAAACTAGGGCTTCCTACTTTTTGGATCTCTCTCCACAAATTTTCGGCAAAAGAAGTTTGGGCTAACTCTCCTCTCTAGGGCGCATATTTCTGTTGAAGCAGAATATGATTTTGAGCATTTTTCAGTTTTTGACCTGACACTGCTGCCGAAAATTAGGGCTTTCCGCAGAAGTGGAATTTTTTAGTGATCCCAAGCCTGGATTGATCTCCTCCTCAAAATCGAAGTTTAGAGATCAAGATCAAATATTTTGGTTGGACAAACCTCCGAAAAAGTCAAACCCTAATATTCTCCTGAACCAGCACTGCAGAATTTTAGCTCCATATCTAGATCCGACATCTTAACCTGGTAAGATCTAAATATTTTGTATTTCCATTTGAGGTTCTCAGTTAAGATGTCTCATCATACCAAGCTTGATGAAAAGCTTGAGGGAGCTGATAACTTTCGAGCCTGGAAGTATAGGATCTCCCTGGTCCTAGAAGAAAATGAGTTGGACTCCTATATCAATGAGGAGGTTCCAGTTCCAAAAGGAGATGAGGCTAAGGCCTTACACAAGAATAAATAGGTCATGGCTAAGAGGATTATTGTTGATTCAATCAAGGATCACCTCATACCACAAGTGTCCTCCCTAAAGACACCTAAAGCTATGTTTGATTCCCTAACCAAATTGTTTGAAGGGAAGAACATAAATTGGAAGATGACTCTGAGAAACCAATTTAAGAATGTAAAGATCCAGAATGCGGAAACCATCCAATATTACTTTACAAGAGTCTCTTAGATCAAAGAACAACTTGAAGCAGTGGATGAAGAAGTGGAGAATGCAAAGATTGTGATGACCACCTTAAATGGTCTCCCTAGGACATGGGACTCTTTCATCCAAGGGATCTATGCCAGAAAGAAGCTAGTCAAGTTCAGCAGACTATGGGAAGAATGCTCTCGAGAAGAAGCTTGAATAGCAGATCGAGAAGAAAAGATGGGAAGTGAAGATCAAGCTCTCACAGTTCACTCCAATAAAATCAGAAGAAGCTCTCATCACTCCAGAGGTAAGAACTTCCACCAGAAAGATAACTCTAGAAAAGATTTATCTAAATTAATATGCTATACATATGATGAAAGAGGACTCTTTGCCAAAGATTGTCGTAGAAACAAGATTAACTCCCATAAGAAGAAGGGAAACAAGACAAGACATCATGCTCATGCTATAGAAGATGATGAACCTTCCATAAAGAGAATCAAGCAAGAAAATTATGATTCTTCAAGTGATGAAGAATATGTCTTGATTTTCTCCCTCACGGGAACTATCACACATGGAAGAAATGATTGGCTTATAGACAGTGGTGCTTCCAAAAATATGATGAGATTCAAAGAATCCTTTGTGAAACTATCTGAACATGACTCACCTCACAAGGTGAAACTTGGGGATGACTACCAGTATCCAATAAAAGGTAGTGGGGATCCTCCTATAAGCTAGACTCTGCAAAGTATATGAAGATGAAAGATGTATTGTTTGTACGAGGACTAAATAAGAACCTCCTCTCCATATCTGCATTAGATGCAAAAGGCATGAGAGTTGCATTTGGAGATGGCTAAGTTCTCATGTGGCCAAAGGGAAATACTTTTTATGTTGCAGTAGTGATTGGGGAACAAGAGGGAGGTCTATACAAATTGAAGGGCCATCCAGAACAAGCTTTAGTCCATGACATAGTAGAGCCAAATGAACTTTGGCATAGAAGGATTGCACATGTGCACTACAGAGCACTACCTCTTGCAAGCAAAGTTGTTGAAGGTCTTCCAGAAATTCAAGCAAAACATGATGGAGTCTGCAAAGGATGTGCAAAAGGAAAGAACACAAAGAAGACATTTCCAAGTAGTGAGAGCAAGGAAAAAGGAATCTTGGAAATCATTCACTCCAATGTATGCGGTCCAATGTCATCAAGTTCATTAAGCGGGTATATATACTATGTTTCTTTTATTGATGATTTTTCTAGGAAGACATGGATATACTTCATGAAGAACAAAGATGAAGTATTCAGCAAGTTCAAGGAAATCAAAGCCTTGATTGAGAACCACACATAAAAGAAGATCAAGACATTTCGATCAGATAATGGTGGAGAATTCACTTCAAATGAATTCAAAGTATTATGCAAAGATTCAGGGATTAAGAGGGAGTTAACTAACCCATATAATTCACAACAGAATGGGGTTGCAAAAAGGAAGAATAGAATTATCATGGAAGCTGCAAGGGCTATGCTTCATGATCAATATCTTCCCATGCATTTGTGGGAAGAAGCTGCCAGAACAGCGGTGTATGTACAGAACCGTACTCCACACAAAGTACTTGAGAACAAGACACCTGAAGAAGTCTTTTCCAGCAAGAAACCAGAAGTCAACCATCTCAGAATATTCGGCTATCCAGTGTACATAGACATTCCGAAAGAAAAGAGGACAAAGTTATATCCTTCAGGAAAGAAGGGTATATTTGTGGGATACTCTGAAAGCTCTAAGGCTTACAAAATATACTTCCCAGGATTCAAAAAGATCGATATCAGCATGGATGTAACATTTGACAAAGACTCATCTTACAACAAATCCAGAAAGAGACCTACTGAA
Source organism: Pseudotsuga menziesii (assembly GCA_001517045.1). Classification (NCBI taxonomy): domain Eukaryota; kingdom Viridiplantae; phylum Streptophyta; class Pinopsida; order Pinales; family Pinaceae; genus Pseudotsuga; species Pseudotsuga menziesii. Next base: position 48,385 of record LPNX010900002.1, on the reverse strand, counting down.
GATCATGAAGAAACACACCCAGAATTCATGACACAACCATGAACGAAGAATATCAAGAAGAATATCGATAAATAGAAGAACCTCAAGAACCTGTAGATCCACCTCAAGAGAAGAATCCTCACAAGGGGATACCTGCTTGGGTACGAGAAGCTATCCAAGGTGAAGAAATATATGGGGCTCCAGAAGAAAATCATAGAGAAAGGAAAAGACCCAGATCATGTTCTAGTTATGTATCCCTACTATGTGACATTATGGATAAAGAACCTTCCAACTATGAAGAAGTGGCAGAGAAGAAAGAATGGAAGAATGCTATGATCGAAGAGTATTAATTGATCATGAAGAATGATGTTTGGGATGTTGTTCCAAGACCAAAAGGGAAGTCTATTGTAACTTCCAAATGGATCTACAAGATCAAGCATGTTGCAGATGGAAGCATAGAAAAATATATAGCAAGATTTGTGGCTCGTGGCTCCTCCTAGAAGGAAGGAATAGATTATGAAGAAACCTTTGCACTTGAAGCTAGATGCACTTCCATCAGATCAATACTTGCTCTGGCTGCAGTGATGAAATGGAAGATACACCAGATGGATGTCAAGACCTCTTTCTTGAATTGTGTAGTAGAAGAGGAAGAGTATGTGAAGTAGCCACTCGGTTTTGAGACACATGACAGAGAGACTCATGTGTGTAAATTGAAGAAATCCCTGTATGGTTTGAAACAGCCACCTAGGACATGGTATGGAAAAATTGATGGCTTTCTATCCAGTTTGGGCTTTACCAAAAGTAAAGTAGATTCCAACCTTTACTACAAGGTTAAAGAAGGTAACCCAATGATACTCCTACTGTATGTAGATGATCTGTTTGTAACAGGTATGGATGGGTTGATTGCTGATATGAAGAGAAAGCTTGCTATCGAGTTCGAAATGAAGGACTTGGGTATAATGAACTATTTTCTAGGAATGGAGGTGTGGCAAAATGCAGATGGAATCTTCCTTGGACAAGGGAAGTATATAGTAGAGATCCTGAAGATATTTTGAATGATGGACTGCAAGGCCATAACCACACCTATGGCATCGAACCTGAAGCTATTAAGTGATGCTTCATCAGAAGCGGTTGATGCTATGATGTATCGTCAAATGATTGGGTGCTTGATGTACCTAACGAACACGAGACCAGATATTTGCTTTGCTGTGAGAACCTTGAGCTAGTTCCTGACAAATCCAAGACATGTTCACTTGATTGTTGCAAAGCATATTCTAAGTTACCTAAAGGGTATAGTTGATTATGGGCTCAAGTATGAGGCGAATGAAAATATTAACCTGGAAGGTTATGTTGATTCAGATTGGGTAGAAGTGCCATCGATAGGAAGAGCACTTCAGGGTGTTGATTCAGTATGGTATCAGGTGTGATCTCTTGGTTTAGCAGGAAGCAGTCCTGCGTGGCACTGAGTATAGCTAAATCAGAGTATGTTGTAGCCTATTCAGCTAGTTGTGAGGCAATCTGGATGAGGAAGCTACTATCTGATTTATTTGATCTCCAGTTGGATGCTACTTGTATATATTGCGACAACCAAAGTTGTGTGAAGTTATCGGAGAACCCGGTGTTCCATGACAAGTCAAAGCATATCGAGATCAAATATCACTATATCAGGGATATGGTCAATAGAGGAGCAGTAAAACTCCAGTATGTTGTGACAGACGAATATATAGTTGATGTGTTGATGAATCCATTAACCAAAGTGAAGTTTGAGTACTTCAGGGAGAAGCTTGGTGTTCTCCAAATCAAGGTTCCTTCCAAGGGGAAGCGATGAGTCCGTGAGCCATTCTGACATTATGAGAGGATTGGTTCCTTCCATGTCAGATGTGAGTGCTGAGCCATTCTGATGTGACTGTAGGATTGGTTTTTACATGATCAGATATAAGTGTTGAATGCCATTCTCTGAATGGAGACACCTGGTCAGTTACTAGGAATACTCAGTCTGGAGCTGAGGGCCATTCTGATGTGATTGAGGGATGTGTTCCCACATGATCAGATATAAGTGCAGGGCCATTCTAATGTGATTGAGGGATGTGTTCCCACTTGATCAGATATAAGGGTTGATGCCATTCTCTCGGAGAATGGAGGCACCTAGTCAGTTACCAGGAATCCTCAACCTAGGATTGAGAGCCCTTCTAGCATGGTTGCAAGATGTGTTCCTGCATGGCTAGATGTAAGTGCAAATCCCTTCTAGCATGGTTGCAAGATGTGTTCCCACATGGCTAGATGTAAGTGCAGAGCCCTTCTAGAATGGTTGCAGGATGTGTTCCCGCATGGCTAGATATAAGTGTTGATCCTTTCCGATAGGGTTGTGGGATGTGTTCCCGCGTGATCAGATGCGAGTGCTGAGCCTTTTTGACAAGGTTGTGGGATGTGTTCCCGCATGGTCAGATGTGAGTGTTGGGCATGCCTTTCTGACATGGTGTTATATGTGTTTCTCTCATGGTTAGATGTAAGTGCTAAGAGAGCCATTCTGACTTAGGGTCAGATATAAGCGCTGAAGAAGACCTACATGGAGGCTAGGCCTACAACCAACATGAAAAAGGGTTGGCTCTATAGAACTTCCTGTGATAAGAAGAATCATGAGATTGCACCAGTAATGATGACCCAGTGATGATCCAGATCGAGTGATGATCCAGATCCAGTGATGTTGATCCAGTAGTGATGATCAAGATCTAGTGATGTTGATCCAGATCGAGTGATGATCCAGATCTAGTGATGTTGATTCAAGAGAGATTATCTAGATCGAGTGACTATCCAGATCTAGTGATGATGATCTAGATCTAGTGATGATCCAGATTTTGATGAAGATGACTTGAAGATGAAGATGACAAGGACTCGATGATGATCTAGATGATACAGAGAAGAAGACTTGTGCTGATAGTTTGTGTCGAGAGAATACCTTCCTAGTTAAGAGGGAGTGTTGATGTAATTGTAACTTTGGAATGTATTCACTTGTATATCTTATGTATTGTACCCCGATGTTTATTCCAGGAATTGTTTGAGTCATGTCATGCCCTGATGTTCCGATCAGGAGTTTCTATAATGTGAACAAGTCATGTCAAGTAATTGTGGGTAACCCTCCTATTGATCAAGGGTTAAAGTCCCCGCAGTTGTGGGGCTATAGGGTTATTAGACTCTCCTAGTGAATTCAGACCTAGTGAGTTATTGTCAAGTCAGGAATTAGTATAAATAGAGAGTGAGCCTCTCTATTTATCATACACTCACTCACACTCAGTTGTATCGCATAGTTGAGGGAGAAGAAGTTGTTGGGGCTAGAAAGAAAGAGACTACTGTTGTCAGGAGATCATATTACTGTTTTGGGGTTTTACTTTTGGTGTTGATTCTATCTCTAAGGAAGTTGCGGGGTTTTCTCCATTTATGGTTTCCCCAAGAAAAAACATTGTGTTTATTGTCTCTTGTGTTTGCTTATTGTGCTTGTTATTCTCTCAATTAAATATCCTAATATAATGCTAGCTTGAATGATAAAAATCTAACAATCCTTGTTTAGTTTTAAAAGTAGTCTTCCAAATATCATTGTCATGAATACAGATTTGATGATAGCCACATAGTAAGTCTAACTTAGTGAAAAATATTGCATTCTTAAGCTGATCTAAAATATCATCAGTTCAAGGAAGAGGATACATGTTCGTAATTGTGATCATGTTCAGTGCCCTGTAATCAACATACATACACCATGTGACATCCTTCTTTGGCACCAAAACAATCGGCAAACCACATAGAGAGGAACTTGGTCGAATGTCCCCTCTTTCAAGAAATTCCTAATAATGTTTCTTTATCTCTGCATTCTCAATTATGGAAGACTCGTACATACCAATATTAGGAAGAGATGAATCCTGTTGTAAATAAATTTCATGTTGAATTTCTCTTTTAGGAGGTAACCCTCTAGGTTCTTGAAACAAAAATATCATAATCAGATATCACTTTAATCAAGTCCTTTTTAAGTTTTGGATCACAACCTTTAAAAGATTCAGTTTGTTCAACATCTTTTGGTTTTACTAGCATGAGAACACAATTCTTACTTGCATTTACAAACCTCTTCATTTGATTTGTAGAAACTAAAGAAATATTAGTTTCCATGCAATGTGCATGAACAATATATTCAATGCCATCTTTAGTGAGATGATACCTGTTATCTTCCCTGTAAAAGATAGCCTTCCTATCATACAAATATGGACTACCCAACACAATACCACAAATATCGAATGGGACCACATCTAGATATACTTCATCAACAAATCCATAATTAATGTAAAATCTAAGTCTACATTGTTTTGTAACTTGCAATTGTGCATTATCACATACCCATCCAAGTGGATATAGTTTAGGGTGTAACTTAGTTTCTAGATGTAACTTCTTAACTCTTTATTATGAGATGATATTTGTTTGTGATTCACTATCAAAAAGAGTGTCAATTTTTGTGTGTTTAGAGATTACTCTAATATGAAATAACTTGAACTCTTTTTTATTTCATCAACGACAGGTTCATTCTTTGAAATAGAACTAGAAGTATTTTTACTTTGAATTCTTGTAGAAACCGCCTTAGTTTCTGTTGGGGTGCGGACCTAACGATCCTCAAAAGTGGTAACTCTGCGGTTTTTTTAGCAAAGCGGATTTGCACGTCAAAATAGTCTTAGGGGTGTCGAGGTTAAGTCAAAGCCCCCTTTTTGTAATTGTCCATAATTTTCGGGTGTAAGCCCATGATTTTGTAATAGTGCACTTGTATAAATAGGCACTCATGTAAAGATGTCAAGATTATCTAATGAAATGATGATCATGTGATGCGAAGAAGTTAGATCTATTTTGGGGTTTTAAGGTCAAGTCCCAGCTGTGTGTGTGGACAACCTCTGCAGCTGTGTGCCCAAAGGGTTTTTGTAAGAAGGAACTACAGCTAAGTGCGCAACTTAGGGTTTGTAAGAAAGGAACTGCAGTTAAGTGCGCAGCTTAGGGTTTGTAAGAAAGGAACTGCAGCTAAGTGTGCAGTTGGACTTGGAGGACAGATTTGCAGCTGAGTGCACAGATCAGAACTGTTGTTTTGGAAAAAGTTGAATAAAAGCACAGTTCTGTGGATGTAGCCCTACACTGGGGGTGAACCACGTATATCTTGTGTTGTGGTTGTTCTATTTATTTTCCTGTTATGTTTTATGAATTTGATAAGTGGATGAATGATAAGTAAAAGTAAGATAATTAGTTAAGTATTAGCTTCGCTGTGAATTCCCAGTTAAGGGTTAAGCAAGAAACTGTATGTTTATACAAACTGCGAAGCTATATAAGTAAAGATCGAAGCTCTGTGTTGCATGTTTATAATTTGTTAAGGCTAAAGGTACATTAATATCCCTCTTTGCCTATAGAAACCTGATTCTGCGGCACCCCATAGCTGTTTCGGGTGAGACTGCAGCCTGTTCACAGGTTGTTGCCGAAAGGGCCAACACTATGGGTCTGTTTCTTGGTGCGAAGATAAAAGTATAAAACCTAGGTCTGCCCTAAAGCCCAACAAATTGGTTCCATTACCAGTTGAACCAGGATCTGCTTAGAGGGATTTACGCCGTACCTAGAGGGATATGTTCTGGAGGCCCTCAGTAAAAGAAATCAGTGACTGGATTGAAGATACCCTTCTGAAGTTTGCTGAACAAGAGAACAAGGACCCTCATCGTAGCTCAGACGACTTTTTGCAAAGGTACTTTTTTACTGATATTTATGAAATTTTCTTTGGTAGTATCCACATAGAATTGCACCAGTGGCTATCCAAGTTGACAGAAATAAAGAAAAACTTCAAAGAAGTTCAGTTCCCTGACTAGACCCCCGCAAGAATTAAGCTGTTAAAAGGTGTGAACAACGAGATATCACGAGCTGTTGATTTCTAGACCACACGAACCATTGAAGCATTTGTGACAGAGTTCACCCTCGACACACACACTTCTTTCAGCGAAGCAGAAAGACAGTTTTTCAAAGGACCAAGGGGTAAGTACTTGAATTCATTCAGTTTGAAAATTAAAATGCTCTTGGCTGAGAAAGGCATATTGCTGATCCAGTTAGATTGCTAGATTTAGTACTACTAAGGCTATGTTTGGAAGTGAAAGTGAGTTCGACGAGCAAAGTGGGTTTCTTCGCAATGGTAAAAGATACTGGAGCCCTTTTGAATCCTATACCCTAGACCAAAATACTGATTATACCTCATTAAGTCCCTAAGACTCCGAATCTGAAGAAATCCTTTTTGTTAGAAACCCCCCTCTAACCCCGCAGCAAAGATCTGTTATCCCTGAGAACCCGTCACAGTCTAAAAGTAACCCTAGCCCGCATAGTCTTGTCGCAGGTCAATCTATCTCAGAAAGTTCCCCTCCTCCTATTACCAGTCTTCCCCCTCCTCCCCCCCCTCGATCCACGATGGCCCATATGAATGATGATATCAAGCTCCCCGTCTATAAAGGAACTGGATCAAAGGATCCAGAGTAGTTTTGGTTCTTATGCGAAGCTGTTTGGACCACTAAGAACATTATGGATCAGGATACCATAAGAGCACAGCTGGTCACCTCTTTCAGAGACCGAGCTTTGACCTGGTTTATGAAATTCTCTAGTACTCAGAACCATGTCTTGCCTGATATTAAAACCACGATGATCAAAGAATTCAAGAAGCCTAAATCAGAGTCACAGTGTATAACTGAGTTAAAATAAATTCATCAGAGGCGAGGTGAATCAGTTTGGGACTTTGATCAGAGGTTCAAGGTTCTATTAGATCAAGTTAGTTTCACTATTGGACCAACACAGCATAAAGAATGGTTCATTGCAGCCCTGTTACCTCATATCAGGACTCCACTTATGCAACAAAAGGTAGATGATCAGTAGGAAGCACTGGAAATTGCCATGAAACTTGAAACAGCTCCTGTTGGAGATAATTATGGGATAGCCCAGATACAATCACAGTTAGCAGAAATGGCTCTGGAGCTTCACGACATAAAAAAAGGGAAGTCCATTCGTGAATAGGTTTGGTGTACACGATGTAAGACCGAAGGTCATGACAGAGAACAGTGTCCTGCAGTAAGAAACTATTTGAATACTGGTGCGCCAAACCCATTTAACCCTAATGTTCTATACTGTGAGATCTGTAGAATGACTGGCCAGCATCGACCTGAAGACTGCTATCTGCTACAGAGATACATTCAAGTACCTAAGAATCCTTACTACAAGTTCTGTAAGTCAGTTGGACACAACGAAGAGGAATGTCACAGCTTTGACCTCGTGAGAGAGCGAACCTATGATGCTAATAAGGTACAAAACGATGCACAAGGCAATGATGGATATGGTTACCGTGGTGGTGCACTAGGTCGAGGTAGTTTCAGAGGTCGTGGTTGTGGTGGTATGCCTGGAAGAGGGCGCGGCCAGATTGTTTGCTATAACTGTAATCAGGGAGGACATTTAGCTAGAGACTATCAGAACCCAACTACGACATGTCGATATTGCAGAGTAGTTGATCATGTGATTGAGCAATGCCCATAGTTGATAGCCAAGATTCAAGAAATAAATGGCCCTACTACTCAGAATATTCAGATGATTGCTATAGAGAAATGATCTGACCCAGCCATTAATGTTGTTACAAGAAATGGAGCTACGACGCAGATGGAGAATAAGGAAAAACAGCCTGATGAGGCTTGGATCCACAAGACCCCAGAGAAAATTCAAACCTTTGATGTTGAAAGATAAAAGGGAACGTTTATGGAAGCCAAAAAATACTTTACCAATCCAAGAACATCAGTAGCAACTACGCAACAGCCTCAGCAGCAGCTACAGTCTCAAGAAGCTTCGCCAGATCAAGTAAGTACATTAACATCCTTCTTACAAAGTTGTATGAAGTTATTAAGGAATTAGAATTCTTTGAAGGAGTTGCAGAAAGTTATCACATCCTGCGAACCTCAGCGAAGCTCTGATAGAGGAAAAACTGTTAATAGAGTTAGAAGGACTGGAAGAGAAATGAGATTGCATGCTCAGATAGGAGATTATGACATGAGTGATATCATTTTAGACCTGGAATTAGAAATGAATGTCTTAACTAAACAGACATGGGCACAAATGGGAGCACCTAAGCTTGAATGGTCCCCTATACAATTGAGATTAGCCAATCAACAAAAGATTGTGCCCTTGGGAAGATTCCCTAGTGTTCCAGTGGATATTGATGGAGTTAGTACATTAGCAGATTTTGAATTCATTGAAATAATTGATGATAGCAACCCCTATCCACCATTGCTAGGAATTGAATGGGCACTAGACAATTCTACAATCATCAACCTCAAGAAAAGACAGATGACTTTTGAAGGAAAAGGCCTGAGAGTCATAGTACCCTTGGACCCTTCTCAAGGAGAAAGGTATACAGAACCAGTCAAAGATGAAGATCAGGATGTGTTGGATCATATCTACAACATCACAGCTAAAGAAGAAGACTATGTTAACCCTACTGTCGAAGGTATAATGGATTGGTAGTGTGATAGTTCCTGCATGACTGATTCAGATGAAGGTCTGGAGAATTGGTAGAATAGACTTTATGAGCTACATGGACATCGGTGTGCAAGAATTACTAAGTCTCTCAGATGGCTTAGCTCGTAGACAAGAACCTTACCTAATTTTGATGGCTTGACCGACCCAGAAGATTTTATTGTACAATTTTCAGAGCAAGTACCAGATTCATAGAAAATAGAGACTCTAGAGTCAGTATTTAGAGCCACAGCTGCTAGATGGTGGAATGGTCACAAAAATTATATTCACAGTTGGAGAGCTTGTCAAAAGTTCCTTCGACTGAGATTCATAGATCAACCTCAGGAGGTACAAAGCAGATTTAATGGTAAGACTAGCCCTCAGGAACATTTAGAGCATTCTTATGAAGCATGGAAGCATGTACCTCGTGAAGAATGGGTACATAGGTTTGTACACACTCTGGAACCTATAGCAACAAACTGGTATGCGGAGGTTGAGCTTCACCGTGGTACTGTAGGTTGGGATAGTCTTGTTGATAGTTTTGTGCTCACATTTTCTTTTAATGAGGTTTGCCCTGCTTTAGACGCAGCTGTTAAGGTGATCCATACTAAGGTCTTTGATGATAAATAAATAACCAAGTATCAACCTGATTGGAAAGAACAAGAAGCTAATGCAGTAGAATGCTACAACCTTTCCATTGACGAAGACGATGATCCTCGCAATATTAATATTCCTGAGTCGGAAGGATACTGCGAAGTACATGGACCAGCAGTTGAAGCACCTGAAGTAACACAACCCCTGAAGATGAGGAAAGTAAACATTGGATCAGAAGAAGTGCCTAAGTACGCTACCATTGGAGACTATTGGGACAAAGAAATGGTAAGCAAAGTGACCGAACTCCTCCATGAGTATCAGGACTTATTTCCGATGAAGTTCTCATAAATGAAAGGCATCCTTGGTGATATAGGAGTGATGAAAATACCTTTGAAAGCTGATGCGAAGCCGATGAAGCAACGCCCTTATAGGCTGAATTCTAAGTATAAAGAAAAAGTTAGAATGGAGCTTGATAAGATGCTCGCTGCAGGAATCATTGAGCCTGTCGAAGATTCTAAATGGGTCATCCCTATGGTGGTACAAGAAAAGAAGACCAAGGGTTGAGAAATCAGAATCTGTGTTGATCTAAGGAAGCTGAATGATGCATGTTTACATGATCATTTTCCTATTCCCTTTACAGATGAAGTTTTAGACAATGTTGGAGGTCAAGAAGTGTTTTCTTTCACTGATGGATTTTTAGGTTACCATCAGATCAGAATTGCCCCAGAGGATCAACATAAGACAACCTTTGCTACAGAAATGGGATCTTTTCAGTATACAGTTATGCCCTTTGGATTGAAGAATGCACCTGCTATATTTTCCAGAGTCGTTATATCTGCATTTAAGGAATTTCTCCATAAGTTGTTGGAAGTTTACTTTGATGGTTGGACTATCTTTGGGTTATTGAAAGACCACATAGCCAGTTTAAGACTTATGCTGGACAAGTGTAGACAGCATCAGATTTCATTGAACCTAAATAAGTGTATCTTTTGTGCACCTTTTGGAATTCTGTTAGGTCACATTGTATGCAAGCAAGGATTGATGGTAGACCCTGCAAAGATAGCCATTATTGTGAACTTACCACCTCCGAAGTCTGTTAAGCAACTTCGCACTACACTTGGTCATACTGGATATTACAAGAAATTCATTAAAGGATATGATCAGATTATAGCCCCTATGGAAAAGCAACTTAAGAAAGATATTAAGTTTGAATGGACACCTAAATGTCAGGAAATCTTGGATATTCTAAAAGAGAAGATGGTCACTGCCCCCATATTAGTGTTTCTTGACTAGAGCAAGGAGTTTCATGTTCATGTCGATGCATCTTCTATTGCTTTAGGGATAGTATTGGCTCAGTTAGGCGAAGGTAATAGTGATCACCCTATTGCTTTTGCAAGTAGAAAATTGTCTACAATAGAAAAGAATTATACTACGATAGAACGTGAGGGTCTAGCTATGGTTTATGCTTTGCAGAAATTTCGACACTATTTGTTAGGATCTCATTTTAAGATGTTCACTGACCATTCTACTTTGAAGTATTTGGTTAACAATCCTGTGTTAGGTGGAAGGATATGCAGATGGCTGATTTTGTTTCAGGAGTATGACTTTGAGATCATAGTTAAGCCAGGAAGACTTAACCTGGGGCCTGACCACTTGTCGAGGCTCGAGTCAGGAGAAGAGCCCACTAGTTTGGATGAATGTCTTCCTAATGCCCAGTTGTTTTCCATCCAGATGGTTGATGACTATTTTCAGGATATTGTTCAGTACTTGTCCACAGGTTTTGCACCCTCTGAGATGACAACACAGCAGAAGAAGCAGTTGGTTGTTAGAGCAGCTGACTTTACCTTGATCGCAGGATAGCTATATAAAATGGGACCAGATGAAATACTGCGCAGATACATCCTGGAGCATGAGAAGCCATTAATTTTGGCTGAGGCACATTCTGGAGCAGCAGGAGGTCATTATGCAGGAAAAGCTACGGCACAGAAGATTCTGACAGCAGGATTGTGGTGGCCTACAATTCATAAGGATGCCAGAGAGTATTGCCACAGCTGTGACACCTATCAGAGGACAGGCAAACCATCCAGGAGGGACGAGATGCCTCCGGTTCCACAAGTAACTTTACAAGCATTTGACAAATGGGCTATTGATTTTGTTCGACCAATAAATCCCCCTGCAAAGAAATATGGAGCAAGATACATTATTATAGCAACTAATTACCTTACTTGTTGGGCCGAAGCTCAACCAGTCAAGGACTATAGCGCTGCTACAGCTGCGAAGTTCATATTTGACAATATCTTGTCGAGGTTTGGGTGTCCTAGAATTCTTATGAGTGATCAAGGAGCACATTTTCTGAATAAGACTATTGAAGCATTGACTGAAGAATTTCAGGTATATCATCAGAAGAGTACTTCCTACCACCCTCAAGCAAATGGAACTGTCGAATCCTTTAACAAGATTCTTGAGCATGCTCTGACAAAGGTTTGCAATGTTAACATAAATGATTGGGATATTAGAATTCCAGTAGTATTATGGGCTTATAGAACCACTTGCAAGAAGTTGACAGGCCACACACCTTTTAGGCTGGTATATGGACAAGAAGCAGTTATGCCCATGGAGTACATTGTTCCTAGCCTCAGAATATCTGCCTTCATAGAGATGGATGACCCAGCTATGTTGAATAAAAGGCTGGCACAGATACTAGAACTAGAAGAACACAGATTCATCGCAGGTTTCCTGCAGCAAGTACAGAAAGCTAGATAAAAAGCATGGCATGATAGACACATTAAGAAGAAGCAATTTCAGAATGGTGATCTTGTGCTCTTGTATGATAGTAAATTCATGAAGTTCCCCAGAAAGTTCAAGACACATTAGAAAGGACCATACATAGTTCAGAAATTCACTGATGGTGGCTCAGTTCAGTTAGCTAAATTGAATGGAGAAATCTTGCCCTCCATGGTAAATGGAAGTAGATTAAAGAAGTACAAGGACAAGCCTGTACCCCCTGATCAGAAGTAATAGCAAGATGAAGAGTCTAAGTGCCAAGAACAGTTGAAATTGGGTACTAGACTATAATAAAGTTGTTCTCAGAGACATTTGGCATATTGTTGGAAAAATTATGAAGTGTCGTAGGTTGTGTCATGGGTCGAAGTTGGTGTCAGGATAGGTCGAAGGTCTATATTGTGTCGGAGGTCCTTATTATGACGAAGCTGAATTCAGTAGGTGTGCCGAAGAATAAATGTGTGTCGAAGCTTGAAATGTGGCCATTGGGAAAAATCAAATTTGACGGCGTCGGCACATTAACCGCATTCATTTCCTGTAATGATGAGATTTTGGGAAATCTAGCACCGTGTGGACAGGATTTACTGCCGCTCCATCAGATTTGGTGTCCTTAATGCACCATGATGGCAGATTTTGTCATGGGATTCTATAAGAATCCACACAGGCCTACGACTCTTGCATTATTTCCTTGAGTTTACAGTTAAGACCATGTCGAATGATCGTGAAGTCCAGGAATTGTTACGAGAGTTCAGGAAGAGAGGTCTGCAGAACCTTATGAGAAATCCAACTGCATTTGCACCTCGCGAAGAAACTCCCCTAGTGTTACATCCACCTATGCAGACATGTTCAACCAGGAAGAAATTTGAGGCAGAAGTTCTCTCTAAACAGAACGAAGAAAGGCACAAGCCCTCAGGAAAGACTCAGGAGGATCTCGAGATGTATCCTCCTGGTTCAGCAGAATGGAGGAAGTTGTTTCTCTTATGCAAAAGTACATTGACATGAAATCCCAGGGGTACCATCTGTTAAGGACCCAAAGTTGTGGATGGTCAAATGTTCGATAGGACATGAACGGGAGGCAGTTCGAGGGATGGGTTCACTGATAGATTTAGAAGGCCCAATGATTCCCGTGACCATCATAAATATTACGAAGGAATATAGCAGCATGAGAGACGGTCATAAGGAACATAGGTATTCTGCTAAGGATGAAAGGATGAAGGATCAAGCAAGCTACGACTGTGGTAGAAGTAGCAAAAGGGATGACGATGATGACAGGCATATAAGGGAGAAGGAGGGCAGGAGAATTAAAGATGATGGTTACAGAGATGCAGGTGGATACAGAGCCCGACAGAGTGCGAAAGGAGATCATAAAGAAGGAGCAAGTAGCCGAATATATCATGCGCAGCCTCAACAAGTAGTTCACTATTGTCGCCAACAAGATTCAGCCACCAGAAAAGCAACAGAGTGTCTCAGGATGGGACACCGATGAGTCTTAGGGGCCTGTTGGGGTGCGGACCTAACGGTCGTCAAAAGTGGTAACTCCGCGATTTTTGAGAAAAGTGGATTTGCGGCGTCAAAATAGTCTTAGGGGTGTCGGGGTTGAGTCAAAGCCCCCTTTTTGTAATTGTCCATAATTTTCAGGTGTAAGCCCATGATTTTGTAATAGTGCACTTGTATAAATAGGCACTCATGTAAAGATGTCAAGATTATCTAATGAAATGAGGATCATGTGATGCGAAGAAGTTTAATCTAATTTTGGGTTTTAAGGTCAAGTCCTAGCTGTGTGCATGGAGGACCTCTGCAGCTATGTGCTCAGATGGTTTTTGTAAGAAGGAACTGTAGCTAAGTGTGCATCTTAGGGTTTGTAAGAAAGGAACTGTAGCTAAGTGCGCAGCTTAGGGTTTGTAAGAAAGGAACTGCAGCTAAGTGCGCAGCTTAGGGTTTTTAAGAAAGGAACTGCAGCTAAGTGCGTAGTTAGACTTGAAAGACGGATCTGCAGCTGAGTGCACAGATCAAAACTGTTGTTTTGGAAAAAGTTGAATAAAAGCGCAGTTCTGTGGACGTAGCCCCTACACTGGCGGTGAACCACGTATATCTTGTGTTGTGGTTGTTCTGTTTATTTTCCTGTTATGTTTTATGCATTTGATAAGTAGATGAATGATAAGTAAAAGTAAGATAATTAGTTAAGTATTAGCTTCGCTGTGAATTCCCAGTTAAGGGTTAAGCAAGAAACTGTATGTTTATACAAACTGCGAAGCTATATAAGTAAAGATCGAAGCTCTGTGTTGCATGTTTATAATTTGTTAAGGCTAAAGGTACAGTAATATCCCTCTTTGCCTGTAGAAACCTGATTCTGCGGCACCCCATAGCTGTTTCGGGTGAGACTGCAGCATGTTCGCAGGTTGTTGCCGAAAGGGCCAACACTGTGGGTTTGTTTGTTGGTGCGAAGATAAAAGTATAAAACTCGGTTCTGCCCTAAATCCCAACAGTTTCATCCCCATAATCAGATCCTAGATCATGTTGGATTGTTGTTGCAGTATTATTTTTGTCTTTTTTATTCTGAAACTTCTCAGGCTTGAGTTTTGGATGAAATTTCCAACATTTGGAAGCATCGTGACCTTTTTTTGACAATGAGTACATGTAGGTTTTTCTCCTTCTTTTTTTTACAGTAGCTATGTGTTTACCTTTTCCCTTACATTTAAACTTGTTTCCATATGGTTTGAAAGTTAAATTCTTGGAAAAGTTATCTTTTTTATTCTTCCCCTTCGTCTCTATATGAGTTGCTTGAACACATACCTCATCAAGGTTACTTAGATTAAACATTAATATTATATGACATAAATAACTATGCAGTCCTCCTATATACTTTAGAAGAGTTTCTTAGGAGTAAAGAGGTATACCAAGTACCAATGATCTTTTCATGAATCCTTGTGTGTATTCCTGCACACTTTGTTCCTTACCTTACCACAAATTCGGTCAGTCCATCATAGTTTGATTCATGTAGCCCAATGGATAAAACTGTTCTTTTAATGCTGATGTGAACTCATACCAAGAGAAAATGATTTTACCTTTTGTGGAAATATCCTCTTGAGATCTACTCTCCCACCAAATGAGAGCAGTCCCTCCAAGTCGGAAAGAAGACAACTGAATTTTAATGTTATCTTCAATAAACTTTTGAATCCTACAATAAACTTCAATTTGACAGATCCAATTGTCTAATTTCTCAGCATTAAGTTCTCCATTGTAAATGGGTAATTAAAACTTAATATCTAGCTTTATATGAGGCACATGAAAGTCAATTTTGTTTCTTTCTTTTTAAATGGAGAATGTAAAGAACTATCAAGATAAGACGGAGAAAATGGTGGAGTTTTAGGAGATTCCTCACCACCTTTTTTTGACCTTCAACATGAGATGTACTTCCTTTTTCACCTTTCTTCCGATCTTGATAAAGCTTCTCTACCATTGTTTGCATTCTCATGCAATATTTAAGAAATTCCCCTTCATATGGGATAGAAGAAGTTGCTTCTTCTCCTTTTGGTGAAGCCATTTTCTCTCTTCTTGAACCAATTTCTAGATCAAATTATTCAATTTCTCCTTCACCACGTTGCAGCCTAGATCTTGTTAACATTCACAAACTCACAATGAAATAGTTAAGCTACTATGATACCAAACTTGATCTGAAATTTCAGGATATTTTCAACCATAAAAATTGCATGTGAAATTTGTATGTTAAAAACTCATAACCAAGCTTAAAACTGAATTTTAAAATGCTTAAAACACACACATAAGCAAATAAACAATATGCAAACCATGAAATTGAAGGACAAGAACTAATAATAGAGTTCACCCCTCCTGGGCTGCGTCTTTGGGATACTTCCAATGGGAAGGATGATCTTATTCAGTCTTCAAAGCTTACATATATGAGTTTTTGGAAGCACCTCTATGTTTTTTCAGTCAAACTTAGAAATGGATAGCACCAGTGTGTTCCTCCTAAAATTTTGAGTAAAATGAGTATAAATTCGACTATGTTTTCCTAAGGCCTCCTCTAGCACAAAAATTCAGATAACCTTTTCTTGCAATTGTACGAAATCCCTCCTTGAAAAGTGAGTCCATTAATGACTCTACCTTGACCTCGTGATCTGTGTCAAAAATGCGCACTAAAAATGTCTTTCCATCGCTCCAATACATGGTTTCTATAAAGGTTTTTAGGCGCGATTTGGAGGGCCACAAACCCTTTTTGGGCCCAAATTTTGACTGCAATTTTTAAATAAAACAATCATTTACCAGTGAAAACACGAAGTTGGGAAACAATTTGATGACAATTCGCTTTTTTGTTATAATTTCTAGTTTCTCGGTCGAGAAAAAAGTCATCATATTTTTTCGACCAAGAGTTGTAATCTTTCTCAGATGAGAAATTAACCACAGTTAAAATTCTCTCATCCAAGAATTCTTCCATAGTTAGAAATTTTTTCGAACGAGAATACTAAACTTTATTGTCTGAGATTATTTCCATATTTTTCATATTAAACTCTCGGAAATGTTTCTCGGTCGAGAGCTTAGATTCCTTTTCAACTCTCAGTCGAGAAATGTTTAACTATATAAAGGAAAACCCTATCCATGCTTAGTCAACCATCATCATCATTTTCAAGCTTTTCGGGCTTGGTAAGGGATTTTCAGGCTTGCAAACCAAGTTTTCTTGTTTGGGCACCCATTTCATGTGTGTTTTAGTCGACCATCACCATCATTTTCGGGATTTTTGAGCTTGGTAAGAGATTTTCGGGCTTACAAACAGATTTTTCTTGTTTGGGCACCCATTTCATGTGCATTTTGAGAGCCATTAGTTGCAGATAGAGTTTGAGACCGAGCATCAGAGCTAGCTAAGGCATAGTTAGGTTGGCCATGTAACCTTCTGTAATCTTTCCCTAATTTGTGAGGGGAATGGGTTAAATGCACAAGGGCATACCTTACCCGGATAACGAGCTCAATTAGGACTGGGAATTGGAAAAATTGAGTTCCACCTCACTCCAATACAAAGGGAAGGCCACAGTAAGAGGACTATCAAGTATGAATTTTATATCCTGATACATGCATGTTTTGATTCTTTGCACTATAGTGGGGATAATTGAAAATAATTAACTCTGCGAATGTCTCTCACAATGTAGGATATTCTTTTTGTAATTTTAGAATGTGTTTCCTTTTCTTTGCTCCCACTCGACCTTGGTCATATCCAACCTTCAAACCATTACTTTCACCATTCCTATCCTCCAATTCTTTCTCTGAAGCTTCTATTGACCTCAAACTAGTGAAAACCATTGAAATCCTAGTGTTTTTTACTAAATACCTGGTAGACCAATTGGAAGGAGTTTGTCTTTTGTTTACTTAAAGAGATAGTTAATAGATAAAGAGATACCTGGTGGAAGAGACATGATACCTGATAGAATTATTTTTCAGTTGACTTATCTTATTACTAGGAGGAAATATATTGATGAAATCCATTGGCCCTCCTATACCGATAGGATATAGGGATTTTACTGTTGATAGAAAAGCCGGCAGGGCCCCAGGATTACCCTTAAAAGGATCACTGGGATCGAGCAGCCAACATGGCTCATTGGTTGTGTATAACTTGAGGTACCTAACAAGGTAGATGGTTCCCCAAAGGTCGGATAGGATAGATGAGTTGTTTCTTAACTATTTCTGTCATTATTGGGGGGCTAATACATACTTTTCCTTGATAATTAAAGGAATATGCTAAAAAAAACCCCCATATAAAGAACCAATGCTTCCAACCATCACCATGCTCTCATCCTCACAAGCATGCATGCATATCCTTCCCTTAATGGCATACCCACCAGGATTTATAACTCTAAGATCGATCATGGTTGAGGGTGCAAGGGATCACATGTGAAAAGTTATTTCATTGTTTGTATTCCCTCGAAATCCTTCCCAAATATGTTGCATCTGAAACTGTTTGTCATGAGTGCATGTGCTTTAATGTCCCATTCTTCGTTAAGAGGCAATGCATATGGAGACTTCCCCTGGCCACCTATCCTACATACGAGTGTCATTTGCAATGGGGGAAGTGTGATCTAAAAGGTCAATGTCACCTGCATCTTAGGATTCATTTGAAAATCCTTATTAGACCACTATTTTAATTGAAGCATTTAATGAATGTATCCTTTATGATTGCATAGACTACTTGATTCTTTCAACTTTGATCGCAAAAAAAACCTTCTGTTCTTTTCTTTCTATATTTCCCAAGCCAATAGGTGTAAGTGGAGTTTCCACAATATGTTGAGAATGGAATTTTCAAATGGATCAAGGTCCCAATTGGTTAAGGCTAGGGCATGGCTCCCTTTAACATGATAAGTTCTTTCAAAAGAACAACACTTTTTTCCTATAATTTTGAAGAATAGGGGCATGTATCTAGCAAATGTCCAATGATTTCACACTCTGGCTTTGTGCTTTTTCTTGCAAAGAAGGAAAAGAGATGTCCAAGAAATACTCTCTTATCCCAAGTAATATTTGTTTCTTGATCATAATCCACTAAAAGGTTACCACCTTAGGCTAAACGCTACCAATCCAAATCTTTTTCCAAATGTGAGATTATCCTTATCTGTTTTTAGGAAGTATATTTTTTTAACAATAAAATGTTTGTTTGAGAGATATCCCATATAAAATTTATATATATATATATATATATATATTAAATTCATGTTTGTTTTTGAATTCAAACAGGCATTCAAATATAATTACTTTATTAAACTTAGGTAGTTCCAACATGTACCAAGGGGCTTTGTCATGCGTTTGAAGTAGTATATTGTTTATTTAAAATGTTAAAAAAATATAGACATTAAAAATGGTAGAAAAATATCAAAATACTTAAATACATGAAAGAACTATGTACCTAACACTTTGATACATTTAAAACAAACTATAATTTGACACTCCATTATCTATCAAATTTACTACCTACCGTCTACACTATTCTAAATAAGCATCACCCTAAAACACCTAAACATATGGCCCTCGATGTTCCAGCATGATAGTGTCATTAATAATATGGCATAGCCCTTAAAACCCTTTGTCCTTCGCTTAGAAACATCGTAACGATTCTACGTCTGGACCCCACGCTGAACAGTCTTACAGGTTTCCCCAACCGGCAAAAACGAAGGACCGTTAGGATACATGTGTCTACATAATAAAATGCTCTTTCCACTAGGCCAAAAGAGAACATTATGGGGGATAATACTCCATGATATTAACTACATTTATTGTTTCATCTGGATTCTTCATGAGCTCTGTGTTATAACAAATACCTTGCATTCTTCATGGCCATTTAATATTGTTGTCCACACTTCCACTTCTGTATAATCTTTAAGCCAGCTCAACATCTCAGACCAAGCTCAATATATACCACTGGAACTTGCAGTGGAGACCACGTGATGTATTATTGATAATTTTATTATCATTGCAGGGCATAATTTTGTTATAAGTCTGCAGCATTCACATTATCAAAATATCATAAATTAGAACATGAGGAAATCCATCAACTATTGGTGATGCTCCCACAAAAGAATCTCAAATCACCTCATGATATATATGCCCAAGTTGTACAACTACCACCTCTGGATTTGAATCCTCCTTGAGACCCCTACTCATGTGATCATCCTTCTCAGTTTAACCATATTGAAATCCAATCTTGTGTGTCTCTCAGCATGAAAGAGGTTTTTCTGAGGGGTCTACATGGGCCGGTGGACAAAGACAGAGGAAACACTTACTGTCTTACTCTTCAAATACACCATTACCAGGTAGATATTGTTTACATACATTTTGACTAGAATTCTTGTTTGACATGTTTTTTAATATGTGGAAAAATCTTATCATACACAGCTTCAAGGTGAAGCAAACTTGGCTGCTATGCAGCCACACTCCCTGAGGTCATCGTCAAGTAAATTCAATTGTTATTCAATCCATGCTCAAGTCTATATAAACATAAATCTTCTTTTACACATCTTTCTAAGATCTTGTTGTGCACAGGTGGTGGCTCTCAGCATGACAGACGTCTGTCTGAGGGGTCTACAGGGGCCGGTGGACAAACACATAGGATGCCATCACCAGGTAGATATTGTTTACGTACATTTTGACTAGAATTCTTGTTTTACTTTTTTTTTAATATGTGGAAAATTCTTATCATGCACAGCTTCAGGGTGAAGCAAACTAGGATACTATATAGCCACACTCCCTGAGGTCATCGTCAGGTAAATTCAATTGTTATTCAATTCATGCACATAAATATTCTTTTACACATATTTCTAAGATCTTGTTGTGCACAGGTGGTGGCTCTTAGCATGACAGACATTTGTTTGAAGGGGTCTACAAGGGATGGTGGACAAACACATAGGATACCATCACCAAGTAGAGATTGTTTATGCACATTTTGACTAGAATTCTTGTTTGACATTTTTTTTAATATGTGGAAAATTCTTATCATGCACAACTTCACAGCTTCAAGGTGAAGCAAACTTGGCTACTATGAAGCCACACTCCCTGAGATCACCGTCAGGTAAATTCAAATGTTATTCAATTCATGCTCAATTCTATATAAAAATAAATCTTCTTTTACACATATTGCTAAGATCTTGTTGTGCATAGGTGGTGGCTCTCAGCATGACAGACGTCTATCTAGGGGGGTCTACAGGGGCCGGTGGAAAAACGCATAGGATTTGATCACCAGGTAGAGATTGTTTACGTACATTTTGACTAGAATTCTTGTTTTAAATGTTTTTTAATATGTGGAAAAATATTAACATGCACAGTTTCACAACTTCAAGGTGAAGCAAACTTGGCTATTATACAGCCACACTCCCAGAGGTCCTCGTTAGGTAAATTCAATTGTTATTCAATTCATGCTCAATTCTATATAAACATAAATCTTCTTTTACACTCTTTTCTAAGATCTTGTTGTGCACAGGTGGTGGCTCTCAACATGACAAACATATGTCTAAGGGGTCTATAGGGGTCGGTGGATAAACACATAGGATGTCATTGCCATGCAGATATTGTTTACATACATTCTGACTAGAATTCTTGTTTGGCATGTTTTTTAATATGTGGAAAATTATTATTATGCAAAGCTTTACAACTTCAGGGTGAAGCAATCTTGGCTACTATGCAGCCACACTCCCTGAGGTCATCGTTAGGTAAATTCAATTATTATTCAATTCATGCTAAAGTCTATATAAACATAAATCTTATTTTGCACATCTTTTTAATATCTTGTTACATACACGGGTGGTGGCTCTCAGCATGACAGACGTATGTCTAAGGGGTCTACAGGGGTCGAAGGACAAACACATAGGACACACTTATTGTCATATTCCTCAGATATGCCATCGCCAGGTAGAGGTTGTTTACATGTACATTCTGACTAGAATTCTTGTTTGACGTGACTATTTTATTTCTGAAAAATTAAATGATTTTTCTTGTTAACTTGCATGTGATTACCAATTTTTGGTTTTGTACAAGGGCTTCTAGACATTCTAACAATAATTATGGGGTAGAAGAGGATGCATCAGGAATTTATAATGAACACATTTTATTTAAATGTCTATAATTTGATTGACAAATTATATATATAGATTTTAATACTTGCACTTGCATTTTACTTCTTGTAGGGTTTGTTGTTGTTGATCCTAATCCACCTCCCAAGACAAGGAGACGTTGTCGGGTGCATTAGTATGCTCTCAATGAAAGGTATGATCCTCTTTACAGTCATCCTAGAGATGTTCTCGAGGAGACTCCTTGGGAAGACAACATCACTATGTTGAACATGACTATTTTATTTCTGAAATATTAGATGATTTTTCTTGTTAACTTACATGTGATTACTAATTTTTGGTTTTGTACAAGGGTTTCTAGACATTCTAACAATAATGATGGGGTAGAAGAGGATGCATCAGGTATTTATAATGAACACATTTTATTTAAATTTGTATAATTTGATTGACAAATTATATATATATACTTGCACGTGCATTTTACTTCTTACAGGGTTTGTTGTTGTTGATCATAATCCACCTCCCAAGACAAGGAGACGTCGTCGGGTGCATTACTATGCTCGCAATGAAAGATACGGTCCTCTTTATAATAAGCCTAGAGATATTCCTAAGGATACTCCTTGGGAAGACAAGGTCACTATGTTGACTGTGGAAGAGATGAAGGAGCATTCCTCGAGATTGCACGTAGAACTTGATTGTTCAAATCTCTCTTTTGGTATTCAACAATGTCTCCAAATTGTTTTGCACATTCTGAATAGTTTGATCGAGACATATCTTGGGGCTTGATTGTTCAAATCTTTCTTTTGGTACTCAACAATGTCTCCAAATTGTTTTGCACAATCTGAATAGTTTGATCGAGACATATCTTGGAGTTGTACCATCAACCCATATTTTTCATGACATGATGCATAGGAGGCGATTGACAGTGATGGGTCGCCACAAGTTTGAAGAAGTAAATAAAGTTTTCACAAAAGAAATGGTATTTTCATTTTTTGACTTGCGGCTTGAAGACAAAAAACGTCTAAAGATCACAAAATTCAATGATCCACTGATTGCACCACATATTTATTCGAGGTTCCTATGTGCATATGGAAAGTTCCCAAATAATGATGAGGCTCCTCAGTATTTTGTTAATATGTTGATTTCAGAGTTCTGGTTTCACATGGAACTCAACTATACAGATACAGGATCCAGTTTCTATGGTGATGGAAAAGGTTGTACATATGAACGACCTGATGCACAACGAGATGTTTAGTTTAGGCGTCTGATGCCTTGGTTAGTACAGCCACATCCTAGAGTCATAGCTTTTCCATAAGAGTTGGAAATGACATCTTAAATAACAAGAGGGGTGAGGGAAGAGATAAGAGAGTGTGTTGGGGCTGCATTGGAAGGGGTGGAAATCGTCCTAAATACTATTTCATCTCCATCCAGTATGGATGAAGGCCCATTTGATGATTATTTTGATGATCGCTTAAAAAGTATGAGTCAATTAGAGCTTGAGCAATATGCAGCGTACTGTAGAGACAATTATAAGTGAGTCGTCGCTCAACAAAATCAAAATAGAGGCATGCTACGTAAGTATGCTATAATATATGAAATTTATTATATGAAATCTAATGTTTTTTTCTCCAAATCTAATGTCTATAAATTATATTAAATTTATGCAGTATACCAGATTTATGAATGATGACAACATTGATGATACTAATTTGCTTGACCCAAAAGAAATAGAGGCTAGTGGCACAAATATAGATGTTGAGGAAATTCTAATTTCATAATTTCCACCGTGGACGTAGGTATGGATATTTATTTTTGATGATATTTAATTACTTTTGATGTATTTTGTCCCCAAACTTGTATATATATATATATTGACTTTCATTTTGACTTTTCAGGCCACATAAAACTGGTGTTTCGGTCTAATGGTTGAGATGGATATGCTCTAGTTGTAAATCAATAGTGCTCCAGATTCATTGTATGTACTTTTCATCTCAATCTATAAAAGAGAAGGCATAGGTATAGGTTTATTTATTTACTTTTCGATTGAGCAGTTTGCAGTTCACTGTTTTCTTGTAGCATTTTTTTTAGAAGTAATTAAAATCAATGACAGGTTTTCGCAGTCAGTTTATTGTGTTTCCATTATATTTTTCTACAATATGTGTTTATAAATTATAGCATTAATTACAAAGTGCAATATCAAGTAGCCTTAAATTTTGTGTTGTTTAGTTTCTTGTAGAAATTTTTAGTCATTGTGGTTTGACATTCTTCCATATGGTTTGTTTGACTTGCACCCTCATGTGCTTGAGCTTAGTGTCATCCCTTGGCGGACCTCTTGCTCATTCTTTTTCAATTTGTCGACCATTTACACATCTTAATGCATCCTACACATGGATCTTGGTCCTTCACACTTGGCAGCTTGGGAACACATATTCATGTAGTTAGTTGGTGATTTGATCTATTCCCAGGGTTTCTTTATTATGGGGGTTTCACTTGTAGTATTCTTCACTCATGTGCTAGAATTGGATAATGTTTTGATCCCACACATGTGGACACTTTGAGCTGGTATGCACTTTTTTACGACACTTGGCTGGAAGCATAGTTTTTGGAGTTTTCATAGAGGTAAAACCCTAGTATTAAGTTGGTTTTCTTTGGTTTATGCACAAATAAATTCTTCTACAAAAACTAGCATTAATCAAAGCTCAAATACCATCACATAGACTATATAAGAGCACCTACACCAGAGCACCAAGATGGGATGTGAGCACAACAGCAACACCAGATCAGAATTATTGGCTCTTTGGGCTCTACTATTTTTTGCAAAAGATATTAGAATTCCCTCTCTCCATGTATATGGGGACTCTTCTATAATCATTGATTGGGCTTAGATGATAAGGAATATCTCACTTCCCTCTATCTGAATGGTTGGTGTGACAACATTATGGAGTTGAAGGCCTTCTTTCACACTTTAAAATTTCATCATGTCTTTAGAGAACACAATAAGAGGGCAGATAGTTTATCCAAGGAAGTGCTCCCCATGGCTATGGGCCTACTTTCCTTCACTTAATATTATGAGGTAATAGATATTGGGGAAGATAAGCTATAGCTCTTCTAAAGCATAGCTTGTACCTCCTACTCTTCAACCTTTTGGTTGCTTTATTTTCGAGTATGGATGGTTGAGTCTTTTAGCATCATATTGGATGTCTTGAGGTTGACACTGTTTCTCCTCTAAGGGTATTGATATTAGTACACTTCCCCAAGCACTTTCGTGGATATACTGGACTGTGCTCTTTATGTTTCCTCCTTAAACATGTATGGATGATCTATCTTGAAAAAGTTGGTTGATGTTTTTCCTCAGAGTTCACAGAATGATCTCTCTTTCTTGCATTGTATCTAGTCATGTGTCTTCAGTATTTATCTTCCTGGGTCCCAAAGCTTTGTTTGCAACTGTCCATAAGCTCTGTTATCATCATGTCTTGTTGGTTGTAACCTTCTAGGTTTCTAGACCTTGTACTGTAATGATCCATAGGTTTTACCTTCAGTATTCTTCACATTCAATCCAATCTTACTATGGAATGTTTGCTTCATTTGATTATCGCTTATCTTGGAATACGACATCAGTTTCCACAGTTCATCTATCTCACCTTGTAATTTTGTTCTTTGCTGCAAATAATCTTTATCCTCATTGTTTTTCCATTGCACTCTTCTTTCACTCATAGGGATATAAACATCCTTATAACCTTATGTATTGTTGCACCTCCTGAAATACATTTAGAACATATAATTTTCTCTCCCAATGTTCTACAATAGGATTTATGTTATCACTTTCAAAAATTTCATATTCAATTGCTTTTGTCTCAGCATTATCAAATTTCCTGACACCGTCTCTTTGTAACTTCCTTCCTCCATGATAACAGGCCCACACTTGAACTTGCCATATAACTCTAACTACGATGTGTATTCTCATTCGTCCATATACAAGCCAATCCCAGCGATACAATATCACCCATTCAACTTGTTGTCTCATGAATAAATCACATTGTCAATGGTTGACCTTCCACATCAACATTTGATAATTCCTCCATCAATTTCCCACCGTTTGATCCACTTAGGGACGCACAGGAGACGTAGTATCTTTTTTTTTTCTACAACCCCTTCAATTTCTTCTACGCATTAAGACTACTATATCTCGGCCATTCTTCTACACAGAAATTACCATACACAAAAACACCTTGTCTGCATCCTTCCACATCATGTTTGAACAAGTTGTCCTGGCACTTTCATGGAACTCAAAACCCTACTTCTCCTCCATCTAGAAATGACCATTCTCTACACATCCCACATCATAACTCTACCCGTAACTTCTTCCTCACAATTACCAGGTGACTACTCTTTCCCTTTCACCATTTCTATCCTTAGTGAATTCTGCGTGCAAGGCAATGATAATTTGCCTTCCATTTCTCAAATCTCAGAGCCTATGCTTTATGTCCACTCCTTGGACCATTCTATTACTCCATCACATCTACAGAGACACTGACCATAACTTTTTACTCTTTCTACATTTTACCCTAAAAATAACAAAATTGTGTATAAAGATCTCTCAACCTTTCACACAGATAGGTACTTACGCAATGGTTACACCTAGTTACAAAAAAACCTCGAAAGAATTCGATGTAGCTTGGAACCCTAGAGGTTCTACCCAAATTCAACCAATAACTGGAATCCCAGAAACCAAGATTCTACCCAGTCATTAAACCCAGAACTGGAATCACACAATCATGATTCTACCTAGTCTCTTACTTGCCAGTTCTTGCATGCATGAGTGTAGCCCTTCACAAGCTACTATCATTCATCAAGATTGTTTAGTCACATCATACAGCAAAATTCAAAAGGACACCAACATCCAACATTATGAATCTGCTTTCCATTAAAACAATGAAACTGTACATGTATAATCAAAAGGCATGATCAGATTATGTTTATGGCCTGATACATCTTTCAATGGCCATATTCTCTGAACCCTCACATTCAATTCCCCATACTACCTGTGGGATTACAAAGCTTAATTCTAAAAACAGAGCTTTTCTCATTCTTTAACAAACTCCTAAAAAATGTTGTAACTAATCCCTAGATTTCAGTCATAAATTCTATTTTTAGAAAAAACAAACTTATCCCTAACTTATGACTCACCCAGCTACTAACTACAAACAGAAACTACTCTCTCAAGTCATCCCATTTCTTATGGGATATGTTTCCATAATTCATCATTAACTGACACCTAACAACTAAGAATATTCCCTACATATGCTTGCTAAGAAATAAACACTTTTTACATGAAATTTTACAATTACCCCTCCTTGGGCTGATGTCTAGACCTTTAGGTCTGACCACACATCTAATTCTTGGACTGGAGATCTAATGCTCCTGCATCACTCCATATGCAAGAGTCTTAAAGTACCTTCTCCATTGCTACTTCAAAATAGATTCAACACCGTCATCTTCAAGCTGTTGGTTTTCCTCTTCTTCTTTTTCCGTCACCCATACATCCTTAATGCCACTGTAGACATTTCCCTCTTCAAAATTTATTTTTTCCTCTGAATTTCATATTTACTTTCAAAAAGTAATTCATTATTCAACTCTTTGGCTGCAATCTCATCTTCATACATATGTTCCTTCAGTAAATATGAAGTTGAGCTAAATCTTTCACCTTTTAGCTATATGAAATTTGTAAAAAAAAAATTGGGTTGGTGAACAAATCTCTCTTAATCCAAGACTTTGCACTTACTTATATGCCACCTTTTGAGCATTGTGCCTCGTCAATTTAAAATCAAAATCTTTGGTTTTAATATGCTATCCATTTGTTTAATGATTTAACTTGTTAAATATTTTATTGTTTTATATATGAAAATTGGAAATTATTATTTTGGTTGGTGAACTAATCAATGTTAATCCAGGACTCACACTGTCCCAACCCATAGTAAGGGTATATTTCTGATATATTTTTTATAGACAATTGCAAAATTTGTGAGGTAAGAGTTCTATCTATAATTTCATGTAGTGGAACTTGTTTTGAAATTGGAGGCAAACATAAATTTTGAGCTATAGATTTTATCTTTGTTCTCATATATTTGCTATTTTTTTTAAAGGGATTTATTCTTTTCAAAATTGTCTTATTTGAGCTTTATTTTCTTACATGTGTGGCATAATGCCCACAAATCGAGGCATAAAAATGGAAAAAAAAAAGAGGTAAGGTTTTAATTTGACAATTTGTTGCTTGGGCTTACATCAATCAGTCACAAGGATTAAATCCCATGGTATGGTTGTAAGATTTGGTATTGAGGATAACTTTTTCAACCTTCAAGAATTTGTTGGAGATTATGGGCTAAAATTATTCTTCAAAAATTTTAGGTGACACTTCAACTTTTAATTCCATTTGTTCTTTTTCTGTTTAGGGTGAAATACTCAAAACATGAATATAGAGATTTTTTATCAGGTCTTTGGTTTATTCATGTTTTATGGATCATGGAAAGTATAATCCATATTAAAACCTTTAAGCATTGGTTTTAATGTCATGGTTATGTTACAACATTTTACAAGTTTGAGACTTCAATCCCCATTTCATTGTTGTAAAGCACACAGGCATATTTTTCACTGACAGGTAAAGAAATCTTCTTTGCAACAAGTGATTTCTTTTTCGTTGAATTAAAATTATTCAAGTCATTTGTAGTTGAATTTGAAACCATGCCATTGGCATTTAATCCATCACCTTGCTTCCCCATCTGCAAAACTAAAGCGTGGTTTCTGTTCTTCTTAACATTAGAGATACTGCCATTTTCATTGTTTAGAATATTTGACCCCTTTGAATCCATCACCTTTTCAGTGGGAACCTTTGTAAAAAACTTAGAAGAAATGGATGATTTACCATTAGATTTTACCTTAGCACCAATTTCTGTCTTGCTAAAACTAACTTGTCTATTGCTCTTCTTGGCATCGACTGCAGTATGTTTTGATGCAACAACTAACAATGTTTGTCATACTCTGCTACTACATGCACTGAATCATTATTTTCAATCATGGATTTATTTTCAGACAACTCATCATCTCTCAGTAAACACTTCTGGAAAAGATGGCAGCTTGAACTCTCATCATTTACACCTTTGTTTTCTGTGCTCAGCTCATGTTCCCCGTCTTTCTTCTTGTCAAATCATTTTCTCTTTGACATTCTACCTATGTGCTTTTGGTTTTTTATAATTTATTGCTCATTGTTGATTATTTCAGCAAAAAACAATGATTGAGATGATCAAACTGAACTTTTTTTTATGTTTTCTTTCTAGTTGTTTTCTCTTTTTAAGATGTTTTTATTCTTTTGAATCGTTGCGATAAATTCAAAAATAAGAACCAAGGTGTCTTTACAAAGTTTGTCTTTCCTTTTTCCTAGGACCACTTGTTTTTCTTCTTGAGATTTAAGTTGTTTACTCTTCCTTTTAGTTAAAAAATATTTGGTTTCTTGCTTATTGTTTTTTTATATTTTAGTTAGGTATCCTTTTTAGCATTTGATTGTCGTTAGATTTTACAAGGAATCAAGCTCTTCTCTTTAGTTGTCCTTCTAACGAGGATTTCATTTTCTTCCCCTCTTTGGTACTTGGAAATCTCTACTTCCATGTATGAGGTTAGATGGTATCATGATGGTTTCATGAAATCCTCTTCAATACTTGGAAACCTTTACTTATATGTACTAGGTTGGATGGTATTGTGAACTTCCCCCCACAACCAAGGCGAGCAAATGATAAACTAGAACACATGAATGTGAGCAAAGGAAGAACCCACATAAGGTGAATTCCACCAAGAGTCCCTAATCAAGACTCTAAGGAATTAATTCCCAGTTCGAAACACCAAGACAAAACACATAAAGACAACATCCAAGAGGCCCTTTGAAGATAATACACAAAAAGTAGCCTCCAAGAGGCTTTTGAAGGCACTCCTTGACTCAAAATAACTATCAAGCTCCCACCCAAACATTTTTCATGAAGATGAACCAACTAAACCAGAGAACAGTCAAACTTAAAACAATATGTGCAAGGCTATATATCAATTAACCACCGAGTCCAAACAAGAATTACCATGATTGAGTTAAATTGATTGCTCACAAAACTAGAGGTGAGGCATAATCCCATATGTGTCTACGCTTTTTATGATCCATTGCAAGATAACCTAGTTAGTGTTGATTCTGGAGCATGTGTGAAGATGGGTCTCTTCTAAATGCATCGTCCCTCCTTACCTAGTGGGAATTAAATCGAATGTGGCGGAGCCCTCTCACAACTGACCACATGCATAAGAAAATTAATGATTTGGGGGATGGGGTTTTGAATGATGTATCCTTAATTTTTTAAGATACCTTCACCCAACCTTGTGGCGAAATTGGAAAGGTGATCTACTTTGATGTTGAGAGAATGGAGGATGTGGTGGAGTCAAACCTCTTTGAAGCATTGCATTTATTTTCTTTATCTTTGTTGATTTTTGCGAGGATACAATCCTTAGGGGT
This sequence comes from Pseudotsuga menziesii, assembly GCA_001517045.1. NCBI lineage: Eukaryota > Viridiplantae > Streptophyta > Pinopsida > Pinales > Pinaceae > Pseudotsuga > Pseudotsuga menziesii. The sequence goes on along the minus strand of LPNX010900002.1, from coordinate 18,400 downwards.
AGTGTTGTAGTTTAAATGTTGAATGACCATGGCAGAGTCCCAAAATACCATAAGACTCTTTACACTTGACAAGAAAGCAACCCTGGTCCCTTGAAAGAGTGCATAGACCTCTATTTGATTGTCTGAAGCCTTCCCTAGATCCCATACATGGTTGCTTTGTTGATTTCCTCTGATATCAATTATCAAAGTGGCAGGTTATCTACAAAGCCAAAAATGGTGGGTATTCCTATATACCAAATTATTGATTTGAATCAGGTTCCTGGTTATGACTCTGCATTGGAGTTCAGTGGAACTCATGTTCCACATCATATTCAGCCTATATATCCATATTACCATCCATCTGTTCCTCAAGATTCCAAACTAACAGGGACAATTCTTTTTCCAGATCCCAAGGATATCAGGGTAAACTACATATTATCAAAACTATCTGAGGAATGGACAAATGGACTTGGTTCTAAACAGAACTCTTTTGGGGCCTCTTCAAGTGGTCAATATGTTGTGACAACTAAAGAAAATATTCATGAGCAACCACATCTGAATATACCTATTCTTCAACAGTCTTTAGGTGGAAATAAGAATTCCTCTAATCATTAATCTTACCTTTGTCTGCAAACTTGCTGCCAAATAGTCCTATAAACAATAGCTTATTTCTTGTGATCTCATGATTTCTTAGTAATTCTTGTCGATTTGGCTCAATGTGCTTGAAAATGTGCAATATGTGAGGTGCATGTGAGATGCATTATATGCTACCCAATTTGTTCATAAAACGGCTCAAAAATCTTACCCTATCCTTTACCCATGAGGACAGAGGTTTACACTGGAACTTCATTTTGAGAGTTTATTCAATGCCCATCTCTTTCTTCCAAATCCTTTGTTGTTTATGATTCTCTTTCTTTGTTATCATGAAACAATGAACTTGTATATATGAATTTATATGAAAGTAGAGGAAATAGTACAGATATTTATCACTATTTAATTTTTGAATATCTATTTGCGTCATTGGGTTCAATTCCTCCCAATAAGATCCTCATACAAGTAGTATGACTAAATGCTTATCCATCTTTGAAGGAAAATCCTAGCTAAGTATATTATTTAGCAGTCACTGACTTGAAACACATTTGTGTCATAAGTTTAAATCATCATGAGGGATGTAAAACTGAATATGGCACACTAAACTAAACATGGGTAGCTTCTCAGTAAAAACGGCAATACTTTTAAAATTTCAAACACAATGAGAACTAAAATCATAACACAAGCTGCTAAAGGCACATTTGTTACATTTATTATAGATGAAATTCTAATTCTAAAAATATATATGGTTTTCATACATAGATACTTGCTTTTGGAAATTGGATTTATTCTTTGTAATATGACGGTAGTAAGAAATGGTTGTTATCTGGGTTCGTACCCTGATATAAAGAACTATTGTCAGAGAAAATATAGAAAGGCATCCGAGAGGACTAAATTAACTATTTTTTTCAAGAAATGGAATGGGTGTATCTTGTTGTTCCATCTATACAACTATGAGTGAGTGTGGATGTCTTGTGATTTCTTTTATTTGACAACACATTGATGTAAATTTGAAATGAAAACCAATGTGGAATCGAAAGTTAATTAACTTAAATAAGTTTTACATTAAAAAAACAATTCCTTCATTTACAAGATTCACATTGTATTAAAGTTAGAATGAGAACACCGTTGTAAAGTTAGAATGAAAACACCGTTGTAAAGTCTCTATGACAAAATTAATTATTTTAATGATTTTAAGAAAAAAATACTTCTTAATTCATTATACTTAGTCATTCTTCAATTTATTATTGCAACAATCAATCAATTTTAATAATAAATAGGATTTATAGTTGGGTATATGTGTGTGTGTGTGTGTGTGTGTGTGTGTGTGTGTGTGTGTGTTTTAAGTATCCAAATTGTTACCATATCTTAAGGGGTTTTAGACACATTACAACTTCCATCCTCATCTTCAAAATTGGTTGGAGGGTTGTGCATTTAAAAAAATATAACCTCAAAAGAAAACTGGAATGATATTGTTCGGGAAACTTAAACATATTCAATGAATAAACATGCAGTGGGTGAAGATGTTAGAATTCCATAACAAAATTTACTCCATGCAAATTTTGTGAATGCAATATGCTTCCCTTGTAAAAAATTTATGGACAAAAAACAATTAATGTTGAACAAAAAATTAATTTAAACTGGAGATGTCCTAGTTCTTAACTTTAGGAATTTTTAGCCCTTGGTCTGTTATGAAATATAAACAACAACAACAACATACGACAATATTTTAATTTTTAAAAATGCTAATCCACTAAGAAATTCAAGATATAGGATACCAAAGTGTTTGAATAAGTTTCAGTTCTCTAGTCCAATCTTATCATGCATATAAAAAATCTGAAAATCACTTTTGACAACTCCAAATATAGCAACAAATATACTTTTACTTTAATTAAAATATAAAATTGCATAAACACATTCACCTTTTACTTACGTTAAATCAACAAGACAAGAGTGATGGAAATTACAAAACCATAAACAAATAGATGACAAAAAATAAATTTTGTAATTTGCACTACTTTTGTTGATCGAAATTTAATTAATATGCAAAGATGTGGTTCATATGCATATAATGAAAACTCTAGAGTGAAAGGAGATTCAACAAGCTTGCATCATACGAGAATGTCCTCCAAGGAAATACGTCTACTCCTCTTCACCAAGTACAATCTATGGTTTCATCTCAAAACCTTGATCTTGAAATCTCTAAGGGATAGTCTTAAAGTTGTTCTAACAAACTCAAGAAACCCTAGTGATTCCAAAAAAGAAAGGTTAAAGTACATAAGAGAATCAAACAGAGAGAAGTGGTGCACTACTCTTGAGCACATCTCTAACCCAATAATGAACACAAATGAATTGTAAAGTCCCTTTGTCTTCTTAAAAATATACCATAAATTACACATGAACATGAATTTTTAGCCCTTGGACTGTTATGAAATATAAACAAAAACAACAACAATAGATGACAATATTTTAATTATTAACAACCCTAATCCACTAGGAAATTCAAGATATAGGATTGCAAAGTGTTTGAATAAGTTTTAGTCCTCTATTCCAATCTTATCATGCATATAACAAATCTCAAAATAACTTTTGACAACTCCAAATATAGCAACAAATATACCTTTACTTTAATTAAAATATAAAATCGAAATAACAAATTCACCTTTTACTTGCGTTAAATCAACAAGACATGAGTGATGGAAATTACAAAATCATAAACAAATATATGACAGAAAATCATTTTTGCAATTTGCACCACTTTTGAATTGATTGAAATTTCATTAATATGCAGAGATGCAGTTCATATGCATACAATGAAAACTCTAGCTCACACCAAGGATATTCAACAAGGTTGCATCATATGAGCATGTCCTCCAAGGAAAGACGTCTACTCATCTTCACCAAGTACAATCTAGAGTTTCATTTCAAAACCTTGATCTTGAAATTTATAAGGGATAGTCTAAAAGTTGTTCTAACAAACTCAAGAAACCCTAGTGACTCTAAGAAAGAGAGGTTAAAGTACATAAGAGAATCAAAACAAGCAAAATTTCAATACAAAAACTTTATGTGCTTGGGGTTAGCTCTCAGTTTTTGTTTAACTTCAATATGCAAGAGAAAGTTCAAGTTCAATATGCAAGAGAAGTTGCAAGTTCAATATGAGAGTTGAGTTATCATTGGATATGTTTTTAGAAAGAGCTTCTCTTAGTTTCGAGAATTATATATATATCTCTACTGACGAGGCCAACCACATGAAGTTGAAAGCTCATTTGGCCCCTCCCACCCACCAACCCTAGAATCAAAGAACAAAAATTCACCAGTGGCATATTATCAAGAATGGCATTATGATCTTCTATCAACAATTTACATTGTCGATGCTTGGAATTTTTCCTACTCTTCACTGCCTTCAACTGCAACCGGGATGCCATGACCAAATGATTGTATTGAGCACATATAACATCTGACTCGTATTCTTGAAAACGAATATGGTATTTACATTTCCTTACTTCTGCAAAGAAATGTCCCATTAAAACCATTGAACCCACTTCATACATATAATTTGATGGGTCTTTAAATTCTTTCATCAACGTGCTTTTCAACCTAGTACATCTCAATAAATAATAATGCACTTTTTATGGATTATCTATCGGTACAATGACAACAAATACATCACCTTCTCTAACCAAATCAGAAACACGTTCATAATATTTGTCAATCAAAACTTGCACTTCATTGTCGTGCTCTACATCGCTGATATTTCCAAATGGGGGAAATGGTGTCAATTCTTGGTGTCTCCATGGTTTCACAAATTTGTTAGTTTGGTTTTGACACTCATCCAAAGACTCTACATCATCAATACATGTAAGACAGAAGCAAGAGTACTTTCATTTCTTGATTGTGTGTATATTTGTCATTTTCTTACTCCTAATGGAGTGTAAGCCCCTTATTTTAGGGATTTCAATACAATTATGCGGCATTGATCCGTCAACATCGCCCATTGAAATATTCCAGAGAAACCTTCTCATATTACCCATCCTTTCATTGAATTCATGGCTTAAGTTTTGTTTGCACCAATTAAAAACATCATTTGAATTTGCAAGGTGAGAAGCTGAGTGATTCATTTGATATCTCCTAAGTGAACATTTCACACGGGCCCCGGACCATCATGTTCTCATTTTCCATGTCCCGTTTCAAAAAATTTCCATGTGTGGAAAACATCAGTGTTTCTATGAAGGCAAGACAACCATGAGAATGATCGCGCCAATTTAAACTAACCAGCACAACCATCTGACCACACCCAATGTTCTTTAAAAGTAACCCTTCATCTTGATAATTCTTTATAAATCATACCAAAACAGTGCTGGACAAAACATGTATCATGTGTACAATCATCACTGATGTAGAAATGATATTCCTTAATCACTTCACAATTATTTTCATTGCTATCAAAACCATCGACATCAAGCTCTGCATGTCTATACATAATATGAACAAGTATAGATACCTGATCTGAATGATAATACTCACTCTGTGTCTCCTTTTGCGGAGTGGAAGTGTAATTTTCAGCAAAATCAACAATGAATAATATTGTTCCTTTTCAAAATACATATCGTGATTGCTTGAACTGTAAGTCCTGCCATTGTGTTGAGTGAGAGTGCTTGATATATTTATATATTTGATCCCTGAACAAATTCATAAAATATGTCAAAGAGATATCATTTTCAACTAAATTAAGCTTTCTTTATGTTGTCCTTGAATCTATAACAGGAGCATAATCAACATAATCATATCTCTTCCATTTCACAATGTGATTTGACAATTGATGATCGTTTGCATCAATGTGGTAGTTAGCATTAAAAAGGGGCAAATCAGAACACTCCTCACATTTTTTACCTCCGACGCATTGTTTCTTATAGAATACTTGATTATTCTCTCGAACACATAATATTTTAGATACAAATTCATGAACACTCGCAGGAGGGGGGTTATTTGGCCAACACTGCATGCCAAAATTTAGAAATGTCTCATAATATAATTTGAATTCTACATGGTATCGACAACAACATGTGTCGCGAACAGCGATGGGCCTGGCATACCATGGTTTAAGCTTCACAAATGTGCTAAGGGCAATCTTCACATCAACATTACTCTCCATAAAAGTTTTGAAAATTTCCACTTGAGTGATCTCTGTTATGTGTTTGGCATGAGTTTCATAGTTTCCTTTCGATATACGATGCCGCACAACATCATTTTCATTTGGTAAGACATGAGAGTTTAAATTCCAAAACTCTTTCACCCTATCCCTCACATTATCTGGAAGTCTATCTTGATAAGGTTGCCTACAGATAACACCCCTACATGCAACTTCATCATCCCCATCTAATTGAACCGTAAAGTTTTTATGCTTCCATAAAAAAATTCTTGATGGTTTTAACATTCTTGCAGTCGTAGACAACAAATGACTGGTTACAGTGTTTTTTCCCACAACCCTTGTTAGAATAGCTTTACGAGCAACCATGTAATTATGAGATCATTTTCTTGCAAGTGATGCAAGGATCGAGGTCAGATTTTGTGATACAATCTCATTTGATTTAGCCTCTTTAACATTTTGAATGCCCAATAATGTCAATGCATTTCTTAGACATTTTTTCTTTAACAATCTATGTAACAATTGAGCTTGTTCTATGATAGAAATGCCTTCAAAATATTCTTTGACTATCTTTTTTTCTCTATAATGAGTTGTATGATCAGGCATCGAAGGTCCCATTTCTTCAATTTTACTTGAATCCATATTCTCCAAAAACTTATCGTCAACGACGATATTGTTGCAGCTTCTAATTAATCTCTGTGAATTGGTAAGTGTGGTAGGATGTTGTATGTTGGATGTCGACCCTGCATAAAAATAAATATAAATTTATCTAATTGTGAACTTTCAAATCAAATATATATATATATATATATATATATATAAGTTTATATTATAAAGTAAATTATAAACATATAAAAAATTATTTACTCACCAATCATGGTCTCAATATCAAGGTTACCCATAGTTTGCTCCAGATTTGTCATTTCCTCGTCACCTTCATGTTATTCATTTCTTTCATCAACGTGTTCCTCAACAATCTACATTCCTTCATCAACTCCATGTGCCAGGTTCACATTTTGCATTTCTTCATCGCCACCATGTGCCAAGTTCACATTTTGTATTTATTCGTCATCGCCATGTGCCTCCATGTTTCTTTCCATTGCTCTTTTTTCTCTTAACTTTCTCATGTTTTCACGCTTTATCTCTTTCTTTGTCTCTCCATCAGTTTTGGTGTGATCATATTTTCTTTCACAATTCCTTCAATTTCCCATGTTGAAGGAATTAAAAACCTTTAAAATCCAATGCATGAAAATAAATGAGAATTGAGAGTTAAATACATGTTGAAAAAAAAGAACAACAAGACCCAACAAGAGTAATATGCTTTAAGCACTCTTGTACGAAAAAATTATCAAATTGTTGAATGTGGTTGTCATTGATTTGTCGAAGGAGTCCAGTAATGACAAAGGAATAAGCAAGGACATGATGGCAGGGCAAAACTTGAAGTGAAAGACAAATTTGAATGACAAAGGAAGTGATGACATGGAAAGTATGATGATGTGGCATGTGTGATGAGGCCAGAAAGACACATGATGGTGTCCTGGTGCTATCATTAAGTCAGTGTTGAAATCTGGCATCTTTCTAGAAAAGAATTGCAAGTTTGTGAAACTTTGGAAATTGACCAAGTATGGAAAAATTAGTCAAAACTGCTCTAAGAGAATGTCGGCCATAATTTAGGGTTTGACTAAAATTCCCACACCATGATACCAGGATATATATTGTTGAAGTGGATATCTATTCATGGTATCAATTTTCCTTAATCACTTATGAGTAAAAAATTACAGGTCTATCAAAACGGGGTTTTGCACCAAAGAAAGTAAATTACTTAAGTAGTCTCAAGAAAATGCCCGCCATAAATCATAGGTTAAATTAAATGCCGTAGCATATGGTCAGGCTATAGTTTGTTGATTTTATACCTAAACATCATCTCAATTTTCATTAAGCATGTCTGAAGAAAAAGTTATGGATCTTCCAAAATAGGGTTTCAGGATAAACTTTGGAGAAAGTCACTAAAAATGACCAAGTGTTGGAAAACTAGCTCAGGTGGCCTTGACAAAATGCCCTCCGTACCTAATGGGTGAAAGATAAAACTAATTTGAAACTACCATGCTCTAGCTTGGGAAGAAGGAATCTCTCCATAGTCTTATTTTTCACAGAAGGTGTTTGATGACAAAATTAACAACCTGCCAAAATAGGGGTTCAAGTTGTTTTTACACCAAAGTAGCAAATTTGCCTAAGTGGCCTCGAGGAAATGCCCACCATAGCTTGTGGGTTGAAGAAAATTACTGCACCGTATGGTAATCGTGTAGATGGGTGTTTTTTCTACCTGGCCACATCTTCACATTGACTTGAAAGTTCCTAAGGAAGAAGTTATGGATCTACCAAAATAGTGTTTTAGGATAAACTTTGGAGAAATTCCTGAAAATGACCAAGTGTTGGAAAATTGGCTCAAGTGGCCTTGGGAAAATGCCTATCGTACCTAATGGGTGAATGATAAAAATAATCTGAAACTACCATGCTCTAGCTTGTCAAGAAGGATATCTCTCCACAGTCTAAGTTTTCATAGAAGGTGTTTGATGACAAAATTAACAGCCTGCCAAAACAGGGGTTAGAGAAAATACCTTGATAAGAAAAATGTATTTGTGGCCTTATGAACTTGGATAATGTGAAATCTGGGCTGCAATATGGATATGCGAACTCTCGGCTGAACAATGAATTTGTAAACTCTAGGCTGAACAGTATATTTGCAAACTCTTAGCTGAAATCTAGATATGCAAGTCTCAGCTGAGAAATTGTGCAAAACTATCTCGACCAAGAGATTATATATACAACTCTCGGCCAAGCATTTGTTGAATCCTGTCGAAAACATTGGCATTTAATGTTCTGTCCCCTAAAATATTCTCAGGACATTATGTGACAAAACTCTCGATCAAGACATGTTTTAAACTTTTGAACGAGAGTTTAAAAAAACTTTCGACCGAAAGTTTTAATTAACTTTGGGTTAATTTTAGAGTGAAAATAAATCTTGTCCAAGATATTTTACATTTCTCGGCCGAGAGTATATGGTCAACAATTCCAGCACCATTTCTGCAGTTTTCAGAAATGTGTCACTTTAACAAGGTCGAAACACTGCAAAAAATGAGAATTACCTATCGAAGTTTAGACCAGTTGATTCATCATTGAATTTACTTTCTCATCGTATAAAAAAAATTTAATTTCATTTAGGATTTCTAGTTTTTACTATTTTTTCTAAACTTTATCATTAAAAAATTTAGTGACTTAAAAATCAGTGACAATGAAAATTCAATATCACCACGATGACGAAGCCAAAAAATATTAAAAAACACAAGGATGTTCCTTGCAGTGTCCTCTTCAAAAGGGTGCTTTTAGTTTTTTTAATAAGAGTCACAATTGAAAGAAAATGAGACGACAAAAACATGTGTCAATAAGGCACCATTTTTTGTACATATGTTATTTCGATAAATAACAAAAATTAGCATATAAGTTTGAAAATCCTCAACATATAGTCCATGCACAAGTGCAATCTTTGTTGATTATGAGTATACATTTTGTTTCGCTAAAATGAATAATTATCTCTAAGAAAAATGTGGTGCACACAGGTCACTCATTATTCATACTCAAAATTTTAAAGTATATGTCATTGGTGGACGTCAAATTTGCCCCACTTTATGTCGATAATTGTTTTTTTTAAATATGAGTATGTAGGTAATTCAATTCTCTAAAACATTTATGTTTACTTCGAGGTGAAATTCCTAAGGTAAATATCGGTTTGAAGGGGTTGAATTTGAAAAACATAAAATTTTGCAGTTTGGTTTGTCAAAAAACAAGCAAAAGTGTTTTCGAACTTCATGTTTTCACCCTTACCATATAACGAATAGGTCGTGGCCTGGTGGTAATTTGTTGCGTCCTTGGGGCAAAGGTCTCGGGTTCAAACCCACGGGCCTCCCTCTTTGTATGTTAACATTGAAACGTTGTATCTTTTGGCGATTTAGTTCATATTGCGGTGTTTTTGTTGGAGTGTGACTTGGCTTGTGTGTTGGAGATTTGTTGTTGGATTGGATTCCACATTTGTTGGCTCCACCATTCTACATAATTAGTTGGTTGGTTTATCCACAAGGCCTCGGTGTTGGCCACAGGGTTGAGGGCCCAGCTAACAATCCTGCCTTTTCTCCCATTGAACTTTCATTCAACTTCAAATACAAGTAAAGTCATATAGTTGTGAAGAACCAATGATGGGAGCCCTTGCTAGACAGGATTGATGGAGGCGCTAGTGGCCCTGGAGGTTATGGGTTTGATTCCCATGGTCTCCAACATTTTTTGTTAAACCGTACAATTATATGTCCAATAAGGTTGCCACATGGAAGACACTGATTGGTCCAAATCACTTTCCATGTCATCAACCTGTCCATGTAGCACCCTATGGGGGATGCCATGTGTCTCCAATGTTGACTTGTCCATGCCACATGGAACCCTTTGGGTGTTCCACGTGACCCCTTTTTTTTGCCCTTTTTATATGAAATTTACCATTTTGTCGATTTTTTTAAACTCAATAACTTTTACATCTAGAGGTCGTTTTGCACGAAATGAATGTTGTCGAAAATCTCTTGACAAGATATTTACATCTGCAAGCTTTAATTCACTATTTGAAGACTTTCATCCTGATCGGAATTTGAGATCCTCATGGATCAACGAAGGATACAATAGGATATAGTTCAAACTCCTCAAAAGCAAGAGGGGAATTGTTAAAATTATGGAACCTGGGATGTTTAAGGTTCATTCAAATATGGAAGTGGATCAACAACATGGAAAGCATAAAAAGAATAAAAAATAAAAAAATTGAGTAACTGACAAATCAGAAAGGTGCATTGGTTGAGCATCAAGGGCACGTGTCTATATCAATGAACATGATTTATTGGTACAACATTTTACTTCAACTAATTTACATGATATATATAAGCAAAAAGTTGAATCAAGTACTACACAGAAAACTCAGCTATCCAAAGCAATTATGTTTTCTCATTTCAGGGGTATTAATGATCAAAATATACAAATGGTACAAGATTTATATCCTCAAGAGAAGAAGAAGAAGGAATGGGACTCGGCCTAAATTTTTGTTTGCATTGTATTTCAAAGAGAGAAAATTGAAAATTGCTCTTTTAGAGCCTAAATCTCAAAATGTCCAATCAACAAAGGTTTGCAAAGATACACAATCAAAGTTGAAGTTAGATCATATTAGAGTGGTTGAGAGGATTGATTTACATTGGCAAACTGGGGAAATGGCGTTCAAGGATTTGTTGCAAACAACAGTTATTATGGAAAACTACACACCATGGTGAAGGAGAAAAATCAATTGAAGCAAGAAAAGGTGACAAATAGGGTATTTTTAAAGGGCGAAAATTAAAAAATTAGCTATTTTTTGTCATTTTCAAAAATATATAATCGCCAATTAGCTTAAAAATTTGCATATAAAAATACAATTTTTAATATTATATTACATTTCTTTTATTGAATACTCGCCTATAAATCTATATGTATAATTTTCCATTCCAAATAGTTGCCTGAAATACTTCACATAGGTATTATATTTGAATCCTTAAAAAATATTGTGGGTCACTATCAAACAAAGCTAAGCATTTGAAAATAAAGGGATTGGAGCAAAATATAGTTAAATTGAGTGTTGATCCCAACAATCCAAAGCCTATTCAATCCTTAATTAAATAAAAGGATGTAGAGATTCAACTACTGAAGAAAAAACTCAAGGTGTTAGATGCAGAGCATGCTCAAACTCAAGAGATTCTTACTATTCAACAAGAAAAAGAAGAAATATATCAAGAAATGATGAGGTTTAAAGACAAGTTTAATTTGTATAGAGGATTAAATGATAAACTGGAAAGATAAAAAATAGCACTGATGCCTACCTTATCTCAAATCAATCGAGAAGATTCTTCATAAGGTTTGGCCAATATTTTATCAAATTTAACTATTAAAAAAGTTGAGGTGGAGGATCTCAAGGACACTATTATAAAGAAAAAGAAAAAAATCTTATTAATATCAAGCTACAAAATTCAAAAATCAGAATGGAGACACATAAAGATTTGCATCAAGCACAAATAATCTTGTTGGCAAGGTGTATTTGATTAGAGCCAAGCATTTATTGTGGGACAAGATTGTTGTGGAAATAACTAAATTTTGGAGTTACTTTATTTCGGTGCAAAATGGATTTATTTTTGTCATTAAAACTCATCACAGTATTAAGACAATAAATTAAGAGCTTGGTAATAAGCCCCAAATAGTAAATAGTGTAATCAAGTTCTTCAATTCTAAGACTTGGGATGAGTTAAAGATAATAATAAAAAAGGAGTTCTTGATAGGACTTCGTTAATCAGTCTACTAAGGTTATTACCAAGAAGGATTTAGCCCAGTAAGCTCAAAACAAATGTAATTCTCTTTTAAATGGAACTAAGAGAGTCAACGGCCATTTTAAATATTTTATTCATAAGGGATTTCCCTCTTTCCAAGATGAAAATGGAGATTTATTTGCTCAAAATATTTATCATGCAATGTTGGTTTAGATCAAAGGTGATGTTACAAAATTTCAAGATATGGATTGTCCATTAAAGGGTCAATTCATTATTGATAAATTGTCTAAAGACTTCGAATCATTGGTACAAATTAAAGTTATATTCATAAGTATTTTATTACCTTCTTATGATAAATTTACTGATATTGATATGACAAAGGAAAATGGTAAATTTTTTACATCTTGTAGGCAAACAATGGAAGAGTATCAACTGATATGCTAGCAAGGTTCTGTCATCTTATGATGCCTCATCATCTGCTGAAGACAATAGAGATTGAAGATAAAAGTGTTCAACCAATATCGTAGTTATAATCATCACCTACAATATGGGAAAGACTATAGGATCAAGATCTATTTTTTTAAAATGTCCTAGATAAATCAGGATAGTAGTTATTCCAGTCAAGAAAGAAACATGTATAAATGAAACAATCGATTCTAGTCGAAGGGATCGACATTTTGTCAAAGCAAGGTGTCTCATAAGGGATTTAAAGAGGATAAATTACTCGTAGTCTATCTTCTCATAAAATGCCACATGGCAATAAAAACAAGAAATAGTAGTTACAAAAAAGAACCTATTAATTAATTTTGGAGAACTGAGAATAGTCCTTTTCCCCTCTAAAATATGGAGGTTATTCTACATTAAGGAGAGATTGTTGTTGATTTTTACTTTTAATGTAATTAATATTTTATTTCTTAAATGAAAGAATTCATTTATTAGCTAAGACAATGCTAACAATTTATATCGTGTTATTGACCTAACATAGACTATTCTTGTTGTTCTTTGGTATTCTTGAAGGTTGTGGGAATACCATATTTTTCTATACATTTCTCTCATATGACCTCACATTTATTTATGCTTTCTCTTGTTTCAGTTTTTTGGTTGGTTGGAGTATGGAATTACTACTTTCATATATTCTTGCAAGTTGTCCTTAGCTTCTTGTTTGTAATTTGGGGTTTAAGTAAGAAAACTTTTGTGAATTATTTCTACAATAATATCTTACAATTGCTTCAACCAATTTTATGCTCTTCTCATTCTGGTTAGGGTAGATTAAGTTAACATGAGGTTATAGCTTTGAAGTTCAGTTGTAGGTTATTCTCAACAAGTTGTTAGTGATTATGAGATTATGTAATCTTTTATCTAAGAAACATAATTCCTTGTTATTGATTACCCCAATATTCATTGCCCTTTTATCTTAAGTTTCAGATTTAATTACCCTATAGCATTCTTCATTTTACTAATAGCTTAGTGAAATTTCATTCCTCTCATTAGAAAACCCTAAACGATAGACCATGTTGTACCTAGTAAAGCCCCAAAACCAGTAATGTTTGTCGGGCTAGAATCCGAATGAGTTTTCCTACACCAATGGGAGTCTAGTTAGGCCTCACTTATGAGGATAACTTTTATTGTTGATGTTGGGGATGTGGCCCTATCAACTATTGTGGGAATTTTTTCCTAACAACTACGGTTGATTGTTAACGGAGCAAGGGAGTGACCACTACTATTATTCTCTAAGGTAATTGGTCTAGACTCAAGCACTTGAACAAATATTTAAGAAGACAAAAAGAATCAATCAGGAAAGAGGGATGAATTAACATGTGCCTTGTTACTTTTCCTTAAGCCTTCTCTTCCACTAGCTTCAACGCAATCCATCTTGAATAATCTTCGAATCTACACACAAGAGAATCAAAGACATTTCTCAAATCTTTTATTGTGATATAAAGCCATAAACCAAAATCATTGATGAGTCAAAGTTAAGTTTGGGAAATGCTTTAATCAAATGTTTGGGTTACAAAGTGAATAAATAACCTAAGTGTATACACAATTTAGTGTCTTTTCATAAAATGTTTAGCTTACAAAGTGAATAACTAGCCTAGGTGTATACACAATGTAGTGTCTTTTCATTGAAAATGATAAAATAAACATGGTCGAAAGCTTCATGTACCACATTTTTTAATAAAAATATTAATTTTGCGTGAGTGGTTGTGTTCTCAACCTATCTTGAAATTGGAACAAGGGATCGTAGGTACAATATGTGCTTATAAGATATGGTTGATTATTTTCAGATACCTAATGATGGCTATTTCATGTATAGTGTTTGACTCTCATCTTTAATTTTCCAAACAAAACATGCACACAATTTCAAAATAATCATGAGCTCAATGGTGCTTGCTACAGTTAATATGTGTAGTCCACTTCGACTTAAAATGCTAAACAAGATTACATGTCATTTTCTAAAGATTTGACAGATTTTGATTTTACATCATTAAATAAACTTACATTGTAAATCTAGAAAAAATCTCTTTGAGACCATTGTTTGTTGAGTCATTGAAATGTACAAATTGAACCATTGATTCAATAGAATGAATGAAGAATAAGGTTGAGGCACTAAATTGTACGTAAGGGTGGAGTTGCTAGCCCTGTTATTTAAAAAGGACATGCCTAGAATTGAATAAGTAGGTCATTATATTTTCAGTGAAGTCTTCAAGTAAGCTACATCAAAGTTATTATACAAGAACACTTTGGGTGCATATTCAGTAGTAACAAGCACCGTAAGTTTGTTGGAAACAAGTGAAAGCAAGCATGACTTAAAATCAAACAAGTACAAGAAAATATGACATAATTAATGGCGAAGATCACTAAAATGTTCTCCTACTAGCAGCATTGATTGATATAGTTGAAGGCACTTCACTCATAATGCACAAAGGAACTTTGGAATTTAATGTTTTTACCTACTTGTGAGTCATGCACACAAAGGTGGGCATGCTGTAAATTCAATCCAAACACTTGAAAGATGAATTAAAGACACTAAAAATCAAAACATAATAAGTCAAAACTAAATGTTTTTCACATTAATCTGTTGTTTGAAATCAATGTTCCTCGATATGGAATTCATGGGATGGAAGAAAGTACAATAATTAACAAGTATTTTGTAATGAATCCACTATAAAGACAAATGCTATGCCTGAAGAAGAATTAACTTACAACAAGAACAAAAAAGTATTAGGATATGAAAATAACATCGCCTTTCATATTCCTAACTAGTCAACACCAATTTAGTTTGAGTGTTATATTTCTTACCAAAGATTTCAAGGAGCAAGATTCAAATGTTCTAAAAGATGATGACTTCAAAAAAATTAATGTTAGGATTTCCATTGAATTAGTCATATGAAGGCAACATGTTTCAATCTACATCATTGTCTTCACCGTGGAAAGACAAATCATATTTCCAATAAGTGTTGAAGTAAAATAAAGATTAAAATGAAGATAGTCCACTATGGATAGATAAGCTATGGCAATGGACTTTATTAACCAAGATTTTGCATGAGTCTTACCACTGAGTTCAATCATGTGTAAAGATAATTTTGAATGCAAAACTTTGGATGGTTTCAATGTCTAACAAATGATGATTTTGGGCATGAATGGGGCCCAATCATAAATGTCTTCTTGAGTTTAAATGAGTCTATGACTCCAAAATGGTACCCTCATATGCCTCAAGGAGGGGTACAAAGTGTAGATGGTTAATGGTAAACCAAAACCATCAAATACAGTGATAAATCATTTCCAGGTAACATATAAGAAAACCCACGAACCCCACCTTTTAGCTGGGACGAGGGAAATAATGATGATATTTAGAATTAGAGTTTTAATAACAACAAAGAAAACGTCAGATGACACTGACAATGTATAAATACTAGACTTAGATAAATAAAATGCCAAATGGGTGACAACAACAAGAACATTGCAAAGATTTCACTTGTGCTAAAATTGCCAATTTGGAATCTTTGATCCTTCTGCCACTTGTCATGTTTTTATGTGACATGCATTGATCATTAGAGTTTTATCTCAATATTATCATTGATTAAAGATTTGAACCATTACGGTAGGACACCTGATTTACTACTCCATGGTTATTTGGAAGAATTATGGTTCAATATCTTGTAGTTGGACCATACACAAAATTCAAGATTGGGATGTTGATTGACACTAATTGTGTAACATTTTCCAAAAGGAATTTTGTGGGCATTTTGTTCACCCATATGGTCATTAGAATTGAATTTAAAAGTGCACATCACCTTGGGCCACTAATATCTAAAGGATTGGTCAAAGAGAAAATAAGGTAATGGTATAACACATTAATGGGAATCACGTTATAGAAAGGTCGTGCTACATCTTGCTACAAGTTATAAGATGGGTAGATTATATCTACTTTATAACTCTAAATATTTTTCTTTGGCATTGGTTGGACCAACTATATCTCCCATACCCTACCAATCAAGTTCATCTAGATTAAAATCTTCCTTAATTTTTCCAAATCTACTCACTTTAGGTCACCTATTATTTATTCAATTAATTTCTTTTAAGCATTTGTATTAGAAAATTCTATTAAACACATTTTGTGATATCATTTTTTCCATAGTTGACACCTCTTAGAAAAGTTTCAATGAGCCACCTCCATCCCCATGCAAAGGAGAAAAATGTGTTGCAACCAAAGTTTAAAAAATGATCCATCTTCCCAAAGTTACAACCTATTCAATGCTTCATGGCCATCATTTTAAGTTGATTGTGTTTTAAACACTTTGCACACGACTAACACCCCTTGGAGTTGTATTATAATTTGAAAGAGAGAGTACATTTGCAATCAAGAATAACTACTCTATTTGTAGTGTACCCCTCTAGGCATTCATTCAAAGTACATGTACAAGCTCGAAGCACAAATAAACCTACTTAAGTCCAAGCCTTTTATGTTCAATTGGAAAATTGCCTAGATATTACAAATGAAATATACATATCTCTAATACATGGAAAAACCTACTCAAGTCCAAGCCTTTTATGTTCAATGGGAAAATTGCCTAAGTATTACAAATGAAGTAAACATATCTCTAATACAGGGAAAGTGAAAAACTTAAATGTGAAATGTGAAGCATTGGTGACTTCCTTTACCTTTCTTAACTAATGTCCAAAGGTGCCTATGGAATCCATGAATTTGAGGTGGTTATTGTCTTAACCAAAGTTTATCTAAGTGCTTTTTTATCTAGTAACTTATTATAAAAAGGCCCCTCTAAATATGAAATAAGAGCTTGACCCCTTTTTATTTGTTTTGATATAAATATACTAGTTACAATAAAATTGCCATGTTCTTAGCTCAATGAGTATAGCAAAAGGTGTTTCTATTAGTTGTCCATTACTTGTTTTGATATAATTATACTAGTTACAATAAAATTGGCATGTTACCTTAATGAGAGTAGCAAAATGTGTTTCTATCAATTGTTGGAATGAAAATTTTGATTTTACTAAATTCCCTTTACCAAACAACTTGTTGAATAAGTTATAAAGACTTGTAGGTATTAAAAAAAAAATGCTTATTTTTCCTTTGGAAACAAGGTCGAATTTTGCTTCAAGTTCATTATACATCCTTGTAGGTATTTAGAAAGGAGATATGTATAGTCTACAACATTATCATTTTCTTTTATTTGAAATTCAAGTTTTTACAATAATAAATTTAGACACACAAGAACAATGGGTTAGCTCAAGTTTGAGAGTTGTGAATGGCATGCAAGAGGTGTCGGGTCAAGTCCCCAATCTTGCTGGTTGTCTCTAGGCTCACTCAATATAACAATTTACACAAGGGACCATCCAAACCGTCCATTCTCATAAAGGAAAAAAGTTCTCAACGATTTCCCTTAAAATGCATTTTCCAAGACATTTCTAAAAATATTATATTTAAAATTCAATTCAAATTGCCATCATACAACAATATGCCAATCTTGCTCACAAATAGTATCATTACCTTACTTTCAAGGCAAATAAT
>LPNX010899958.1:7287-39250 GCA_001517045.1 Pseudotsuga menziesii | reverse complement strand
TAATCTTATGAAAGTTGTTAAAGAGGCAACACTTGTTTTTGAAGATGGTAGAAAATTCCTTTCAAGATCTGCTTTACAAACATGCTACCTTCTAAAGCAAAGTTGTGGCTAAGAGGTATTATTCTGTCAAATTCATCTAGGACACGTGCACTTAGTCCCATGCACATTGAAAACAACATTAGCATGGGCCACCTTTTAACAGCACCTTTGCATTATCACAGAACAAGTTTTGCCACATTAACTTGACCCACACCTCAAAATACTTTGGTCAACCATATTACCATGGAAAGCAATATCCCTAGGTTTTGAACTTGTATCATCATCTTTGCAAGTGCCTTAACTTGATCAAAGCCTAATGTATATTCAATTTCAAATCGTTTCTCCTCTTATACAATCCTAAAATTGACATTTTGATTCTTAACTTTACATTGACAAGGACATGCACCTTTCAAGGGTAAGAAAGGAAATGTTTGTGTGGAAATTCTAGTTAATAAAAAAATTTGGTCTACATATTAATTATCTTCCCACCTCTAAAACCTTAGGACACTGACCGGATTTTAAATTTAATACAAGAGTTGAAGTCTTTAACTACGAAAAAATGGTGGCCCAGTTTCCACTTAAATTCATTGGAGACTCTCATCAAATTCTTCAACTTAATTATTTGTAGTCATTTATTTTTATTTTTTGCTTGTTTGTATGTTAAAAAAAATTTGTTTCTATGCAGATGTTGAATGGAGGGAATTCTTCTTGTAATTCTGGGAAAGGAAGGAGTCACCTAAGTTCCAATAAAATTGTCCATGGATTCAATCTAGTGAAACAAAAAGCTAGTCATCATATGGAGGACTATCATCTTGCAGAGTTTACTCAGATAAATGGCCATGAGTTGGGTGAATATGCTATTTTTGATAGTCATTTAGGTGATAGTGTAGATTCATACCAGAAGAATAATTTGTTTGTAAACATTTTGAGTGAGGTGAGTGACCAAATTGCTCGATAAAGGGAACTATGGTAGATGCCATGGAAAGTTATTCATACTTTGTAAATTGGATTTGATTTTCCTTGAATTACAGTAGCATGTTCCCTTGACTAGTTTTAACCTGTTTTAAGCCATAGTGTACTTACAATTTTGTAGCCCTAGTTTGACGTTTGAGTAATTCATTGCTTTGCAGGGTTGGCCTATTATTCCAAGTGGTTTTGACTTATTTTCATATTAATGAAAGTAATATTTTGATTAAGGGGAGATTTGGAGGTCTAGAAAAGTAGAATAAATACATTAAATATCATATTGAGATTGAATTTCGAAGTTCTCTGAACAATGCAAGAAATCTATCATGGTTATCTTCACTAACACGGGTATTTTTGTAGAAATTTTTTGGATAGAAATTGTGTATTGGTTCTGATGGGGATGAAAATTTTAAAGTTGAATTTTCATTCATTACGTGAACTTTGTTTGAAGTGTATGATTGGTAGCTATGGAAGGAATCAAATATTGCTACTTAAGTTGCAAACTCAGGAAATGTAATTTTTTAATTGTAAGGGATGTGTTGAGAGTAAATGGGTAGCTTGCAATTTCTCGAGCTTTCAGAGATAGAAGTCTCAAAACACCTCTACGGTCAGATCTTGATGTGAAAGAATGGGACGTGGATTTAGAAACACAATTTCTAATTTTATTCAGCGATGTTTTATGAAAGGTTGGTATTCTACAATAGTTTTTGGTACTATATTAAGAGCTTCAAGTATTTGCTCTTCTCTCACCATATTTTTTATGGTACCCAGATGATGGATAATTAAGAAGCTGTCAATTTTGTTCGTAAAATCAAGGATCCACAAATAGCAACAAAGTAGTTAACAGTAGAATCTTTGAAATGCAAGAGAAAGGATGATATATCTTGTATTGTAATTAATTTTAAATGATTACTTTCCTATCTTTCTAAGGGATACAAGCATTTTTATCATCTTCATATCCACATGATAATTTGTATTGCAGTATAATACTATAAATTGAAAATGCTTGTCAGGGACTCAGGAGTTTTGAGTGCTCTAGTGGATTCAATTTATGCCACTCTTTTATACTTGAGGCTATTTAGAAAAAATGAGGCATAAGAAAGCCTGAAAACGGATAATCTTTCAATGTAGCCAAAATTTCTGTATAGTTATGGTCTTTTCTGAATAGTAACAATGCTCTCGAAGGCTTGAGGATCTAGAAAAAATGAGGCATAAGTAAGCTTGATATCTGTTATTTTCCAGTATGGTAAACAAGCAGCTCATTTTATTTTTTCTTACTGTGGTTTTTTTACTTTTGGAAAATTAATGATGAAAAATTTCAACGATTAGAGAGAAGAATGAATATCTTCCATGTGGATCATTTCTGCATTCATAGTGACTTATGAGAATCCTATACATTGGGTATTTTTCCCAGCATTAACTTATTTGTCAATGTGTTTTGGTCATTCATTGGACATTAATAAATTTATCTTGTTTAATTTTATCATCTATCTCCTCCTCCTTATCTTTTATAATATTGTAATTTCCTTTTTGCACATTATCCTTGTTGTTGTTAGTTGTGACTATAGGTTGCAATCTTGCAACATAACAATAGAATGGTTAGATGCATCTTGAGTAAAACCACATTCCTTAGAGATAAACATATAGGAATGCATATTTTGTAGGCCTTAGCATCATCGATATAGTCCACAAACCACCTTTTTTACTTCTAGCATCCAATTTCCTCTCATAATCCAAAGGGTGTAAGGATATGTTGGTGACTCAATGATTTCCAAGTGACCAACTGAAGGTCTTTTTCATGTGAATGCCTTCTCTTTAAAACTTTGTAAGAAAATTTGTTGAGAATGTAAACAAACATGTTGTAAGCCTTTGCCCATTGAAGTGTAGGCATGTCAAGCTCCTTCAAATACATCTAGCTGTCTCAATATGATGGTTATTCCTTTTTGCAAATGAATTCAATTGATAAGGATAAGGCATGCTATACTACCTCTTAAAATATGTTTTCTTGCAAAATCAAGGAACTGTCAAGTCTTATACTCCAATGTGTTACCCCCCATTTTACAATGCGGGTCACTTGGAGATTTATGGGATAACTTGGGTTGTCTCATAAGGTTTTGGAGTGTGAAGGAGGACAATTGTTGGCATCTTGAGGACTTTTAGGGCAACTAAACAATGCACAAGCAGCTTTATGAAAGGATTTAAAATTTTTGAAGAAAGGTGGACCCAAATACTTTTTTGGGTGTTTTAATAAGGACATTTAAAAAGGGACTTTGTATCCCATACAATGTACTTAGATGAGATTACACACACAAACATACATGTATTAAATTCAAGTAATTGGTTTCCTTTTTAAGCTATTTTCAGACTTGAATGTAAAGTAGTTGGTGTCTTTTTTAAAGCTACTTTAAGATTGGTTGTCCCAGTCAAGTATTATAGTTCATATTATTTTTCCAAGTAATTGAGTTTTTCCAAAGCCATAGTCTAAATGTGCTATGAATTGGCTATTTCCAATGTTTCGAAGTAATGGAAGGGAAAGCGGCATTTTTGTCCTAAACTCCTTCAAGAATAATATTGGATTAATGGATTTACATATATCAGGTGTTAACATTGCATAATCCAATTGCAGTAGGGCTATTAATGGGTGGTAATTCCATTCTCCATTAGCAACAATTTCATCAATCCAAAATTTCAATTTTGGCAAAGTTTTCCTAGCCATATTTTGGTAGTTAGAAACTAGAAAAAAGTTGAAAACATATAGTGTTTAGCTTTCTTCTTTTGCCAACCACTATAAAGCAGAAGTCTTAATGATTTTTTTGTAGATTTAAATTATTAATTTTTTTCCAAGTTTATTTCTATACTAGGTTCATTTGGAAACCCTTAGATCAGTGCATAGTTTGAACCATAAAATTTTTATTTCTTAATTTTTGTCATGGAAAAGTATCATAGTAGACTCTTTCCAACTCAATTAGACTGAGAACATGTAATTAATGTAGATCTTTTAACCTAGGGCTTCCACAGCGGGGAACGATTTTTTATTGGAATAGGTAGTGGACAAAAAATATGTTGAGGCTTGGCCATGGACTATACTCTGTTGTCATCTTTTTAATTGGCATTAGGTTTAATTCCTTTTACATATGCGTTTGCTTGTGGTTTCCAGGTTTTCAATGGATTACTTATT
Organism: Pseudotsuga menziesii; assembly: GCA_001517045.1. Taxonomy (NCBI): domain Eukaryota; kingdom Viridiplantae; phylum Streptophyta; class Pinopsida; order Pinales; family Pinaceae; genus Pseudotsuga; species Pseudotsuga menziesii. The sequence goes on along the minus strand of LPNX010899958.1, from coordinate 35,067 downwards.
TTACAAGGAAGTCAAGAAATATCAGTGAAGATTTAACTAGATAAATTATGAAGTGGATATCTTTTATCATCATCTAACAAAATCTTGTGCTTAACGCTTGATTACACAGCTCCATACCTACACACTTTTTGGGTAGAAATACAAAACAATGTTTGCCAACATATTTAAATTTGTATAAACTAATCTTCCAAATTGATGGCCTTTTACTAGGGAAAAACTTGACAGGAAAAATATTTATGATGGGAAACTTGACTGTCATGCAAGTAAGAATGTTTCCTTTTTCTCTCTTTCCTCATGCCAAGAACATTTTTAAGATTTTTCAACTAGTTCCAAATTGATTTCCTTCTACTAGGTTGACAGGACAAATATTTATGATAGGCAACTTGACTGGCATTCTAGTAAGAATGTTTCCCTTTTCTTTCTTGGCTTCTGTAGAACTTTTTTAATTGTGAATTTTGAGTCTAGAAAGCTGCTAACACATATTTTCACTTTTTTTTTCCAAGTAAAAAGCCAAACTATGTATTGAAGTAAACCAAATTACATCCAAAATGTGCATGAAGTGTGAAAACTAAAGAGCCTGATATGTATAGTTCAATAGATAAATAGATATCTCCTATCATCTCTTGATCTGTCATATATATTTCTTGAACTATATCATAAAAAGATTAAAATTTCAGAGGGATACATAGAAAAGGTAGTGTAAACTGAAGCACAAAAAGTTGTAACTATGGAGATATACATACCCAAAAGAGGTCTTGAAAATTCCTTTCAAGATCATCATACTATCTTGAAACATATGTATTCAAACACAACTCAAAAAAGGTAGTGGATCTTGAAGCATACAAGGATGTAAAATCAAAGATAGATATGTCAAAAAAGGTCACAGTATACCATAATTTCAGCAGAATCCATCCACAGAGGAAATATGAGAATTGGATTCATGATATAGCAAGAGACATAATGAGAGGGGGAAGTAGACCAACCAAATCCCTACCCTCCCTTGGTTTTACACTAACATGACACTTTGACAATTCATCAGTAGTAGAACTATGTTCCATATAAATGTGTTGAAAGTTAATAGGTTGGAATTGTGAAGCTGCTTGTTTTATATGATCAATAAGTGGGATTACTGCAAAATTGTTCATCTTGAAATTTTCCTTCTCCCATTCTATAACATTTTCAAGTCTCCAAAAACTTGTAACCTATCTAAATTATTTTAAGTGGTCAATTTCAGCATAGTTTTGAGGCCATAAAATTCTTCCCAGTTATGGATTCATCTTTCCAAACAATCTTGAATTTGAATATAATCCTATAATCAATATATAACAACTGCCCCCAAGCATCAAAAGGACCCAGATTTCTCTAATTTGAACCATCTAAAAATCCCTAAACAAAAGATTTATAAACCACCAGTTCTCCTACCTATCTTAGAATTTTCTGTTTTGGAGTTTGTTTGATTTCCTCACAGATAAATCTGATCTTGTGCAAAAATTCCAAGGGAGAGAAAGATAAGCCATGGGGGATGGAAGTTTTGCTTGTGAGCCACACTCAACAAGAGACCACTAGGGGTATACCCTAGATGGTTTTCAACAAAATGTTCTTCCATCCAATTTTTGTAACTGATTAAAAATGATTGGCCCTCCCAAGAACAGAAGCCTCCTGAAATGGTAAGTACCTCTATCCATAATTCCTTAGAGAAGGGACAATTTATAAGAATATGTTGAATTATCTCCTCATCTGTGCTACAGAGATCACATACCTGACCCTTGCATGGCTCTTTACTCCAGAGTATCCTAAGTGAGGTCCTTCTTTCCCAAGGCTAGTGAAAAGGATAGTTTTGTTTTATAGGGACCTTTCTATTACGGGGTGGTTTTCCACCTCAATTCTCCTCCTAAGAATGAATTAGGAACATTTCTTGATAGCCCAATATTGTAGTATATACACCAGATGTGTTGTGAATCCATACTATTTCATCTTCATCAATTCTCAAGCTGGTGGAACGGAGTGAGTCTTTGTCGACCAAGGAGTCCCATCGCTCAATTTATTAACAATCAAGATCCAGATCTCTTGTCCTCTTACAAGCCTGATTCTAGAATGAGCATATGTTTGGATCTGGGGAATCTTCAAGTGGAAATATTCTTTTGTCTGACAGTACCAACAAGGTCATCAGAAACATTGTGATCACCAGTTATAGCAATCCAAGTATCAATTCCTATTCTAACTTTCATCTCATTCCCAACCTTCTTAACATCCATTTTCCTATGAAAGCTAACACCAAATCTTTGCACATGGTATATGCTTCTCCAGTTGGCTTGATCGTCAAATTGGATCCAGACTTTTATTGAAAGAATGGCAACTTGGTCTTGATCACCTCCTACAAATAAGGCCTATATATCCTTAAGAAATATAATTGTAAGAAACCTTTAAGTCTAAAATACTCAAAAAATATGGTACATACCAAAAAATTCAAAGATCCCACTGATTAGTAAATGACCTAAGGGATGCCATTCAGAATTTACACATTCAAATAAAATCAAACAAACAAGAACATTTAAGGTCTATATCATTCAATTAGAAATCTCTCATATGGATATTTAGTTAATATATTTTTCATCATTTGTTTGTATGTGAAACTCAATGTAAGAACAATAATAGCTTCAAGAATATATTTTACTAGAGTTAGTCAGACCATGAGATACAACCACCTTGTACATCAGCATGTGAATCTCTTCTCAACTTTCTAGTAAATCTAGAACCAGTTCCTATAGTCTAAACCCATAGTCATTTGTTACACCAAGTATTTTATGCCTCTCGAGAATTCCTTATCAATACTAAGGTTAATGCATCTTTAACCCACTTCTGACTGTTGTTGGATTCTAGCTCAATAAAATATTCTACATATATAAATCAAGTAATAATCTACATAACTTAGATATTGCCATGGGAATAAATCTGCAAAATCCTCCATCAGTTAGATGTTCCTCTAGTTTAAATTCTTGAAATATTGTAACTTCGAAGAATATTCTATATGTATCTTTTGTGGTCCCCGATGGTCCTACCAGGAGAACAACTTGTATTACTTTGTACCCCGATGATTCTAATCGGAAGAACTAATAAGAGTCATGAGGTAGTCCCCTCTAATTGTAAAGGTGGGTCATTAGCACCCCAGTGTGGTTACTTGAGCCTACATGTGTAACTCGAGCCTACATGATTTAAATCGAGCCTACATGTCGAATGAGTTAATTCAAGTGAATGGTTGAATATAAATAGAGGTGTGGTGCTCTTCATTTGAGACATACACTCTCACTTGTATAGCACATTAGTGGAGAAGAGAAGTAGCTGGAGAAGGAGAAGGATCATGCTTTGATCTCCTTACTACTTTTATCTTTTATCTTTTTGGGACATCTATATTGAGGAAGCTTTTTCTAGGTTTTTCCCTTTAGGGTTTTCCCAGAATAAATATTTGTGTTCATTTTGTATGGTTGTGCTTGTCTATCTTTCAGTGATCCTGTTTATATGCTTTTGTTATGAAAATGAAATGAAATACTGATGTCTTAGCTAAGCATATGAAAATTTAACATGGTATCAGAGCCACCCTGAAAAGAAGACATTGTGTAGCTACAGAATCTAGGGATTCTTACTTTTTGTTTCTCTCTCCACAATTGATTAGAAAAAGAAGGCTAGGTTGACTCTCCATTGAAGAGCGCATCTTTCTGTCAAAGCAGAATTTGATTCCGAGCATTCTCAGTTTTCGGTGTGGGAAATTAGGGCTTCTTGTAGAAGAAGGATTTTTGAGTGAGCCCAACATAGGATTGCACTCCTCATCAAAATCAAAGTTTAGAGACCTGGATCAATATTTTTGGTTGGGTGAAACTCTGGGAAAGTCAAACCCTAGTTTGACCCGGAGCTAGAAAAACCCTAAATACTAAAACTACTAAGTTTTGGTATATTCGATATATCCCAATATTGGCGAAGTTTCAGGAGCTGAAAGTTGTAAATACCGAAAAAAAAATCCTGATGAACACTGTTTCCAAAATTCAGCCTTAGATTCACTATATTCTAGGAAATATGATCCCTCCAAGTTTGGGTTCCAGCCTCTTCCATAATTCATACCTAAAGAGGACACCTAGGGAAAATTGCTATAGCTTGGGCTGCAGAGGTCCAAATGGAATTCCTAAAGATGTTCCAAAAATAGTATGGAATTTTCTTTCTATGGTATGAATTTTAGAACCTGAATATGAACTAGTGACACGTGGCATGCTGTACAACTTCACTGTTCTGAACAGTCTTGTAACAGGGCACCTTGGGAAAATGATCACAAATCCATGGTGAAACCAATTCTGATGAAACCTATGTTGTTGGATCCAAGACATGTGAGGTTACCTAAATGTGAAATTGCATACATAGAGGAGCAGTAACTTCGAAGGTATCACAGAAACAGTAACAGGCATTTCTGCAGAAGAAATTGGAAAACTAGGGCTTCCTATTCCGGAAGCTTCCCTCCACTGTTATTAGATAATGAGTACATTGGACAGCTCCATTTGAATAGATCTATCTTTCTATCCAATCAGATATTAAATATTCCAAGTTTTGAAAATTAGGTTTTCTCTGACAAACCCTAGATCAGCCAGCTCCGGAAGCAGGACGGACACCTCAAATCGGTAAGATATAATATTTTTGCATTTGAGGTTCTCATTTCAAAGTGATCTATCACATCAGCTTGATGATACGCTTAGTGAATTTGAAAACTTCCAAGCATGAAAGTATTTGATCCCTCTGAAGAAAATTAATTGGACACCTACATGAGTAGAGAGGTTCCAGTTCTAGAGGGAGATGAGCCTCAAAGCCTTACACAAGAAGAACTTCATCAAGGCCAAGAAGATCATTGTTGATTCAATCATGAATCAACTTGTACCACAAGTGTCTTCCCATAAGACACTGAATATTTTTGATTCCTTGATCAAGCTATTTGAAGATAAGAACATAAATCGGAATATGGCTTTGAGAAAATAGTTGAAGAATGTGAAGATCCAGAATGCAGAACATATTGAAGCAGTAGAAGAAGAATTGGAGAATGCAGAAGTGGTGATAGCCACCTTGAATGGCCTCCCATGATCATGGGATTCATTCATACGAGGAATGTGTGCCAGAAGGAAGTGATTACTTTTAGTTGACTTTGGGAAGAAGAAGAAGCTCGTCTCATAAGAAGAGAAGAAGAAAGATGGGAGCAAATTGAAGATCAAGCTCTCATCATTCAAAGAAGATCCCTCAAGCGATGAGGAATATGAAGAACTCAATTCTTGACGAACCTCTTATCCATCTTATCATTTGGATAAGAAATGATGATTTCATGAATGAAGAATATGATGAAGGAGAATGATCAAGAAGAAGTCTACCCATAAAACAAACAAAAGATAAGTATTCAATTGTCATTTAATGATATTGTTTTGTTATGCATATTCAGTTGATATGTTATGCATGATAGATTGTTTGCATTAATGACTGTATACTACTAATATGCATGTGATTGGTAAGTAGCTCATGGTGCTATACATCTCTGCATTGCTACTTATCTAGAATGAAACCTCTTTACATGACATATTGGATTAATGCACAATCTCAATGATGTCATCTAAAAAAAGTTTCTGTGAGATATGGATGAATGTTGTATTGGATAAACAGTTGCATGATGCATAAGAATTTGTCATTATACATATGTTTTATGAAATAGTTCTAACCATGCAATTGGTGTATTTGAATTGTAGGAAAGGTCCTGAACAACCTCCTACAAGAAAACAAGGATGACACTTGTTCCGAAGAACAAGTGATGACAATTCAATAAACATGAATCTGAAGCTCTCAAGGTCAGAGACACCATGACAAAAGAAAGAGCTTCAGAGAGCGATAGATCCACCTCGAAGGATGAAGACCACCATGGGTATAAGAGATAACTCAAGATGAAGAAAATAATGCTATGATCAAAGAATAACAGTTGATCACGGGGAATGATGTATACGATATGATTTCGAGACATAAAGGTAAGTGCGTAGTATCTTCCATATGGATCTACAAGAACAAGTGTACAAAGAAAAGGTTTGTGATTTTCCTCAGAAAGAATAGACTATGACATGACATACTCTATTGATCAAGCATAGAACCACTTGTACAGAATGAAGAAGGAAGATAATACTTCACTTCAGGGGGAGTGACTACAGAATATATCTGATTTTGACATGGTAATGACATGATGGAGAGCTTCTTGATGGATCGAGACTTTACCAAGAGTAAAGTGGGTTCCAACCTTCAAAGTTGAATGCAGAATACTAGGATATGTTGATGATCTGACAAGATGAACTCATGGAAGATGTTATGATGAAAGAATACTAGAATGATGTATGGGATATAGTTCCCAAACCAGAAGGAAAGAGTATTGTATCCTCCAAATGGATATACAAAATAGAGCATGTAGCTGATGGAAGTATCGAGAAGTATAAAGCAAGATTTGTGGCTAGAGGTTTCTTTTAGAAAAAGGGAATTAATTCTGAAGAGACACTTACTCCAGGATGTAAGGTACACTTCCTTCAGAACTATCATGGTAGTTTCTTCCATGGTGAAGTAAAGACAAGCCTTCCTTAATGGTATGATTGAGAAAGAGTTTTACATCGAATAAGTCACGAGGATTTTAAGTTTATTGTCGAGCATAGGATTTACCAAGAATAAAGCTGATCCTAACCTTTATCTCAAGGTTGTAGAAGATGAAATTGTCATCCTGTTATTATATGTGGATGAATTATCCTTGACAGGAAATGAGAAACAAATCATGGAAAGAAAGAAGAAACTAGCAGAAGAATTTGAGATGAAAGACCTTGGGTTAATGCATTATTTCCTAGGTCTAGAAGTATGGAAAAGTTTAGAAGAAATCTTTCTCAACTAGGGAAAGTATGCAGTAGAGATATTGAAGAGATTCAATATGTTGGAATGCAATGTCATGGCCACACCCATGGACTCCAACCTGAAGCTGTTAGCTGATGACTCATCAGATTTAGTGGATATGACTCATTATACACAGATCATTGGGTCATTGATATACTTAACAAATACCAGACTAGACATTTGTTTTGCTGTGAACACCTTAAGTAAATATCTTGTTCAACCAAGACGGGTTCACCTAGTAACTACAAAGCATGTGATAAGATATATGAAAGGGACTATAGACTTTGGTTTATATTATGATGGTAGCCACGAGTATAGATTGTATGGCTACACAGATGCAGATTGGGCCGGAAGTATCTCAGACATGAAAAGCATATTAGATAGATGCTTTTGTTTGGGGTCTGCTATGAGTTCATGGTTTAGCAGGAAACAATCCAATGTTTCTCGTAGCATGGCTAAAGCAGAATACATAGTAGATTGCTCTACTAAGTTGTGAAGCCATATGGATTTTGTTGGACTTAGGGCAGACCTGGGTTCTTATGCTTCTATCTTCTCACCAACAAACAGAACCATAGTGTTGGCCCTTTCGGCAACAACCTGTGAACAGGTTGCAGTCTCACCCGAAACAGCTATGGGGTGCCACAAAATCAGGTTTCTATAGGAAAAAGAGGGATATTACTGTACCTTTAGCCTTAACAAAGAATAATTATGCAACAAAGAGCTTCGACATTCACTTAAATAGCTTCGCAGCGTAGATAAAAAGACAATTTCTTGCTTAACCCTTAACTAGAAATTCACAGCGAAGTTAATACTTAGAAATATATCTTACTTTATAATTCACCTACTTATAAAATGCATAAAAACATAATAGCTCAAAATAAAAAGAACCACCACAACACAATATATACGTGGTTCACCCCCAGTGTAGGGGCTACGTCCACAAAACTACGTTTATATTCAACAAGTTACAAAACCACAGTTTTGATCTACGCACTCAGCTGTAGATCTGCTTAAAAACCCAAAACTACGCACTTAGCTGCAGAACCTTTCTCCAAACCCTCAGCACACTCAGCTGTAGAGGTCGTCCATGCACTCAGCTGGGACTTAACCTTAAACCCAAAATAGACCTTAGCTTCTTCGCATCACAACATTATCATCACAAAAATCATACTTGACTCTTTTACATAAGTGCCTATTTATACAAGTGCACTATTACAATACCATGGGATTAAACCATGGGTAATTTACAAAAAGAGGGCTTCAACCCAACCCTGAAATCCCTAAGACTATTTTGGACCACAACTCCGCTTACAAGATTCACACCAAAACCGCGGAGTTGCCAAAATTAAGGACCTTCAAGGTCCGTGCCCCAACAGGCCCCTAAGACTCACCAGTGTCCCATCCCAGGACACTCTACTGCTTTTCTGGTGGAAGAATCTTGTTGGAAAAGATAGTAAATTTCTTTTTGAGTCTATGCATGATATCTTCAGCTGCTTCCTCCTTCTCTACTATCTCCTACAATGCTACTGCAGATGCTTTGCTGGCCTTTTCCTACGCAAACACATCGTACTCCTTCAGGACTTTGAGCTGGTTGTCCGCAGTAGTGCTCAACTCCAAGGCCTCGTTAATAAGGGGTTGCATAGAGTTCACCAGCAACATTTCTTTCCTTTTGCATGAGTCAATTTCTTGCTAGAGATCTTTGCTATGCTTTACCTTAAGCATCTTATGCATAGGAGGCAATGTCTTAATTTCTTCTTTCACTGCGTCCATCTCTGTCTGTCGCTGCTTGATGGTTTCTCCTAGCTTTTCTACTTCTGGATTGTCCTGCAAGTTTTCCCGGGCCTCAACACTTTCGTCTAACAGCTTTGATGCACTGCTCACAAGATCTGAGATCTTCGTTGCTGAGGCCTGAATATCTCGGCGACGCTGTTTCCTGACCTCTGGTGAGCTCTCAGGAATGATGCGAAGTTGAAGCTCTGCAATCTGAGCATCATGCTCTTCTTTCATTTTATCTATCTGGATTTGAGACTGTTGTGCATAGTCTTTCATCCTGACAGCTCTTTGCTCCGGTTCCTCTTCAGCCTGCATGTCGAAGTCAGGGAGACTTCGACATGCCTCATCCAATACTCGCGCTAGTGTAGCCCGCTTGTTTTCTACTTCCCTCTTCTTTTGTTTAGCTTCTTCCAACTATGTTGCGAGGCTCTCACTCTGCTTCATGGCATTTTCTAACTGTATGTGTGAGTAGCTATCTCATTCTCATATTTCCTTCATGAGGACCAATTGAAAAATATGTAGCTTCGGCATAGACAACTTGGTGTAATCTATCTCAACTGTCATGCTCATTTGCGATCGAGATGCTGCATCAGTTATTATAAGGGCTATGCTTGGTACTTCTCCTCTATTGTTTCTAGCTGGCCATTGCCTCATATCTAGTTGCGCGCTTACTTTCTTTCTGGGCTGAGGCTTAGTCACTTCCTCCACTTTTGGAGATTTTTGCTTATCTGGGCGATTATGGTTTGAGATTGTTTTGACTGATTCTTCTTCTTCTTCATCGCCACCATGGTCATCTCCACTCTGCTGTGATTCATATTATTCTTCACTTTCTTCTAGTGGGTCACTCTGCGGCAGATGACTAGGACCTGCGCCCACATCTATTACTAGGGGGACTGGTATGTTGGGCTTTGTTCCTGCGTCCTTCATCCATTCAGCCGGCCACTACTGAACTACTACGAGGATTTCCTCCTAGTTTACCATGTATGGTAACTTCCACCATACATGTTTGTCATCTGTGCGGGCTTGGATGAAGACATTATGCATGTCAGCCTTGAAGTTGGCCACTCCCGTATACTGAGAGAATATCTCATTACCGAGCCGCGGTGTTTTTAGGATCTCATAGGAAATACTCATGGAGTAGAAGGAAAACACGTAGTTTGTCATCTGCTATAGGGCCTTGTCCTGTGAGACCCAAAGAGATGCGTACCTTGCTGTGCCAAGCATCTCCAGAGGCACATCAACAAAATGTGCCTCGGTAGGTTCTCTCCATCCTACCAATGCAATAAGCACTATCAACCATGAGAAATGAAATGGTATAACTTTCTCCTGCACATCGTGGACATCTTCAAGGAATTCTCACACAATGTACTCTTCCCATTTGTAATTGTATCCTTTGGCACAATTCACAACAATTCCGACAGTCGAGGCAGGTACTTCATTCGGTCTGCACTTCCGCATTAATTTGCATGCTAGGAGATCTACGGTGAAGTGAATGTTTTGGTGCCGAATTGTTGAGGTTTGATACACTCGCTTTCCTTTTGTTAACCTGAAGCAGTCCTTCATGTGCTGCAATAGCTTTGTGTCTTCATGCTTTCCGACAAACTAAATCTTAGGATCAGGCCCTTCCTTCGGCAAGCCTGTAATCCTATGAATCAGTTCTCCATCAATGGCTATTTTCTAGTTTCCTATCCACAGGTTCCCATCATGCACCAATCCCAATTGTTTCTTGACCACCATGGTAACCTGCATGCTACGTCTAAAGTAGGGGACATTGAGCATCTTCAACAAGCCAGCTTGCTCCAAGCCAGCAGCCCATTGTTTAACTTCCAGTAATGTCGTACCAGCCTCCAGATTATGGACAGAGTGCAAGTATTTCCCAGGTGTGAACTGCATAAATTTCCCATGATCATTCGTATCGTGGTCTGCGTACTTGAGCCGGTCTATTTTTCCTTTCATTGTTCTGACCAACTGCACACCCTGTGGCAGCGAAGGGGTGTATAACGTGAACTTGGTTGTCCACCGAGTTTGCTAAACTCCTAGTTGAACAAGCGAAAGATATGGTGGATGCTGCGATGCAATGTTCTCATCCTCTCTGAAGTATTGAAAACCTTCAGGTGGGAGCTCTGCTAAACCAAGAGGATTCATCTCGGGATCCTCTGGTGTCTTTCCTGATGGCTTGTGTCTTTCTTTGTTCCGCTTGGAGTGAACTTCTACCTTGAATTTATTTCTGGTTGATCATGTCTGCATTGGTTAATTCAGCTCTGGGGGAGCCTCTTTGCAAGGTGTAGACGCAAGTGGGTTTCTCATAAGGTTTTGGAAACCCCTTTGTCTGAATTCTATCAACAATTCCTAGACTTTGCGATTAGCTGACATGGACTCAACTCAAGAAAATGCGTAATGCAAATTTCATAGGTCTGGGTGTCTTCTTATAGAATCCAATGACCAAATATACCATAACTATGCATTAAAGACATCAAATCTGACAGAACGGTGGTATATCTTGTCCAAACGGCGCTAGATTTCCCAAAATCTCATCATTACAAGTAGTTAATACAGTTAACAAACTGGCGCTGCCAAATATGTTTTTTTCCAACGATCGCATTTTAAGCTTCGACACACCTCTCTTCTTCGGCACACCCAATAACTTCAACTTTGCCACAATAAGTATGTTCAACACAATATAGACCTTCAACACATCCTGACACAAGCTTCGACAGCACTTCGAACTTCGTAAATTTTCCAACAATCTACTAAAGCTCATAGAGAACAGCTTCATTATAGTCTAGTACCCAATTTCAACTGTTCTTGGTACTTAGACTCTCCTTCTTGTTATTACTCCTAATCAGGGGGTATATGCGAATCCCTGTACTTCTTTAATCTAACTCCATTCACCATGGAGGGAAAAATTTCTCCATTCAATTTAGCTAACTGAACTGCACCACCATCAGTAACTTTCTAAGCTATGTATGGTTCTTTCCAATGTGTCTTGAACTTACCTAGGAACTTCATGAATTTACTGTCATACAAGAGCACAAGATCACCATTTTGGAATTGTTTCTTCTTAATGTGTCTATCATGCCATGCTTTTTCTCTACCTTTTTGTACTTGCTGCTGGAAACCTGCAATGAATCTATCTTCTTCTAGTTCTAGTATCTTTGCCAGCCTTTCATTCAATACAGCTGGGTTATCCATCTCTGTGAAGGCAAATATTCTGAGGCTAGGAATAATGTACTCCATGGGCATAACTGCTTCTTGTCCATATACCAGCCTAAAAGGTGTATGGCCTATCAACTTCTTGCAAGTAGGTTCTATAGGCCCATAATAATGTTGGAATTCTAAAATCCCAATCATTTCTATTAACATTGAAAACCTTCGTCAGAGCGTGCTCAAGAATCTTGTTAAAGACTTCGACAGTTCCATTTGCTTGAGGATGGTCGGTAGTACTCTTCTGATGATATACTTGAAACTCTTCGATCAATGCTTCAATACTCTTATTCAGAAAATGTAATCCTTGATCACTCATAAGAATTCTAGGACACCCAAACCTCGACAAGATATTATCAAATATGAAATCCGTAGCTGTAGCAGCGCTACATTCCTTAACTGGTTGAGCTTCGGCTCAACGAGTAAGGTAATCAGTTGTTGTAATAATATATCTTGCTCCAGATTTCTTTGCAGGGGGATCGATTGGTCCAACAAAATCAATAGCCCATTTTTCAAATGGTTGTAAAGTTACTTGTTGAACCAGAGGCATCTCATCCCTCCTGGATGGTTTTCTTGTCCTCTGACAGATATCACAGCTGTGGCAATACTCTCTTGCATCCTTATGAATCGTAGGCCACCACAATCTAGCTGTTAGAATCTTCTGTGCCATAGATTTTCCTACATAATGACCTCCTGCTGCTCCAGAATGTGCCTCAGCCAAAATCAATGGATTTTCATGCTCCAGGACACATCTGCACAGTATTTCATTTGGCCCCATCTTATATAGCTATCATGCTATCAAGGTAAAGTCAGCTGCTCTAACCACCGGCTGCTTCTTTTGTTGTGTTTTCATCTGAGAGTGTGCAAAACCTATAGAAAAGTACTGAACAATATCCTGAAAATAGTCATCAACCATCTGGATGGAAAACAACTGGGCATCAGGAAGACCTTCGTCCAAACTAGTGGGCTCTTCTCTTGACTCGAGCCTCGACAAGTGGTCAGGCCCCAGGTTAAGTCTTCCAGGATTAACTATGATCTCAAAGTCATACTCCTGAAACAAAATCAACCATCTGTATATCCTTCCACCTAATAAAAGCTTGTTAACCAAATACTTCAAAGCAGAATGGTCAGTGAACATCATGAAATGAGATCCTAACAAATAATGTCCAAATTTCTGTAAAGCATAAACCATAGCTAGACCTTCTCGTTCTGTCGTAGTATAATTCTTTTATGCTGTGGACAGCTTTCTACTTGCAAAATCAATAGGGTTATCAATATTACCTTCACCTAACTGAGCCAATACTATACATAAAGAAATGGAAGATGCACCGACATGAACATGAAACTCCTTACTCCAGTCGGGGAATATTAAGATAGGGGCAGTTACCATCTTTTCTTTCAAAATATCCAAGCTTTCCTGACATTCAGGTGTCCACTCAAACTTAATATCTTTCTTCAATTTATTTTCCATAGGGGCTATAATCTGAGCATATCCTTTAATGAATTTCCTGTAATATCCAGTATGACCAAGCGTAGTGTGAAGTTGCTTAAAAGACTTCAGAGGTGGTAAGTTCACAATAATGGCTATCTTCGCAGGATACACCATCAATCCTTGATTGCATACAATGTGACCTAGCAGAATTCCAAAAGGTGCACAAAATATACACTTCTTCAGGTTCAATGAAATTTGATGCTGTCTACACTTGTACAGCATAAGTCTTAAACTGGCTATATGATATTTCAATAAGCCAAAGATAATCCAATCATCAAAGTAAACTTTCAATAATTTATGAATAAATTCCTTAAATGCAGATATGACTACTTTGGAAAACATAGTAGGTGCATTCTTCAATCCAAAGGGCATAACAGTATACTAAAAAGATCCCATTTCTGTAGCGAAGGTTGTTTTATGTCGATCGTCTGGAGCAATTCTAATCTGATGGTAACCTGAAAATCCATCAGTGAAAGAATACACTTCTTTTCCTCCGACATTGTCTGAAACTTCATCTGTAAAGGGAGTAGGAAAAGGATCATGTAAACAGGCATCATTTAGCTTCCTCAAATCAACACAGATTCTGATTTCTCCCTTGGACTTCTTTTCTTGTACCACCATAGGGCTGACCCATTTGGACTCTTCGACAGGCTCACTGATTCCTGCAGCGAACATATTATCTAGTTCCATCCTGACATTCTCTTTATACTTAGGGTTCAGCCTATAAGAGCGCTGCTTCACAGGCTTTGCATCAGCTTTCAAAGGTATTTTTATCACTCCTATATCACCAAGGATACCTTTCCTTTCTGAGAACTTTGTCGAAAATAAGTCCTGATACTCATTGAGAAGTTCAGTCACTTTGCTTACCATTTCTTCGTCCCAATAATCTCCAATGGTAGCATACTTAGGCATTTCTTTTGATCCAATGTTTACTTTCCTTGTTTTCAAGGGCTGAGTTACTTCAGGTGATTCGACTACAGGTACATGTACTTCGCAATGTCCTTCTGACTCAGGAATATTAATGTTACGAGGGTGATCGTCTTCATCAATGGCGAGGTTATAGAATTCTATTGCATTAGCTTCTTGTTCCTTCCAATCAAGTTGGTACTCGGCTACTTCTTTATCATCAAACACCTTAGTATGGATCAACCTAATAGCTGTGTCCAAAGCAGGGAAAACCTCATTAATAGAAAATGTGAGCACAAAACTATCAGTAAGGCTAACCCAACTTACAGTACCATGGCGAAGCTCCACCTCCGCATACCAGTTCTTTGCTACAGGTTCCAGAGTGTGTACAAACCTATGTATCCATTCTTCACAAGGTACATACTTCCATGCTTCATAACATTGCTCCAAATGTTCCTGAGGGCTAGTCTTACCATTAAATATGCTTCGTACCTTTTGAGGTTGATCCATGAATCTCAGGAAAAGAAACTTTTAACAAGCTCCCCAACAATGAATATACTTTTTATGACCATTCCACCATCTGGTAGCTGTGGCTCTAAATGCTGAATCTAGAGTCTCCATTTTCTGTGAATCTGGTAATTGCTCTGAGAATTGTACAATAAAATATTCTGGGTTTGTCAAGCCATCAAAGTTAGGTAAGACTCTTGTCTGTGAGCCAACACATTTGATAGACTTGGTAATTCTGGCACATCGATTTCCATGTAGTTCATAAAGTCGATTCTGCCAATTTTCTAAGCCTTCATCTGAATCAGTCATGCAAGAACTGTCACATTGCCAATCCATTATACCTTTAGCAGTAGGGTTAACATAGTCTTCTTCTTTAGCTGTGATGTTGTAAATATGATCCAAAACATCCTGATCTTCATCTCTAACTAGCTTTGTGTATCTTTCTCCTTGAGAAGGGTCCAACAGTACTATGGCTCTCAAGCCTTTTCCTTCAAAAGTCATCTGTCTATTCTTAAGGTTGATTAGCACATAGTTGTCTATTACCTATTCAATTCCTATCAAGGATGGATGGGGGTTGATATCATCAATTATTTCAATGACTTCAAAATCTGCTAAGGTATTGACTCCATCAATATCCACTGGTACACTAGGGAATCTTCCCAAGGGCACAATATTCTGCTGATTGGATAATCTCAGCTGTATAGGGGACCATTCAAGCGTAGGTTTCCCCATTTTTTCCCATGTCTACTTAGTTAGGACATTGACTTCTGATTCCAGGTCTAAAGTGATATCAGTCATGTCATAATCTCCTATCTGAGCATGCAATCTCATTTCTCTTCCAGTCCTTCTAACTCTATTAACAATTTTTCCTCTATCAGAGCTTCGCTAAGGTTCGCAAGATGCAATAACTTTCTGTAACTCATTCGGAGCATTCTGATTTCTTAATAGCTTCATAAAACTCTGTAAAAATGATGTCAGTGTACTTACTTGATCCGGTGAAGCTTCTTGGAACTGTAACTGCTGGTGATGTTGTTGCGTAGTTGCTATTGACATCTCGGCTTAGCAAAGTCTTTTTTAGCTTCCATAAATGTTCTTTTTTCTCTTCCAACATCGAAGGCTGGAATTTTCTCTAGGGTCTTACGGACCCAAGCCTTGTCAGGTTGTTTCCCCTTATTCTGCACCTGCATCATAGATCCACTCCTTGGAACAACGTTAAGGGCTGGGACAGGTCTTTTCTCTACAACAATCATCTGAACATTCTGAGTAGGAGTGCCATTTCTTTCTTGTATCTTGGCTATCAACTGTGGGAATTGCTCAATCACATGATCGATTGCTCTGCAATATCGACATGTCGTAGTTGGGTTCTGACAGTCTCTAGCTACATGTCCTGCTTGATTATAGTTGTAGCGAATAACCTGGCCTCGACCTCTTCCAGGAATACCGCCACGACCACGACCTCTGAAATTGCCTCGATCTGGTGTACTACCACGGTAACCATATCCATCATTGCCTTGTGCATCAGGTTGTACCCTATAAGCATCATAGGTTCTCTCTCTCATGAGGTCAAAGCTGCGACATTCGTCTTCATTGTGTCTAACTGACTTATAGAACTTGCAATAGGGATTCTTAGGTACTTGAACATATCTCTGCATCAGATAGCAGTCTTCAGGTCGATGTTGACCAGTTGTTCTACAGATCTCACAATATAGGACATTAGGGTTAAACAGGTTCGGTGCACCATTATTCAAATAATTTCTTAATGCAGGACATTGTTCTTTGTCATGACCTTTTGTCTTACATCATGTACACGAAACCTCTTCGCAAGTAGCTTTCCATTTTTTCATGTCGCGAAGCTCCAAATCCATTTCTGCTAACTGTGCCTATATCTGGACTATTCCAGGATTATCTCCAACAGGAGCTGTTTCAAGTTTCATAGCAATTTCCAACACCTCTTGCTGATCAATAACCTTTTGTTGCATAAATGGAGTCCTGGTATGAGGCAATAGTGCTGCAATGAACCATTCTTTATGTTGTTCTAGTCCAATAGTGAAGCTAACTTGATCCAATAGAACCTTAAACCTCTGATCAAAGTCCCAAACTGATTCACCTCGCTTCTACTGAATTTCTTTCAGCTCAGTTATACACTGTGACTCCGATTTAGGCTTCTTGAATTCTTTGATCATTGCTTTTTTAATATCAGCTAAGGCATAGTTCTGAGTACTGGAAAACTTCATAAACCAGGTCAAATATTGGTCTCTGAAAGAGGTGACCAGCTGCACTCTTCTTGTATTTTGGTCCATAATATTCTTAGCAGTCCAAACAACTTCACATAAGAACCAAAACTGGGGGAGGAGGAGGGGGAAGACTGGTAACTAGAGGAAGGGAACTTTCTGAGGTAGACTGACCTCCGATAGAACTACTCAGGTTAGGGTTACTTTCAGACTGCGACGGGTTCTCAGGGATGACAGATCTTTGCTGTGGAGTTATAGGAGTGTTTCTAACAAAAGGGGTTTCTTCATATTCAGATTCTTCTAGAATTAATGGGGTATAATCAGTATTCTGGCCTAGGGTATAGGATCCAAAAGTTCTCTTGTATCTTTTACCATTGCAAAGCAAACCAGTTTGCTCGTCGAAGTCACTTTCGCTTCCAAACATAGGTTAGTAGCAATAAATCTAGAAATCTGATTAGATAAGCAATATGCCTTTCTCAGCCAAGAGCATTTTAATTTTTAGACTTAATGAATTTAGGTACTTAGCCCTTGGTCCTTTGAAAAACTGTCTTTTTGCGTCACTGAAAGAAGTATGTGTGTCGATGGCGAACTCCGTCACAAATGCGTCAAGGGTTCGCGTTATCTAGAAGCCAACAGCTCTTGATACCACGTTGTTCACACTTTTCAACAGCTTAATTCTTTTTGGGGTCCAGTCAGGAGACTGATATTCTTTGAAGTTTGTCTTTCTTTCTGTCAACCTGGATAACCACTGGTGCAATTATATGTGGATACTACCAAAAAAAATTTCAGAAATATCAGAAAAAAAAAGCGTACTTTTGCAAGAAGTTGTTTGAGCTACAATGAGGATCCTTATTCTCTTGTTCAGCAAATTTCAGATAAGTATCTTCAACCCAGTCACTGATTTCTTTTACTGAGGGCCTCCAAAACATATCCCTCGAGGTATGACGTAGATCCCTCTTGAAGCAGATACTGGTTCAACAGGCAATGGAACCAATTTGTTGGGCCTAGGGCAGACCCAGGTTCTTATGCTTCTATATTTGCACCAACAAATAGACCCACAATGTTGGCCCTTTCGGAAACAACCTGCAAACAGGTTGCAGTCTCACCCAAAATAGCTATGGGGTGCCACAAAATCAGGTTTCTGCAGGCAAAAGAGGGATATTACCATCCCTTTTTCCTTAACAAAGAATAATTATGCAACACAGAGCTTCGACATTCACTTAAATAGCTTCGCAGCTTAGATTAAAAGACAGTTTCTTGCTTAACCCTTAACTGGGAATTCACAGCGAAGTTAATACTTATAAATATATATTACTTTATCATTCACCTACTTATGAAATGCATAAAAAAATAACAGCACAAAATAAAAAGAACGACCACAACACAAGATATACGTGGCTCACCCCTAGTGTAGGGGCTATTTCCACATAACTGCGTTTATATTCAAGAAGTTACAAAACGATAGTTTTGATCTGTGCACTCAGCTGCAGATCTGCTCAACAACCCAAAAATGCACACTTAGCTGCAGAACCTTTCTCCAAACCCTCTGCGCACTCAGCTGCAAATCTTCTCAACAACCCAAAACTGCGCACTTAGCTGCATAACCTTTCTCCAAACCCTCTGCGCACTCAGCTCTAGATCTGCTCAACAACCCAAAACTGTGCACTTAGCTGCAGAACCTTTCTCCAAAACCTCTGCGCACTCAGCTACAGAGGTCGTCCACGCACTCAGCTGTGACTTAACCTTAAACCCAAAATAGACCTTAGCTTCTTCGCATCACAACATTATCATCACAAAAATCGTACTTGACTGTTTTACATAAGTTCCTATTTATACAAGTGCACTATTATGATACCATGGGCTTAAACCACGGGTCCTAACCATGGGTCATTTACAAAAAGAGGGCTTTGACCCAACCCCGAAACCCCTAAGACTATTTTGGACAGCAACTCTGCTTACAAGCTTCGCACCAAAATCGCAGAGTTGCCAAAATTAAGGACCTTCAAGGTCCGCACCCCAACAGCTTCGGAAGCTGATATCAGGTCTCTTTGAACTGAAGATGGATGCTACATTGATTCTATGTCATAATGAGAGTTGTGATAACAGAGAACCCTATGTGTCGTCGTAACACATAGAAATCCGGTATTTCTACATTCAAGATAAAGATGTAGATGATGATGTTTCATTATTTACATACTGTAGATATAGATGATGGTGATTCAGTATTTCTATACTGAATATAGAGATGATGATTATTTCAGTATTCGCATACTAAAGATATATATAATATTTCAGTATTTACATACTGTAGATGCAGATGATGGTGACCTGATGATGCTTTCAGTACTCACATACTGGAGATACAGATGGTGATAGTTCAGTATTCACATACTAAAGATGTAGATGAATATGGTTTAGATGATGATGTGCTGACAAAGCCTCTGTCTCGGGTAAAGTTCGAACACTTTCAAGACAAGCTTGGTGTGGTTCAGAAAGACCTTCCTCGAAAGGGGGAGTAGTGATGTTGCAGTGGGATTGTATCATCCTTGGACACTTGCCCTAATGTGACGAGGAGACCTCGGCCTTCGAGAATGAAGAGGGATTGTATCATCCTGGGAGATATGTCCATAAGTGATCCAGTGACTTTGGTCATCAAGAATATGGTGGGATTGTATCATCCCTGGGAACTTGTCCAAAAGTGACCCGGAGACCTCGGTCTTCGAGAATGAAGAGGGATTGTATCATCCTGGGACATCTATCCAAAAGTGATCTGGTGACCTCAGACCCCATGAATGTGGTGGGATTGCATCATCCTTGAACTTTGGTTAAAAATGTATCCAGAGGTCTTAGCCCCCATGAAAGTGGTAGGATTGCATCATCCCTGAACTTCGGTTCAAAATGTATCCGGAGATCTCGATCCCCGTGAATGTGGTAGGATTGTATCATCCTTGAACTTCAGTTCAGAACGGATCCAGTGACTTCGGTACTCGAGAACGTGTGTTGATCCTGTAATTCCTAGAGGAAGGATTGTCTGAGTTCCACATCTGTGTTGATCCCACAATTCCGAAAGGAAGGATCGTTAGTAACTCCGTAAAGACCTAAATCCTGTAATTCCAAAAGGAAGGATCATTGAATTGATCATGTAAATCCAATAGGAAGGATTTTCTGAGTTCCACAGATGTGTTGATCCTGTAATTCCAATAGGAAGTATTTTCTGAGTTCCCCAAATGTGTTGATCCTTTAATTCTGAAAGGAAGGATCGTTAGTAACTCTGTAAAGACCTAAATCCCGTAATTCCAAAAGAAAGGATCATTAGTAACTCCGTAAAGACCTAAATCCTGTAATTCTGAAAGGAAGGATCATTGAATTGATCTCGTAATTCCAATAGGAAGGATTGTCCGAGTTCCACAGATGTGTTTATCCCATAATTCCAATAGGAAGGATTGTCTTAGTTCCACAAATGTGTTGATCCCGTAATTTTGAAAGGAAGGATCATTAGTAACTCCGTAGAGACCTAAATATCGTAATTACAAAAGGAAGGATCATTAGTAACTTTGTAAAGACCTAAATCCTGTAATTCCAAAAGGAAGGATGATTGGTAGCTCTATAAAGACTTGATCCCATAATTCCAACAGGAAGGATTGTCTGAGTTCCACAACTGTTTTGATCCCGTAATTCCGAAAGGAAGGATCATTGACTTGATCCCGTAATTCCAATAGAAAGAATTGTCTGAGTTCCACAGATGTGTGGATCCCATAATTCCGAAAGGAAGGATCATTAGTAACTCTGTAAAGACCTAAATCCCGTAATTCCGACAGGAAGGATCATCTGAGTACCATAGACATGTTGATCCCGTAATTTCGAAAGGAAGGATCATGTTGATGTTTTGATGAGGATTATGTTGATGTTGATGTTTTGATAATAATGATGTTTTGATGATGATGATTTTTTCATGATGATGTTTCTGATTGAAATATCAAAGTATGATGATGATGATGTTCCTGATCAAAATATCAGAGTATGATGATGATGTTGTTGTTGATCAAGAGGTCAGAGTGCTGAAGAAGATGTTGTTGATTGAAAGGTCAAAGTGTTGAAGATGATGTTGCTTATCGAAAGGTCAAATTTCTGAAGATGATGTTGTTGATCAAAAGGTCAAAGTGCTGAAGATGATGTTGCTGATCGAAAGGACAAAGTGCTGAATATGATGTTGCTGATCAAAAGTTCAAAGTGCTGCAGATGATGCTGATCGAAAGGTCAAAGTGTTGAAGATGATGTTGCTGATCGAAAGGTCAAAGTGTTGAAGATGATGTTGCTGATCGAAAGGTCAAAGTGTTGAAGATGTTGGTGATCGAAGCAGCCAAAGTATTAATGATGATGAAGACTGAAGATTGAAGATGAATACTACATAATGTTGAAAAGATTCCAATGATTTATATATGTGTTACCCTGATGATGCTGATGATGTCCTCTATCCCTCTCCTACTATTGCTGTTGTTGATGTTGTTGTAGAATACCCTTCTCGTTAAAAGGGAGTGTTGAAATATTGTAACTTCGAAGAATATTCTATATGTATCTTTTGTGGTCCCTGATGGTACTACCGGGAGAAGCACTTGTATTACTTTGTACCTCGATGCTTATAATCAGAAGAACTAATAAGAGTCATGAGGTAGTCCCCTCTTATTGTAAAGGTGGGTCATTAGCACCCCATTGTGGTTACTTGAGCCTACATGTGTAACTCGAGCCTACATGATTTAACTCGAGCCTACATGTCGAATGAGTTAATTCAAGTGAACGGATGAATATAAATAGAGGTGTGGTGCTCCTCATTTGAGATACACACTTTCACTTGTGTAGCGCATTAGTGGAGAAGAGAAGTAGCTGGAGAAGGAGGAGTATCAGGCTTTGATCTCCTTGCTAGTTTTATCTTTTATCTTTTTGGTACATCTATATTGAGGAAGCTTTTGCTGGGTTTTTCCCTTTAGGGTTTTCCCAGGATAAATCTTTGTGTTCCTTTTGTATGGTTGTGCTTGTCTATCTTTCAGTGATCTTGTTTATATTCTTTTGTTATGAAAATGAAATGAAATACTGATGTCTTAGTTAAGCATATGAAAATTTAACATAAATAACCTCCAAACAACCATGGAAGCTCTCGAAACATATCCTATTATTAGCTGGTAAATATATCTACAAATAGTGTTATCTATATTTTGGTATTATCATTGATTGGGTACTGTCGAGATCATCCTCCAGCTTTATTTCTACATGATAGAAAATTAATTGCTAATTTGAATTTGGAGTTTGACAAGTATTCACACCAGTTATCTTAGCATGCATATTGAAGAGATTTAATGAATGAATAGATGTGTAATTGGTACCATAAAGGGTATTATTCATGGTACTCTTCTTGAGGAATATATGCTACAAGAAATGCCCCTAAACCATACTAAAAATCTACCATAAAATGTACCTTGCATTGAAATTTTATCTATCCAACATATGTTGCAGGATGGTTCCTGGAATGCTGCCATTATTCTGGAGCTTTGTTTGTCAATCCTTCAAGTCCATGTGCTATGGTAGCAACCACCCGTTTCATCATTTTTAAAGATCCTTCCTTGTGTTCTAGGTCCATATTTTAAATATGCTCCAACATTGTTTCTATGTCTTGTCAAAATGGTGCATCTCTTTTCAAGATATAACTGTTGATTTCCCTTTTTATCCATTCCTATGGCTAAGAAATTACAGACATGAGTGGCAGTTGAATATTGTCCCTCAGGATACAAAATATTATGTTGTTAAATATTACCCCTTTTAGAATATGTCTGGTACAACCATCCATTAAGGATTGTATCATCTTAATTTAAAAGCATCTATATGAGCGCCAAATGCAATTAGCCAATTCAAAGACAATATTCTAGAACAACGTCAGCTCTGATATTTCTTTATGGAAGGGTGAAGTCTATCATTTTACACTGCATTTGGGAGGGGAAATTCAAATATATCCTTGGGCTACAAGTATTTGAAAACCTTTGTGGATATACCAAGTGTTCCTTCATAAGTAACTGCTACAGAATATACCCATCATTGTCCTTGTTCAACAATAATCGAGACTCTGTAAATTTTTTATAGTTGAATGCTTTTGCATGGTCATTGCACCCTATAGCAACACTAGAAAAATATGACCCCCAACAAACTAAAATGATGTCTCTCTCTGTTTAAATAATAGAAGAACCATTTTTTTACCTTCAAAACAATGATATATTCGTGGAGCAAGGCTATTAGAACACCTTTGAAACTCTCCAAAATCCCCCTGCACTTTGGGGGGTGATACTGTTCACTAAAATCTGTGATCTGGGTAAAATGGGTCCTTGTCATTCAAGCTAAAAAATTAACATCATTCAACATCATTTTTTTTAAATTAACAGCTCCATCGCCATAGCGACGATAACACCTTTAACGTTCCGACGAACTTGCTATAATAGCCCCTGTGTTAATATGATTTTTATTAAAGGGTATTTGTAATTTTATTCTCAATCTTTGATTAGAAATAGAACCTGTTCTATTTAGTCGGTGATGTTTATAGTTTTGTATCTGAATTATGTTAAAGATAATAATTCTGAGAATTGCTTTCATGACAAACTACAAATGTTCATGCCTAGGCATGTTGAGATCAAAATTGTGGAAAATTTTGAATGACTTGGTATTGAATTGATATAAAAGTCTAGGCTTTACAATCACATGATATCTTGTGAAACTTCTTGCTGCAATTAACCTATATTTCTAGCTAATGCATATTGATTTTAACTAGTAAGTGAAATAAAAGGGATACGACATCAGGTTTTCTCTGTATATCTCGCTAGATGCATTGGGGTCCATCGTGAGTTGATTGTGTATGTGGTAAGTCCTTCAGGATTGAACATATGATTAAAATTTAATACTATTCAATAACAACTTGGTCAATGTGCTTCTTCATAAAGGAAGCATCTATTTGAGAACATAATGGTCGTAGAGTGGTTTTGAGATGTTAAATCTAACTAATTCTGTCAACATTAGTAAAAGCAAAATCGATATTTTATTCTCTAAACATTTTGTTTTAGTTAATATATTTTAAAAGCATGATTCATGTTTTGGGGTTAATGTTTCGAGGGTGTGCCATACCCTTCACTCCCAAGATAGAGGAAAGCAAGATGTTGACCTATACTATTCGAGCTGGTGCATCCAAGAAGGTATTTTCTATTGCATTCTTTTGTGAATTTTCTGCAACAAGTTTTTACTTATAGCTTGTGATTGTAAGATTCATGTACTTGCATATTTTGTTGTTTAAATTTTCCTTTTTATTTCAACAATAGATTTCAAGGAAAGGAGATGGACAATTGTGTGCCTATGAGGTGATCCTATTTCATCATGAAGACAAGGGAATTTCATCATGAAGACATTAGAAGAGTGCCCACGAACATGAATGACCATTGTCCATTGGATCAGAAAGGTGTGTAGTAGAGAATTGACATTACTCTTGGTTTTCATGATGTTCTGTTCTGTTTTTTATATTTTAGTTGGTGTCAAATCCTGCAATTTCCATTCTCTTGTAGTGATCGAGAGTATGTCATTGGTCATCGAATTTGGGAGTCTGGAAAGACATACTTCTATGTGACAAAGGTATGGCTCTTCACTATTTGATAATTGATTTACTTTTAATTTGTTGTATTTGACATTTTGGTGTAAATATACTGTATGAGAAGCTTCATAGAGTGGTTGAAGGGGTACACCAAAGTTGGAGTTCTAGTTGAGAAGCTTTTAAAAACATATGTGCCATTTGATGTGATCCCCATCAGCTGTAGGTAGTAACAAGGATAGAATTTCTATTTTATTTTCCTCATGTTCTAGGGTGTCTCGTCGAGGATTAAAAACTTCCTTATTCCTCAGTTCTTTGGTGCTTTAACAAAGACAAGAAACATTTGTGAAAATATTTCTATTTGGTCCCCGTTGCAGTTGCAACCTCAACCAATTCCTATTCATCATTATGTATATCCTCGAGGTTAATATGATTTTTTTATTAATATGATTTTTATTAAATTGTATTTATAATTTCATTATGGATCTTTGATTGGAAATAGCACCTACTCTATTTAGTTGGTGATGTTTTCATTTTTGTATGTGTATTATGTTAAAGATAATAATTTCGAAAATTGCTTTTATGACAAACTAAAAATATTCCCGCCTAAGCATTTTGAGATCAAAATTGTTATAAATTTTGAATGAATTTGGTCTTAAATTGATATAAAAATATGGGCTTTGTAATCAAATTATATATTCTGGGCTTTGTAATCAAATTATATATTCTGAAATGGATATGAAAACTAACAGCCTAAAAATGATTCAGGGAAAGAGATCTAGAGGTTCACGGTTCGAAAGAAAAAAAAGAAAACAGCCTTGGGAGGTGCCTCTCTCGATCTTAGTGCTTCTAATTATTCTTGAAGTTGTGGATGAAAACATTTAGAGTTTTGAGGTCCAAACAAGGAATAGACAGAGCAAGTTAAAACAGAGCAACAGAGCTAGTAGTAAGAATGGAACATACCATGATTTTTCTAGGAAGAAAATAGTATGTCGTCCTTCAGACTAAAACTATTACCAACAGAAAGCGTCATTACGAAACTCTCAGCAAAAAATCCAATATTGAAATTTGATATAAATATTTACTCCAATGAGAATAGTGATCAATGCACTGTGGCCAAAGGACACATAATATTCATAGCGTCGTCCTCTCCAATTTCCCCATGCAATCTTTGTGCAAAATCGTCAAATGTGGTAATAGGCAGTCGTTTTGTTATCATTTCCTCTTTCAGGGAAAAAAGAATTGGAGGATTGCAACGATTCCCTTTGGATAGACCATGTCCATCTCAAAGCACTCTTTAGGTAGTTATAGCTTACAAGGCAATTAGGGTTGAAAAAGAGGTTGGTTGTTTGATTTGGAGTGTCCACCAACTGCACCACCTATTAAGAGATGATGTTCATAACATAACCTCCACTTGACTTCAGTTTGATCTCGCCAATGATGTGGAGCATCTGGACATTGGGAAACAATGAATACATTAAAATATGAGCCTAACTGAACATTAGTTGGAGGCCTGGTGTCAATTTGGGTGGTTCAAAATTGTAGGGATATGCTGAGTTTAGATGGCCACAAGAATTTTGTGCAGGAATAAAAAATTATAAAAAGAGACAGAGAAGAAAAAAGCAGGGAGATTTTATTGGATTTTGGTTAATATTTGATGTATTGAGTCCTATGAGTAGATCTATAGACTGTGAGTTTTAAATAAAGTATTCTAGGTGCATGATTGTGAGGAGTGAGATGGATTAGTATTCTACGATCCTTTTAGAGTTCTAGGTGTGTTTATGTGGCTAGTATGCCACCTCCTATCTAAGGGCTAATATGCTTTTGTACTCTAGTTTTTTATCTTTGAATATATATTTTGCTAAGTTTTGTGCAGAGAGAGACATATTTGTTATTGTTCAATCCTTTATTAGTTGGTTGACCTATTTTTCTTGCAGGGGTGTAAGGTAATTTGCAAATGAGTGACTGCATCATCTTGGTATCAGAGAAAACCACAATGGCCCACAGGGTAGTCTATTCTTGCAGGTTTACCATTGGAGACTTAGTCCAATGAAGAGGCTGAATTCCAGTGTTTGGCTGACGAGGACTACCAGTTTGAATCTCAGAGTGTTTTTGCAAAAGGACCGGAACTTGAATAATTGAATTTAGTTGATGTGAGTTGTGAGCTAGATGAAACATGGGGTTTGGGGAGCGAGGAGAATAGCGAATGTCAATACTAGAACGTGGAAGACAGGGACAAGGAAAGTACCCATGTAATAGATGAAAGGAAGCTTCCTGAACCTCTGTTTGTGTTAAATGTAGAAAAAGGTCCTGAATTAGATGGTGTAACAGAGACCTCCATTGAGCTTGAATCACATATGATGAGCTTAAAGTGGAGTGTTTTCTCAATCGGGATAGTAAGATGGAAGCTCCATTTGACGGAAATGTCGACAAGGAGTTGGATTAAGGGTGTTTTGTAATGAGAATAATGGCGTTCTCACTAAATACTAGGAGGGGACACATGTTGAGGGGGTGCATCATGAGAAAGATGAAATATATGATCTAGACTCAAGTGACTGCAATAGGGATAACATCGATACATTTTCTAGAATTTTAGATAAGAATTATGGTGGCTACAATCTCACCGTGCATGAAGACCTGCAAGAGAATATGGAAGTTAGTAATTTTCATTGGGTATGTGAGTGAAAAAATTATATTCATGTAGCCAATCAGTTTTCGCTTAGGTGTGACAGGGAATTACCCTCGCTTTGTAGCATCCAAATGGAGAAAATAAGTTTTGCTCTCAGGGATTTTGTGCCAAAGGAGATTGGTGTTGGTATCAAAAATGGGAAATAGATCTCTATGCATATACCTGAGACCAAGGATGTCATGTGTACATGGCTAGGTTTGTCTTGTAGAGATGTTTTTGTCACTCTAGATCCATGTGTAGACAGTAGAACAATACCCCATTCCAAGCATGCTTGGACAATCGACAAATTAAACAAGGGTAGAGTGAAGAACATGACAAGGTGTTGCTTTCTTATGAAAGGGATGATAAATTGGTTGCACAAAACAACACAATATTTCAACATGAGGAGAATGATGCGACTGCACCACCTCTTAATAGATGGCATTCATAACAG
>LPNX010899889.1:0-31220 GCA_001517045.1 Pseudotsuga menziesii | reverse complement strand
TGCATGTGAAATTTTAGGTTAAATATTCATAAACAAACTTAAAGATTAAAAAAATTAATGCTTTAAAACATTCACATAAGAAAATAAAAAAAGATATGCAAACATGAAAATGAAAACAATAGTTGATAATAGAGTGCACCCATCTTGGGCTACATCTCTAAGCCACTAGAAATGGGTGTTTTGGAAATACCTCTATTTTCTGTTAGACATAAACATAAATAAATGACACCACTAAACTCCTCATGAAATTCTTACAAAAATGAGCATAAAGTTGACTGTATGTGCCTAAAGCCTCCTCTGGCATGTAAAATGAGACAATCTACATAAAAATAAGACAAATAGTACAAATTGAATGAATTTTTCCTCATGGTTTGTCCCATTAATGGCCTTTTTACATCAATATCTATGCTTATACCATGTCTTGGTCTCTGTGCAAAGTCACATTGTTCTATACTTCCAACTCCTAAACTTTGAGCTCGTTGGTGGAAATCATGGTTTTTATATAGTTTTAAAGTAATTTTTTTATGGTTATGGGTGATGGGACATGCACTTGTTTTAGAACCCCAAACTTCACTCCAATATTTAAGGAAACATTCCTGATCCTTATCATGGATCATCGCGGTAACATGTTGGTTAAAACATGGATGGGGTGCGAGGCAGAGTTCTCGAGGTCAAACCCACGGGCCTCTCCCCTTTACATGTTTTGGAATGGTGGCACATATACATATAACCACATTATAATATAGGGCTTAACATATTATTTTTTGGCGTGTTTGATATGGTAATGGATCCATGTTATGATATGGTTTCAATATATGGTTTGAATTGGATATGGCTAAAGTTCCACCATATGGTTTAATACATGGTTATAATTTTGTGCTATAATACAATTTAAATGGGGGCCTTTGTGTCAGCATGGGGTCGAGGGATAATCCATTGATCTCTCCCCATTTTTTCCAAAAAACAAAAAGTCAAATTTTTATTTATTTTTTCCCATAACCCTATCAAGGACCATCGGTGGGAAAATTGGTTAGTGCAACCTAGTGAGGGCTTGGGCTATAGGGAGGTGTTGGGTTCAAATCCAATAGAATCCAACCAATTTTAGCATAACCATTTTTTTTCCTTTTTCACAATTTTTCACCATTCCTATCAAAACTTCAACTCCTCACGACTTCTTTATCTAGAGGCTGTTTCACACGAAACAAACATTGACAGAAAGATTTCGATGATCTATTTCCCATGGTAAAATTTATTTATTTGTTTGAAGATTTTAACTTTGATCAACCTTGAGATGATACTCTTCGATCAAACCTTCCCAACGTGAAGCTTTTGGGACACCAAAAGCATGAAATCATTCAGAAAATAAGTGAGTCTATATCTTCCTCACTCTTTCAGTCTCTAACCACATTTATTTACTTGGATGCATTCCTTTTATCCCTACATGAAGAAACTCGATGTCTCCTCTTCTTGAAGATATGACCTTCTATGTCTAGTATTATATATTCCTAAAGTTCATTGAGATACTCATGAGAAAACTCATCCACATAAGGTTCTTGAACCTGTACATATTGTTCTATAATCATAGGCATCTCATACAAGTTCAAGTTTTCAACATTAAAAACTAAATACATTTTCATATAGGGAGGAAATTCCAACCAAAATAATTATTATCAACTTTGTCCAAAATTATAAAGGGTCCATATTTGATCAGTTTCAAATTTGTACATTCACCTTGGATTCTATATTTACTGACATGAATCCATACTTGATCATCAATATCAAAATGATTATCTATACGATGCTTATCATGTCATTATTTGTATTTGGCCTGGCTTGATGCCAACTATTTGTGCACTGCTTAATGAATTAACTAGATCTGCTGAATAAAC
This sequence comes from Pseudotsuga menziesii, assembly GCA_001517045.1. NCBI lineage: Eukaryota > Viridiplantae > Streptophyta > Pinopsida > Pinales > Pinaceae > Pseudotsuga > Pseudotsuga menziesii. The sequence continues at coordinate 29,331 of LPNX010899889.1, read as the reverse complement.
TTTCAAGCTTTATCTGCGTCCTTTTTTGTACACTCCACCGTATCTTTCCCAAAAAAAAATTCTATAGGAGACTTTGGCAAGTACCCAAAACATGTCTCGAATGGACACTTATGACTAGAAGAGTGTATAACTTTGTTGTAGGCATGTTGTACATAATGCAACTATTCATCCCAAAGTTTAGGATGCTTACCACAATACCCTCGAATAATATGTACCACATTTCGATTGACCAATTTTGTTTGACCATAGATTTGTGGATGAAATGTTTTGCTTTTATTCGTCTCTGTTTCCATAAGCTCCCATAAAGATGACCAAAATTTCCCAATAACAAGGGAATCTAAATCTAAAATAATCGAAGTAGGAAGTCCAAAATGGACCCATACATTTTGAAAGAACAAATCAGCAGCCATCTCAGCCATTATCTTCTATTTACAAAGGATGAGTATACACATTTTACTAAATCTATCCACAACAACATCCAAATAGTTATTTCATTTTCTAGACATTGGTAAACCTCCTCCAAAATCCATTGAAACTCTTTTCCATGGACGAGAAGGAACTAGAAGTGGAATGTAGAAGCGTAACTTTATGTTAAATGGTTTTCTTTTTGCAAACATAACACAACCTTCTACATATTTGGACATTGTATCATTCATTTGAGGCAAACATCAAAACTTTTGTAATTGTGATACTGTTTTACCTACTCCAAAATGTCATGAAATGAGAGAAGTTCTAGCTTCTTTTATAACATGCACTCTTTCACTTTGTCGAATATAGATTTTACCAAGATGATACAACAACTTGCAATTGATATGATAGTTCAATTATTCATTTTGATAGCCATGCCTTAGTGATTCATAACTTTTCTTTAAAATATTCATCCTTATTATATCGTTCAACATAACTTGCATGAACTAACGGACTTTGTTGAATGACAATAAAAGCAATTTTTGGAGGTCTAGATATCATATATACAAATTTGTTTAGGATTTCTTTCTTATACTTAATAATTAAATGAAATTGTTGTAGAAAACCCATCCATCTGAAATTCCTTAGTTGTTGTAGCTTAGTTTATGATTGTACATATTGCAGTGGTTGATGATCGATATGTATGATTGTTTCTTTACCCATTAGGTAATGTTTCCACTTTTTAACACTTTGTACTAATGCATACTATTGTTTTTCATACATTGGATAGTTTATTATTTTTGTAGAGAAAGTTTCAAAAGGATATCATATTGGTTTTTTATGTTGCATTCATATTTCCCCCATTGCATAACCACTAGCATTAGTTTCTATTTAAAATGGTTGTTGTAGATCTCAAAGTGCAACTACTGGATGGTTCACCACCCTGATGTAGGAGGTGAGATTATGGGATAGTTACAACTTTGTCCTCCTCACTTGACGCATAGTGAAATTAACAACACACATAATGATGTTAACAATAGATTCCATCAAGAAGGAAAGAATCAGGTGATCAAGAAGCGATGCTAGTTACTAATTGACCTTGGGAAATAGTATAGTTTGTATAATTGGAGACTATATGTCTCGATGGTCTATTTCACATTCTAAATAGATATTTTTTAATTCAGACTTGGTGATTTCAAAGGATGGAACTACTTTCTAGGGCCTCTCTCTGGTAATTTCAATTTGGGAATATATTGAGTTCGCATCTTGAGAACTATTTAATGTATCATACCTTCCCATGTCTTGGACTAGGAACGAACATAGACGAGCTAATGTGATTCGATCGACTGACAAATTTCAAATATCCATGAGGGAATGGGATTATAGATCCATTAGTGATAGACATCACTCCTTGTTCTATCCTTCTAAATGGCTCAAAAAAAGGTAGATGAAGGTTGAGGATGAAACAAATCTTGCAATACTGTGTTGTATCTATGTATAAAGAGGTGGTGTATAATCACTAATTAAAACTTGGGTATTTTTATTTGACCTTTTTATTAGAAAATAATCCATTCTTATTTATATAAGAAATCACCTTGAACATTCATCATGGATGCTCAAGTAGCACCTTGAAGTGCTCTTCCTATCGAAGGCACTTCCTGCCCAATACAAATCCACATAATCTTTTGATTCACCTCATACTTGAGCCTATAATCAACTATACCCTTTAGGTACCTCACTACATGCTTTACAACCATAAGGTGAACATGTATCAATGTGTTCATAACAAACCAAATATTTGGTGTCGTATTCATCAGGTACATCAAGGAACAAATCATTTGATGATATATCATGGCATCAACCATCTCTGATGAAGCAACACTCAATATCTTTAGATTTGATGCCATAGGTGTGGTCATGGCCTTGCATTCCATCATCCTGAACCTCTTGAGGATCTCTACTACATACTTCCCTTTTCCACACCTCCATGCCTAGAATGTAGTGCATCAACACATAACAGTAGCATCATTGGTCTTCTGCCTTGAATATTGAAGCAAAGTTTGGAGTCTGCTTTACTCTCAGTAAATCCTAGAGTCATCAGTAATCTATCCATCCTGTCGTACCATGTCGAACCTCAGGATATTCTACAGTCACTCCTTTTGAATCAAAGCATCATTCTCACTCTGTCTTTTGTATTCTATGCACCTAAACATTCTGTACCAAAGTGACAAGTAGCTTCCTCTGCTACTAATATTCTATGTATCCATCTAGGATCACTGGATACCAAGATCATCTATCTTGAACTTTTTCAAAAGTTCTTCTCACACCCATCTGTGAGCTTGTCATCCTCTATAAACCTTGTAGCATAGGTTCAGATATTTATCAAGCTCATTATCTATGTGTTATCCTAGGATGTTTCCATCTACTGCATGATGGAACTATGAACTTCTCTTCAGGCCTTGACACTGCATCTAAGAAATCATTCTTCTTGAACTGGTATTCCATTTCTTCTTGGTTACTTCTTCATAGCTGAAAGTTTCTTTATTAATTATGTCACTGCATTCATCATATTTATTCCTCATCTTGAGATGTCGCCACTTGTTCTTTGAAACAAGTCTTGTCCTTCTTTGCTTGTAGGTGATTATGTACGTGATCTTTCCTACAATTCAAATGCATTTGTATGGTTAGAAACATTTCATAAGGAATATTCATACTAGAAAGTTCTTATTTTTATAGCTCAAAATGACACATCTCTACCTGTGACCACTTTCCCATGATTCCGTCGGATGTCAACACTTCCATGACGACACTTCATGTCACTGAAAGTCATTGAAAAAACACCTATCTTGGAGGACCCATATCTTGAGTTTTGTAACTCCGTTTGACCCCATTTATGCACTGTTGGAAAGGTATTTATATTAGCTAAAACTTTCTAGCAGACTCCAAAGTCTGAAAATTCCCATAAACACCCTTAAAATGCGTTTTTTGTCCATTCATGACTTTCCTTAAGGCAAAGCGGCAAATGCCTCCTAAATATTCGCGAGTTGCTCTCTTACATACTCATGAATTAAAAAATTTCTCATATTCATGAATTTCTGTACTAGCATCTCGCGAATGATCTGCGACTTTCTAGTTATACAGCCCATGACTTGTATTCACGACTTGCTGTATTAGCAACCTGCAGATGATACACGACTATCTAGTTGTGAAACCCGTGAATGCAATTTAAAAAATGTCAAAAACTAGTCGTTTAAATTTCGGTTAGTTTGGGTAGTTATGCAACTAACTTCTTTAGTTGTAACCAGTTTGTCTTCACCCCTAACTCTTCCTTAACCATATAAATAGAGGTAGGGAGGTCCATGAGAGGGGACTTGAATTTCTGCATTGTTATGCTGGAGGAATTGGAGCTCTGTTTGCCCACACCTTTGCCTTGGCGATCATCCCCTTGTGTTGCAGAGCTTGGAGGCTGAGATCTTTGGAGAAGAGAAGCAGCAGAACCGGATCAAGGTTTTGTGAGGTGCCAAACTTGAAGAGAAGGTATACTTGTACTTATTTTCAAGATTAATAAAGATGTGATGTCCTTCTTCTCCCAAATCATTGTTCAATGTGTGATTGAATCTCTATTTATGATCATATGATGATGTTATTCAGATCATTGTTTCATGTTTATTTGATTATCGTTGTTCTATATGTGGTCATAATGGTTTGAGGAAGGTATAATTCATTTTGCATGTTTCTTGGAGCAAGAGGAGCAAGAGGACGATTGAAGAGAAAGCTTGGACCAGCCTTCAGTTAATCAGGTGTGGACCATTCTAATCTCTGAAAATTGCTTATATATGCTTGCTGAACATTGTGCATCTCTCTTTCAACCCCAGTATGTTGATGGCCTCTTAAACCCTAGCCATAGGATACTTTCCTTTACAATAGAACCAGTGACTCCGCTGGGGAGAGCCTTGTCTGTTTGGGGTTTCTCTTGATTTCTTTCAGGATTTTGTGAAGTTTTAGGTCCTTCTTGCCACTTAGGAACACATTATAATTCTCATAGAACTCTTCCCCTACCTTCCTAAGGAAGTTTATGACCTTTTTGGGAGTTTTTCCACCCATTCGCGACTTGCTTGACTGAACAGTCGCATGTCTGGTTTGACATTCATGACTTTCTCTATTGTAAACCCATGTATATTCGTGACTTTTCGATTATACAAATAGTGGATTCTTATATTCGCGACTTGATGTATTAGCAACTCGCAGATGATACGTGACTTGCATGTAGTGCAACTCGTGAATGACCTTAAAATAGTGTTCTTTCCTTTTTGTGATTTTTCTTCTGTTTGTGGGCTGTTGGGTAGGTCTTTCAGGGTCCTATGCAGGTGTATGAATCCAGCGAGTTAGTTTCTTTCCTTTTGGTTGTTCTTTATCTATGTGGTAAACCCCTTTTATAGAATTAGGGTTTGTTCTTTGCTCTTTCCCCCACCTCCTTTGCTTGGTTTGATTTTTGGCTTATGCTTCTGGTCAGCCTTTGTTAGTGATCTTTGTTTGATTTAAAAAGCTTGTTGGTGTTGTTTTCCTTCTTCTTTTGTTGGTTGACTTCACCATGCCAAAATAGTTGTCTTGTCTCTTATGCAAGCCTTCCTTCCAAGTAGGGTTTATACTGACTTTAGGGCATTCTAGAGTTTGTTTGGTGGTTGTATAGCAAAGTTCCTTTTGGTTTGTTCTTATTATCTGCATACTTTTGTTTGTAGGTAGTTTTTCTTTTGCATTTATAAAAGAAAATTAAAAAAGAACCTATACTTGCTTTTGCTGCTTTCCCCCCCTACCTCCTTATTTGGCTTGACCTTGTTGGACAAGGTACTGAGCAGCCTTTGTTTGTAGGTTTAGATTGATGCTTGGGACTTCTTAACCTTTGTTTATGTCAGTTCTTTTGCTCAGTATTTTCATTCCAAAGTTGTTGGCTTGTTTACCTTTGTAAGCCTTCTTTTCAAGAGAGGTTGATATCTAACTTTAGGGAAACCTAGGGCTTGTTTGTGGGGTGTAGAGTAGTTGTCTATTTGCTTTGCTTTCAGTACTTGCTTGCATTAGTTGATAGGCTCATTTTTTCTTTTGCATTTATAAAAGAAAAAGACAAAAACACATGTTTGCTTTATATGCATGTAGATTAGGTTTTTAGTCTAGATTGCATGGCATATCATTGATTTTGAAAAAAAATATATATATAAAAATATTTGATCTTTTTTGGGTTTCAAGTTCTATATTTGAAAAATAAAGAGAATAGTTTTTGCTTTTTGCATTTCATTTCTCTTTGCTTAGTCATTTTGTTTCAATTTTGAGTCGAAAGACCACATAAGTTTCATGCCATTTACCCTCTGACTAAAAACAACCCTTAAAATAAACGATATAATTTAAAAATTATTAGTAAGTTTTATTTTATAGGGTCATACACCAACTAGCTCAGGCTAGACTTGTGGATTAGGGAGTTTCAACTCTCCACAAGTGTTAAAATTTCAGATGTAGTTGGCCAATCACTAGGTAAATCCTTTTCTACATTGATTGTATCTAGGAAGCTACTCTCAAATGGGAGTGAAGCACGAGGCTGTGTGGAGGCTTGGACAGCGGAGATAACCCTCTGAATCCTTGTCAAAACGTAAATCAGGGTTTTTACACTTCTGGGGATTCTGTCCTGTTAGGATTATTAATCCTCCCTTGTCCAAATTTGGTCATATGTCTAAATCGAGAGTCCATCCAGTCTATTTATAGTCATTAGCACCATTGGTTAAACTTGACCTAATTGGGGCACATGTTTCAGTTACCAAAGTGTGGGGAACACTAATTGAGGCTCATTGCCACTTATTGCACTTGATTGCATAATTTTAGGAGTCTCCTAGATCAATCCCTACAATTTAAGAAGCAACTAGGAGTGCCAAAACCAACCAAGGTCAGTTCATTTCAGTTAATGACTAGTCAAGCCAGGTTAGGAGTCAGTTACATTCAGTTCTAGCCCTCTACATTCAGTTAAATAATGGTTTAATTAATTGCACACATGTGTGGTGCATTTATCACCTACCACAGTCAGTTAACCATTATTTAATACTAAATATAACACTTTATTGTGTTTTAGAACTCGGGTTATGATTTATACAGGGACAGTTAACTACTGGGTCCTCCAATAGTGATTTAGACAATGTCTTGGTTACCTACAGTCAAGTAGAGTCATCAATTCGAACTTCCTCATGTCGATTCGAACTACTTGTGGCTATTAAAGCCATTTTACATTATTGTAATTATTATTTGGATTACTTTTTTTATTATTGAAAGCATTCACAGCTGCAAGTCTTTTGCACTGTTTCATTCTTCAATGGCTGAGTAAATTGTGAGATCTTCTCTGTGAGTTGTGTGTTTGTCTACAGATCTATATGCTCAAATTTAACATGGTATTAGAGCCTCAACGAACAAGCCACTTCTCCTCCTCAGATCTCCTACTGGATCATTTTTTTTGTTTTGTAGGTACAACTTTGAATGGATTCATCAGTTCCTCTTCTCACCCCGTCCTCAAACTATTCAGAATGGAAGAAGGAGATGATTTCATCTCTGATGAGAAAAGGTCTCTGTTGGGTGTCTATTGGACTTGATAAAGAGTGGTTTAGTAAGATTGACTGGCTGAATACAAGTGATGGAGCTTTTGGAACAATAGCAATGGGTCTTTCTCGTATCTTGCTCTACCTCATTAGATGTAATGAAAATCTGAGGGAATATATTGAAGATCCAAAGGAACTCTGGAAAAGATTGGACAGAACCTTTGGAGTGATTGATGAGGATCATAATAGCATTTTGGATAGAATATCCAGCATCATAAGCACTCTAGATCCAAAAATATCATCCTCCAGTCTCTCTGATGAAGTTGTTCAAGATGAAGAAGAAGCAGAAACTTCTACACAGTCAATTCGAGTTGAAGACAGTCTCCATGCAGTGACTCCTTCTCCTAATGCTCCGGAAGTTCATGAGATCTTTGATATATCATATTCTCATATTGCTAAAATAGAAGAATACATTCAAATCTCTAATATTGAAGAAAAAATTTGCTGCACTTCCATGCAAACATTCACCAGTGGTTTTCCTTTAAATTCTGTGCAAAATTTACTAGTAATTGCTTCCGAAAGTGAAGAGAAATTTGATTTTTATTCCTCTAATGTTGCTACTGGTGTGCAAATATGTGATACCTTAGATATTTTGGAAGAAATATCATATTACTAGAGTGATCCATTCGCTCCCCATGATCTATTTTTTCCAGCAAATTCCTGCAGGATTGCATGCACCAAAATTCATAATTTTGAAGAAGAAGAAAGCTGTGCATCCATCGTCTCAGTTAACCATTTATTTGAATCTGATATTAACCTTATTGGATTTGATATGATATTATTTAGATTTTATCTGATATTTCTTGGTTTAATATATCAAATTCATAATCTTTCAGTACCGCTTGTAGCTGTTCTCATCAACGGTGTGAAGAAACAAGTACCGCAAGTCTCCTACAAAACTGCTGCTGGGGATTTGATTCCATTTCACAGTTTTGGATCTATTTTGAACCTGTTTAGATATGATTTAATTTATGATATGATATTATTTGGTTCATATTTTAAAATTCAAAAGCATTCAGTCATGCTTGTAGCTGCTCTCACCAATTCCGGTGTGAAAAATCAAGTACCGCACTTTCTCTTCAAAACTGCTGATGGGGATTTGGTGTTAGTTTCCTCATATGAGGTTGCTGATATTTTATTATGAGATTAATTATATATTTCAGAAGCTATATCAGACTATGGAGCTCCATCATTCGCTCTCAACAATCCCAGTGCTTCTCTACCATTGATCACATGCTCATCTTCTCACAGAACTAGTAAAGAGGAAGATTTTCTGCATCCGCGTGGACACCTGCTCCTAACACTTGGGGCTGTTCTTACCACTCATGGTTTTCTTTTCATGGATGCAACATATCAGTTTCTTGAGTGTTCTTCACATTCCCTAAATTCTCAAGAACCTTTCCTCACTTTTCAGTTAACTTCAGTTTCTCTACATGGGTCCAGTCTTCATCCGGCAGCTGTCTATATTTCTGATTTAGTTGAGCATATCATTCTTCTTCCAAAGATGAAGATTCCTCCAGACATATGATGGAGAGGTTCACATGCCAGGCCCCAGGATACCTATGCAAAGAAGAACCAGATTGATCCTGATTCTACCTACTTAATTAGAAGGGGGGGTTTTTTTTCCATGTGGTTTTTCCCCAAGCACCTGATTTTTGAGTAGTTACTTTATTTTACTTGATGTAATAAGTGACCTATGGTCTTAGTTACTAGGGCCCATAGTTTCTCCAAGTTATCATTCAGGGGGGGTGTTAGGATTATTAATCCTCCCTTATCCAAATTTGGTCATATGTCTAAATCGGGAGTCCATCCAATCTATTTATAGTCATTAGCACCATTGGTTAAACTTGGCCTAATTGGGGCACATGTTTCAGTTACCAAAGTGTGGGGAACACTAACTGAGGCTCACTACCACTTATTGCACTTGATTGCATAATTTTAGGAGTCTCCTAGATCAATCCCTACAATTTAGGAAGCAACTGGGAGTGCCAAAACCAATGAAGATCAGTTCACTTCAGTTAATGACTAGTCAAGCCAAGTTAGGAGTCAGTTACATTCAGTTCTAGCCCTCTACATTCAGTTAACTAATGGTTTTGTGTGGCGCATTTATCACCTACCACAATTAGTTAACCATTATTTAATACTAAATGTAACACTTGATTGTGTTTTAGAACTCCGGTTATGATTTAGACAAGGACAGTTAACTACTGGGTCCTCCAATAGTGATTTAGACAATGTCTTGGTTACCTACAGTCAAGTAGAGTCATCAATTCAAACTTCCTCATGTGGATTCGAATTGCTTGTGGCTATTAAATCTATTTTACATTATTGTAATTATTATCTAGATTACTTTTTTTATTAATGAAAGCATTCAGAGTTGCAAGTATTTTTCACTGTTTCATTCTTCAGTGGCTGAGTAAATTGTCAGATCTTATTTGTGAGTTGTGTGTTTGTCTACAGATCTATATGCTCAAAGGAGATAACCGTCCGAATACTCGTGAAAACGTAAATCGGGGTTTTTACGTATCTGCTTAGTCATTTTGTTTCAATTTTGAGTCGAAAGACCACATAAGTTTCATGCCATTTACCCTCTGACTAAAAACAGCCCTTAAAATAAATGATATAATTTAAAAATTATTAGCAAGTTTTATTTTATAGGGTCATACACCAACTAGCTCAGGCTAGACTTTTGGATTAGGGAGTTTCAACTCTCCACAAGTGTTAAAATTTCAGACGTAGTTGGCCAATCACTAGGTAAATACTTTTCTACATTGATTGTATCTGGGAAGCTCTTCTCAAACGGGAGTCAAGCACGAGGCCCCGTGGAGGCTTGGACAGAGGAGATAACCCTCCAAATCCTTGTCAAAACGTAAATCGAGGTTTTTACACATATGGGGATACTATCTTATATAGGGTTTCAGGCTCAGCTACCCTGCCCATGCATACGAACCAGGCTTGCGACTGTCCCCATAGACTGTTAATTTAGTTAAGGTAGCCTTTAGTCTCTTTGACATCTAGGGTTCATACACAGGTACACGGGAAGGCTATTTCTGGTTGACCTTGGACGGGCTTGGAAGGTAATCCCTGTAGAAAGTGTGGGAGGGCGGTGTGTAATTCCTCCACTTGTGCCTAAGAACATCTATAGGGATGCCAAGTAACTATCTATCAGCTTTCTTCTAGAAAGTATATCTTATACCTGTTTGTCTATTTGGCTTTAGGAATTTTTAGTGAGTGCTGTGTGGTTTGTCTGTACTTAGTGTGCCTTTAGGTGTGTGCTTTGTAATTTTGGTTGACTATCAACCTCAGACTTTGTCTCCTGGTTTGAAACTATGGCTAAGACCCCTTTGAACACCAACCAAGAGATTCCCATGCTGGAAACTCCTTGTAATATTCCACTCACAGGGAATGTTGGTGTTCCCTTGATGGCCACCCTGAATCTTCCTAGATTCACCCTAGGGCTACCGGTGTGGTTGTTTTCCACTCCAACTGTCCTGAATGCTCCTGATGCTTCACAAGTAATCTCCTTATATCAAGGGAATCAAAAAACTGCTTCCCCTTCATTTGTAGTTGATTCTCCTCCTCCTTCTACCTCATGCGATGAAAGTACTGGTACTAGTAACTGGCAGTCTAAAAGGAGTAAAAGAAGGAGAAATAGGAAGAAAGCACATAAGCAAGGGGGCACCCATTCAACCTCTACAGGTCAAGTTGAACTTCACCACCCAACCTCTGTAGTTCATCCTGGGGGCACCCATCCAACCTCTGTAGGTCATGTTGGATATAAGCACTCAACCTCTACAAGTCAAGTTGATATTCACCATCCAGCCTCTGTTGTTCATGCTGGTGGGATCCTTCCAACCTTTCCAAGTCAAGTTGGATCTAGTCACTCAGCCTCTGCAGTGCATGCTGAGGGAACCCATTCAACCTCTGTTGTTCAAGTTGAACATCCCCATCCAACCTCTGTTGTTCATGTTGGATCCATCCACCTAGCCTCTTTTGTTCATGCTGGGGGCACACACACAACTACTGCAAAATAGTTTGGTCCTAACCATTCAACCTCTGTTGTTCATGTTTGTGGTGCCCATCCAAACATATGCATGTCATGTTGGATCCAGTCTCTCAGCCTCTACAAGTCATGCTGGGGGCAGTCTCTCAGCCTCTGTAGTTCACGCTGAATACCGTTCATCAGCCACTACGAGTCATGTTGACACTATTGAAGAGACTACTTGTTCAAAACACAAGCCCAAGTTTCCTTGTAAGCTTTGTGAGGGAGATCACCTTACTTATAAATGCCCTTCTATCGTGAAAGTGCGAAGAGTTTGGATTCATGGTCATCCCATTTTTGAACATTCTGAAGCTTTTCAACAACCATCCTCTCATAGTGAGGTTGGACCTAGTCACTCAGCCTCTAGTTTTCATGGTGGGGACAAACTCTCATCCTCTGTAGGTCATGTTGAGAGCAAACAGTCAACCACTGCTAGTCATGTTGACACAGTTGAGAAAACTGGTCGTTCGAAGTGAAAACTTAAGTTCCCTTGTATGCTATGCGAGGGAGATCATCTTACTCACCTATGCCCCACTATCGCAGAGGTGCAAAGAGTGTTGTCCAAGACTCAAGGATTTTCTTCTCAAAAACAACCTACAGTTTCTCAACAACCTACTCAACCTTTGGTTGATAAAGTGGTCGAACCAATCTTAGATTTGGTTGATCCCACTCTTCTTTTGGAGAGTGATCCTAATGTGATTGAACCAATGTCATCTTTGGTCAATCCCACTCTCCCTTCAGAGAGTGACTTTCATGAAGCGGTTGAATCGATTTCAGTATCAATCAATCCCACTCTTCCTTTGGAGAGTGAAGTGTCTGCTAGTCACATTTTCTTCATTGCCAGTTCAGAACTTACTGAACAAGGGGGCACTGAACTTGCTTCGGATCATCCCCCACCAAGCTCTCGGATTGTTTTCTTTGATTGGGATAGCCTAGTTGAGCTGCACCTTCCTTCTAATGCACCTTTCTAGATAAAGGTCAAAGTTGAACCATATACGATTGCTCATTGTATTGTTGATGAAGGAGCCTCAGTTAGTATTTTGTCTGCTCGTGCTTGGCGAGGCATGGGATCTCCCAGCCTTGTGTCAACTGATAGTCAGTTACTGGCATTTGATAGAATAACTTGTATAGCCTTGGGAATTCTTGCTCAAACACCTGTTACTTTGGGTGGTAAGACCGTCTTAGTTGACTTCATGGTGATAGAAGACCCCTTGGACTTTAATATGCTCCTTGGATGTGATTATGTCTATTCCATGCAAGCTGTGGTATCAAAATTCTTTTGTGTGATGTACTTTAATCATTGTGAATAGATTTTCACTATCGATCAGTTGGATTTTCTTGATCCGTCTCCTGACCCAACTAGCGACCAGGTCTTTCCTTTATTGATTCCCATTGTTTCTATAGACAATACCCTGCCACAGGTGAACTATGTGGCCTCTCATCCTTTGTGTTCAATTGCTACTGAGAAGCAGCCTCTGTTTTCATGCTTACCTTCTCGAGACTTGGTCCCAGCAGTTGAATGGGTGAGTCATCCTATACAGACTGTAGAGCCTTCTCCCCATTCTTTTGATCCATTTGAAAATTTAGATATGTGTCCTATCTCAGATGATCTCCTTCCTTTGGATGAAGTATTCCTAGAGTCTTTGATATAGTCTGATTTTCTTTTGGATGTTGGTTTAGTTGTGACTAAGTCTAACCCTGATTTGATGAGTAAGCCTCACCTTTCTTCTTATGTTGGTATTGTTGAGTCTTTTGACTCTTCCTTTGAACAACAAGTCAGTGGTCCTGATGAGTTTGATTTTTATTATGAATTTTTCAACTACTGTGATATCGAGTTTGTACTTACAGACTATATCTCCATGGTTGATCTTTGATCTCCTTCTGATGTTGATCTTAGTGATTATAAACCCTTGAGCCTTGGTGTTATAAAATCTTCCTCGATTGATTCTACCTTGACTTTCCCTTTTATAGAAGATAGCAAAGTCACATGTGTTTCTACCAAAGTGACCCACATTGAATTGTTTCTTCTAAATACGATCCTAATGTTGTTGTTTCTTGGAGACAGGATTCTTAGTTGGATTCACAACTATTTACTGGCCTCACCTTGTTGTTCAAGTCATAATTGCATTTGCATGTGCCCTGCTTGTGCTTTTGAGCCTGATGCTGGCTTCCACGCTTTTAGATCGTTGTATAAGCCCTCATATTTGTTCTCATCATCGCCCAACCTTGTATCATTTTGCCTTTACAACTTGACACCCTTTACCTTGAGGAGATGATCCCCGAGTGTCCTTATCTTGCTCACTTTCCTTGCATTATGCATAGGTCTATTCCTTGCGCTTGGAACTAGTTTCTCCTATCTATGACACTCGTCTCCTCACATTTAGAGTATTATTTCTGCTCTCCTTTGAGCTCGTTAAAAACAGTAAGGAGGCCACGAGTTGACTTTTCCAAACTCGTTAAAACTTCACGGGAAATATTTTGAGTTTCTTTAGGCCCAAGTCTGACTCCTCAAAATAGACTTGACTGCCAAGTAAACTTGTCCATTCAGGCTCGTTAAGAATATGTGAATGGGAATCCACATTGGTGGTAGGTTATCTCTTTCTCGGACCATGTGGAATAGTACGAGAAAGGATTGCTCTCTTTTCTACTGAATTGAGAAGAGTATTCTCAAGCATAGGTTTATCTCTTTTCCGGACCCGAGGGACTAAATTTATGGAAAAGGAACCCCCGGTATGAGCTTAGTTTTCTCTTTTTCGTGCTCTGGACCAAAACATGAAAAAGATTCTGAGTGTAATTTATGTCTTTGTCAAGCTCTTTAAACCCTAAAGAACAAAGCATTGAGTTTATTTTTGTAAGCTCCATTTCTCGTAATCAAATGGATCTTTCCGAGTGATCTTGTCGTCCTTCACACTCGTAAAACTCAAGCTATATGCTGCTTTTGAAGGAGCATTAGGTAGGTGGTAATTTAACCTTGTTCGGACCTTCCTGACTAAGTACAAAAAAGGTGTGGCTTTTCTTCTTCGGAAGTTAAGAGAGTTCTTCCTTGCTATGTTTTATACTTTTTCGGCCTCAGGAGACTAAATTGTATGAAAAAGGACCCCCTGGAGTCTTCTTTGGAGTTTTCATACTCTCTAAAGTATGAAAACAAAGTCAAGCATGTACTAGTTTGGGCTCGTAAAATCCACGAATTAGTGCTTTATCAAGCATTTTTCTTTCTTTTCTTCGAGCTTGCCAAAAATGAAGATGGTCTCGAGTTTGCTTTCTTGGACTCGTTAAACCTTTACAAGAAAGAGGGGAAGGGAAGTTTATTTCCATGTTTTTTATCTCATGGTAGCAATTCTTGTTTCCTTGAACAAAGCACTAGTTTTGAGTCCATCAATAGTTGGGTACTAGTCATTTGACCTTATCCTGATTCAGAGTTTTCTTACTCCTCCAGGTGGTCTCTTTTCCAATTATATGGGGAATCTGTCAATGTCTCCTACATTGCAGATTTGTTTCATTGGTCCTTTTGTGTCGAAAGCTGCCTAAGTCACTTTTGTGTCATGCTAACTGTTCAAGGATTAAACCTTTGTCGTCCATTCTACAGTTGCCTTGACCTTTTGTGCCGGCCATTCCCTGGTATCAGTTCATTACATCATGTCTTCAGCGGTCCTTTTTGAGAAATTCAATACCAATTTCAGATCCAATTAGTCTTTGATTTACCTTATGTTGGATGATGAAGGATGCCTTAATTCCTCCCTTCCAACGGATCTCTTCCTATCGACTGCAACACATCTTGCTCTGGGGATGAGATTTAGAGTTTTATGACAATACCTTGGGGATTTTTGTTGTCAATGGCAATTTCCCTCGCTATTGGGTAGTGGGAATACATTAATGTCTCCTACTTAATGGATTCTTCAATTGTTCGACTTCAAGTCCTTGTAATCACACTTGTTAGAATGTACTAGGTACCTTGGGGACCATTTTTATTAATGGTGGTTTCCCTCATGTTTGTTAATGGTTTTCATTATTGACTGGTAATCAAATGGTTTCCTCCATGTTCGACTTAAACTCTTTTATTCGCATGGTTAGGATTCATACCTTTTGGGCGGTTTGGATTGAACACCTTGGGGCTGACAGTAGCATTTTCATTTTTCTATTGCCCAAGTTGTGCAAGACCTTGTTATATTTTATATGAAATTTTGCTGACACATAGATCCACCTTGTATTTTTGTAGCTATGATCGATTGTTGAGAATGGATCCACCTTGTTCATTTGTGGCCATGGCTCCTTTAGATTTGATATGGTGCCTTTTTGCATATTGAGCGACCATGATAGTTTCATCAGTTATACATATGTTGGATCCTCCTATATCTTTGTGCCAATGTTTTGTATATGGACGTGTATGTTCCAGAGATCAGATTTTCTGACATTTATCTCTCTTTTAGGTACCTTGGTTCGAGCTTTTCGATCTTGGATTCTCTTCTCTTTCCATACTCAGTTGTTTCCTTTATAATGTATTGTGGCTATCATCTTCCCCTCTAACCTCACACATTAGGGGAGATCTGTTATAGCTCAAAATGACACATCTCTTCCTGTGACCACTTTCCCATGATTCCGTCGCATGTCGACACTTCATGTCACTGAAAGTCACTAAAAAAACAACTATATTCCAGGACCCATATCTTGAGTCTTGTTACTCCATTTGACCCCATTTCTACACCGTTGGAAAGGTATTTCTGCTAGCTAAAACTTTCTAGGAGACACCAAAGTCTTAAAATTCCCAGAAACACCCTTAAAATGCATTTTTTGTCCATTCACGACTTTTCTTAAGGCAAAGTTGTGAATGCCTCCTAAATATTCGCGAGTTGCTCTCTTACATACTCGTGAATGCTTGTATTCGTGACTTGTTGTATTACCAACCCGCGGATGATACGCAACTATCTCGTTGTGAAACCCACGAATGCATTTTATAAAATGTCAAAAACTAGTCGTTTAAATTTCGGTTAGTTTGGGTAGTTATGCAACTGACTTCTTCAGTTGTAACCACTTTGTCTTCACCCCTAACTCTTCCTTAACCATATAAATAGAGGTAGGGAGGTCCATGAGAGGGGACTTGAATTTCTACATTGTTATGCTGGAGGAATTGGAGCTCTCTTTGCCCACACCTTTACCTTGGCGATCATCCCCTTGTGTTGTAGATCTTGGAGGCTGAGTTCTTTGGAGAAGAGAAGCAGCAGAACTGGATCAAGGTTTTGTGAGGTGCCAAAATTGAAGAGAAGGTATACTTGTACTTATTTTCAAGATTAATAAAGATGTGATGTCCTTCTTCTTCCCAAATCATTGTTCAATGTGTGATTGAATCTTTGTTTATGATCATATGATGATGTTATTCGGATCATTGTTTCATGTTTATTTGATTATCATTGTTCTATATGTGGTCATAATGGTTTGAGGAAGGTATAATTCATTTTGCAAGTTTCTTGGAGCAAGAGGAGTAATAGGAGGATTAAAGAGAGAGCTTGGACCAGCCTTCAGTTAATCAGGTGTGGACCATTCTGATCTCTAAAACTTGCTTATATATGCTTGCTGAACATTGTGCATCTCTCTTTCAACCCCAGTATGTTGATGGCCTCTTAAACCCTAGCCATAGGATACTTTCCTTTACAACACTTATGCATAAATATATGATCATGCAACTACTTTATCCAATAAAACATTCATCCATATCTCACTGAAACTTTCTAGATGCCTTCCATCTCTACCAAGACAACATTGATATTGTGTACTAAATCAATATGTCAGCAAAGAGGTTTCATTCTAGATAAGTAGAAATGGAGAGTTGTATAGCACCATGAGCTACTTACCCATCACATGCATATTACTAGTATACTACCATTAATGCAAACATCCTATCATGCATAATACATCAACTGAATATAAACAAATGCATAACAAAACAATATCATGAAATGAAAATTGAATACTTATTTTTATTTGTTTCGTGGGTAGACTCCTTCTTGATCCTTTAGCTTCATCATCTTCTTCGTTCATAATAGCATCATTTCTTATCCAAATGATAAGTTGGATAAGAGTTTTTTCAGGAGTTGAGCCCTTCATATTCCTCATCACTTGAGGGATCTTCTTTGGATGGTGAGAGGTTGATCTTTAGTTTCTCCCATATTCTCTTCTCTTCTTATGAGTCGATCTTCTTCTTCTTCCTAGAGTCTGCTAAAGTTAATCATTTCCTTTTGGCACACATTCCTCGCATGAATGAATTCATGATCCTGGGAGGCCATTCAAGATGGCTATCACTACTTCTACATTTTCCATTTCTTCTTCTACCTCCTCAAGTTGTTCTGTATCCTGGATTTTCACATTCTTCAACTGTTTTCTCAAAGCCATCTTCTGATTTATGTTCTTCTCTTCAAATAGCTTGGTAAAGGAATAAAAAATCTTCGATGTCTTTAGTAAAGATTCTTATGGTACAAGTTGATCCGTGATTGAATCAACAATGATCTTCTTGGGCTTGACTAAGTTCTTCTTGTGTAAGGCTTCTAGCCTCATCTCCCTCTAGAACTAGAACCTCTCTACTTGTGTAGGTGTCCAATTCATTTTCTTTAGGGAGATCATATGCTTCCATTCTTGGAAGTTGTCAACTTCATTTTTAGAGGAAATTTCAACTCAACATGGGCCTCCTAAAAATAATTAATAAAATAATAGTTAAAATAATAAAATAATATTTATTAATTTTGGAGAAAGAAAAGAAAAAAACTACTTTTTTGTTTGTATTTTTGACATATCTCCCCATGTTTTTACTCAAATTTCAATCAGGACAGCTCTTTGGATGTAGAACTAAATGCCTCATCCAACCAGTACCCACCCGGCATAATTTTGACAGACCCCTCTACTTCAAAAATAAGAAGTATTTGAAAAAATGGAATGATGATGTCATCATTCCATTTTCTTGGGAATTTCTTGTTTTTGGGGTAGTGGGGTCCATAGAAAGTATGCCAAGTGGGTACTCATTGGTTTTATAATTTAATTCCACATCCAACGAGCTCTCTCGATCGAAATTTGAGTAAAAACACTAGGAGATATGTCGAAAATACAAACAAAAAAGAGTAGTTTTTTTTATGATACATATCCCCAAATTTATATTAAAAAAGTGTTTAAGAACTATAAGACATTTTAAATTTAAAGCAATTTCATTGGATAACACATGATGACATGGAATTTGAATCAAAGTTAAAAGGCCCATTTTGAGTTGAAATTTCCTCTAATGTTAGATCTTATCGATTTGAGGTGTTCGTCCTTGTTCCGGAGCTCGCTGATCTAGGGTTTGTCAGAGAAACCCTATTTTTCAAAAATTGGAATATTTTATATTTGATTAGATAGAAGGATATATCTCTTCAAGAAAATTTGTCTAATAAATTCTTTTTCTGAAAACAGTGGAGGGAAACTCTTGGAACAAAAAGCCCTAGTTTTCCAATTTCTTCTGCAGAAATTCCTGTTACTGTTTCTATGGTATATCTAAAATTGACACTCCTCTATGTCTAAAAATTTGTACAAAGGTATCATTGCCTATCCCTGATTCAACACCATATGTTTCATCAGAATTGTTTTTACCAATTTGGACTTATGATTGTTTCCCAAGGTGACCTGTTAGAGGACTATTCAGAACAACAAAGTTGTACAGACTTCCATGTGTCACTGGTTCATCTTATGAGTCTGAATATTGGACCAAAATAAATTACAGTCCATTCCATTTCTATAACATCTTCATAAATTTCATTTGGACCTTTGTAGCCCAAGATATAGCAATTCTCCCCAGGTGTCCTGTTTAGGGATGAATCGTGGAAGAGACTGGAACCCTAACTTGGAGGGATCATATCTCCTATAATATAGTGAATCTGAGGTGGAATTTTGGAAATAGTGTAAATCAATATTTTATATTTTGCCTCTACAATTTTCAGCTCCTAAGACTTCTCCAATATTGGGAAATACCGAATGTACCAAAACTTGGCAGTTTTAGTATTCATGGTTTTTTCTAGCTCGGGGTCAAACTAGGTTTTGACTTTTCTGGAGTTTCACCTGATCAAAAATCTTGAAACAGGTCTCTAAACTTTGATTTTGATGAGGATATAAATCCTATGCCCAGCTCACTCAATAATTCCTCTTCTGTAGAAAGCCCTAATTTCCGCACCAAAAACTTAAAAATGCTCGGAATCGAATTTTGCTTCAACAAAAAGATGTGCCCTTCAATGGAGAGCCATCCTAGCATACTTTTGCTGATGGATTGTTGAGAGATACCCAAAAAATAAGAATCCATAGCTTTTGTAGGTGCATAAAGTCTTCTTCTCAGGTTAGCTCTAATACCATGTTCGATTTTTATCATTCAAGCCTAGCATTATCTTAGGATCTTCAAATGAGAGAATAACATGCACAAAAATAAACACAAGAGACAAGAGACACAAAGAATTTTCCTCAAGGAAACCATAAAGGAAAAAACCGTGCAACTTGCTCATAGATATAATGAGCACCAATGGTAGCAGTAAAACCTGAAAACATAAAGATGATCTCCATAGCTTCTATCTCTCTCTCTCTCACAATGAGAGAGCTTCTCCTCTCTCACTCATGCGCCACAATGAGTGAATGTGTGTGTGATAAAGAGAGAGACTCACTCTCTATTTATATTCTTTCATTCACTTGAAACCCACTCCAACATGTTAGCCTCACTTAACAATTACTTACTAGAGCTGACATCCCTAGGAGTTTCTAATAACTCTAGTGCCCCACAACTTGTGGGGACTTTTCCCTCTGCTCAACAAGGAGGGTTAACCTTGACTTATATGGTGGGGACTATTGCCCTGACTTACAATGACTCACCTAGGCTCGACTTCACTACGATAGTCTAATAACCCTAGGGCCCCACAATTGCGGGTACTTTAACCCTTGACCAATAGGAGTGTTACCCACAATGAATTGACATGACTTTTTTACATTATAGAAACTTTGCGATCAAAACATGGGGGCATGAAATGACTCAATTTCATTATAGATACATCATGAAATAAACATCGGGGTACAATACATAAGATATACGGATGAATACATTCCAAAGTTACAAATACATCAACAACATAGACATACATGAAAGTACAATACCACATACAAATTGGGAACACATTCACAATAGGAATAATTCCAATGCATTCAATCTCCCTTCACATCCAGAAACTCAAACCGAAATTCCCCTATCGAGAGCGAGTCACATATATAATAGATTCCCAATGGGAAAAAACCATCGATCAAAGATCGAATTCTCCTAAAGTGTAGACGTTATGACATAGCCCCAAAATTTCGAGATGCATCACGGGTCTCTTCCTGTAGGTATGAAATGTGTTTAGGATAGCTTGGAATCAAAATGCATGCATGACCCTCTTTAAATCAAACACACAAACATAAACCAAAATTCCCCAAGAATGCATCTAGACAAGGCAGGACAAAACAGCAAACGTATTGCACATTGTATAAAAAATAATCATATCAAGTGTATCCATGGGATATATGGGAGGCCCATGCTCTCCATTGAGAGGTGAGGCTCTCCTAGCCTCACCTTCGATATTTGCTACTAGATCTCACCATGAACAACAAATCAATTGGAATCAGAGTAGTTCACTCCTAGACCTAGATTTTAATTAATTTAGTTTTCTTGCTTTCACTATCTAATGCTCATTTTTCTTAAAACCTATTTACTGTAGTTCTCTATTTTTTTTTTCTTCTGCTACTAGTTTTTGCTTCAAATTTTCCATCGCACCCCTCCCCATGGTTGTGATATGGCCCTAATGCTAATTTTGAAAACCATTCATATCTAAATAATTTACTGTCCTCTAATCCCCATTTTCATCGCTCTACATATTCCCTCCTTCCAACACACTCCCAAGACTTTCTCCACTCTTTTGTTTATTTTAGGCATGCTTCTACTAACACGCCCTCCATCATTTGTGCCTCCACCATTTTTCATATTCTCTCCATCACCTTCTCTCCATTGTTTGCTCTCCATCATCTATGGCTCCATCATCACTGCGAATACCTTACTCCACCCCATATCCTTGTCCATTATTGCATATTATCCATCTTTGTTGTGCCTACCCTCCAACACACTCACCCTCAAGAGTCTTACCCCTCTCCTTGATGAACATGGCCTCCTCCTGCCGCTCATCCCCAAAATGAAGCAGCGGCATTGTTCATTGTTTTGTGTGTGAGAGTTGAAGACTCCTTTTAGTGAAAACCATAATCCCGTGAAGACTTTGTGAAGCATGTGAAAAATTTTGGATTCGTATTTCTCTCTGGAACTGTGCAAAGTGCAAATGAGTTTGCTGATTGGGTCACCAAGGTACATCAACATCCTTCTCAAATTATTTGTTTTCCCAATCCCCTCATTTCCCATTTCATCCAACTCATGTTGAAAAGGGGAAATGGTCATTTAATCTGAAAGAGGATTGTGAGTGTAAAGAAATGATACCTTTATTTGTATGGGAAGTTGTCACTATTTGTAATACTCAGGAAGTTGTAGCATATTTCATTTAAGTGGAATACCATCCATATTTCGATTTGAAGGTGCTAAAGAAAATCTCCATTGAATAACTAAATTTCTCCATATGATATTCCATTTTGTATTCCATTTTCATGGTCTTCTTTGCAATCCTCATATTTATGTTCCTTGGTTCAATTGATAAATCCAGTACAAAATTCTTTTCCTTGTTGTTGTATATTCTGTGACCAGCATTTTCCCCTCCCTCACAACGCACCATAATATCATAGCGTTGTGATAAAATGTCAACAATATTTCCCTTTCCTTCATCACCCCATTGAGTTCCTAGCACTACACATACTTGAATCAGGGATCTAACAAGATCTTCCATTTTCTCTCTCTCCTCAATAGCCTTGGTCTCCACGACGTAGGAATTTCATTTTATCCTTCTACTCTACTGCGAAAACCCTAAATCCACTTCATCTACACAAACAACTCCACCATAAGGCATACCTTATGCATCCTGTGAAGTGCATTTCTTATCAAAGGAAATTTTATCACTATCTTTTATCAGCTAAAGTTCATAGGAGTTTGGAATGGCAAGTTGACTCACACTAATCTCAATCACATTTCTTCTATCAGCAGAAATTTAGTCATTAGCAATGACAACTTGAGGAAATATGAAAATGAGGTTATCCCTCTTGTTTGTATCATCGTAGCTAATTTTGACAGTCTATGGATATTCCTCATCCTTTGGGCCCATGGGAACGATGCACACTAACAACTCGGTAGTTTTGCTATGCACATCTCGATTCAGGTTCAATTATTGGCACATGGCTATCACATTGTCCCTATATCGGACTATAAAAAGGCTAGGGATACCTAATAAGACTATAATACTCAAGATGGGAGATGATATGGCATGAAACTCTAGAAATAACTATCCTTCTCAAGTGTTCAACAATGAGAACCATCAAATTAATCTATATTGCGATAATGTTGAGGTAGATTACAGAGGATATGAGGTGGCTGTTGAAAAATTCTTGCATGTTTTGACTGGGCGACATCATCCTATTGTTCCTTGTTCAAAGCGCCTCTTGAGTGATGAAGGTAGTCACATTCTTCTTTATATGACAGGACATGGGGGTGACCATTTTCTCAAATTTTAGGATTCTGAAGAGATTCAGATCGATGATCTAGATGATACAATTGAACAAATGTTAGAGAAATACAAATATAAGGAGTTGCCGATACTTGCCAAGCTCCAACACTGTATTCATAGCTTTACTCTTCTGGTGTGTTGGCAATCGGGAGCAGTTTGAAGGATGAAAACTCCTATTCTCATCACCTTGATTCCGATGTTGGTGTATTTGTAGTGGATCATCTTACTATTTACACCGTGGCTTTTTTCAAGAAATTGGACATGTATGACAACTCATCACTAAACAGTCAGTTTCAGTCTTACAATCCAAAATTATTGATGTCAAATACATTTTATCAACTTGATTTGTATCCTCCATCTTTATACAAGGTACTAGTTCCAAATTTTGTTGGATCGATGATGGAAATAATTCATACCGACTCTGCATATAGCCTGTTTACAGGAAAAAATGTTAAAAAATTAGTTGTCTCCTTAGTTCATAGTTCTCCAGTTGATCAAATTAAAATTTCCAGATCTTCACCTGCTGAGGTTGACTTCAATGACACAATCACCAAATATTTGCAAGCTGAACATAATATGTTTATCCACTTGTAGCATCCTCTGGAACCTTCTCTAGATGAGCTTGGAGACACTGATATGCAAGTTCAATGTGGCGTTCTCAGACTTCTATTGATTTTTATAACATTCTCATGGGTTTTTCTACTAAACATTTTAGGACTATTAATTACATCGCTTTGTAAAACAAAAGCATGTTTTTACACCAACCTTTCCTTCTTTCAGATGCCACCATCCATCATTCCTATTAGTATTTTACAACAGTACCTCATGGCTCTTCAAGGACTATTTTCCAGGACATGTTGGGTTCTGTGTGCCTCCATAGTAGCAACAACTATCTCTCACCAGCGAGAAGCACTCTCTAGCAAAGCCATCTTCAACTGGCATATTCAACAATTCACAGAAGTTCATTTTGCATTCTCGAGCAAGCCATATTTAACATGGCACGGGATTCCACAACCTTTCCATAGGGATCCATTCCCCTTATTCCAAGCCCAGCAGTGATCTCGCATTTTTGGTTCAAATTTACTTTGCAGTAGTATTAATTCTCTTTTCAGTGGGTTCTCTTTCAATTCAATTTTTGTAGTACTCTACAACACTTTGCATAGTTTTGTTCCATTTTTGTTATTTGCACAATCCTCCAGTGGTACTCTACAAAATTTTATTTGTAGAGAAGACCTTCAAGGAGTGCGAGGTAGCTAAAATATTTTTGTATCAATCCAAATCACACCCTTGTGAGGGTTTCAGTATCAGTTCATTTGTGAGTGGATACACAGGTCTCCTAGCCCCAAGGGTGCATAGATATCCACCACCAAGAGAGCAGGTTCATATATCTAAATCAATATAGATATCTCCATCTAGTTTATTCCAAGCAAGATGATGAAAAACAATGATATGCGAATCCCCACCTGCTCCCATATTGCAAGAGAAGAGGTTCACACATCTAAAAACATACAGATCTCTCCCTATAGTTTATTTACAATAAATATGACAAGAGTAGCATCATGGGAATCCCCCACCTGCTCGCATCTTAGACCATCTACACACCATCTATATCTTCATCAAATTGAAACAAATCTCAGCACCTCTTCAACCTTTGGCATCCCCTCTTTGCAAGCATGGCTTCCAACTTAAATTGGGAGGCAGGAAAGTAGGGACGCTTTCCACTTAAACCGGGAGGAATGGGTTATATGGGAGGCCCACACTCCCCATTATGTATTCGACGATGTATAAATTATATATATTAGATATTAGTATAAATAATGAGCAGCATTTATTGTGCTTGTTTTGGCCTCATC
Organism: Pseudotsuga menziesii; assembly: GCA_001517045.1. Taxonomy (NCBI): domain Eukaryota; kingdom Viridiplantae; phylum Streptophyta; class Pinopsida; order Pinales; family Pinaceae; genus Pseudotsuga; species Pseudotsuga menziesii. The sequence continues at coordinate 4,721 of LPNX010899889.1, read as the reverse complement.
AATGAGGTCCCTTTGTAATTGTTATAAAAAGGTATCTGGCCTCCTAATGAAGCATTCAACTTTTCTTGTGCCACTCTAGTGTCTTACATGGTTTAAGGTTTTCTGAATATTGTTTTGGTTCTGAGTGTTCTTTTAGGTTTCTCCATTGAGAGGTGAGGCTCTCCTAGCCTCACCTTCAATCGTTGCAACCAGATCTTGCCAAGAATGATAGATCAATCCATATCGGTAATCATAAATCAGAAAAATTCAGATACAAATATCTACTCCAATACGGAATCAAAAAGCAAGAAGCAATTATTCAGCATAAATGAAAACACAAGAAGCCATTCTTCATTAGAGATAAATAACGCATGGAGCAATTTTTTAGGAGAGGTAAGAAAACACGCAGCAAAAGCTCCTTCATGGGGTCTTCCTCTCCCCAACACAACCATCGTCCACATCTAAAAGGTATACAGGAATGAAAACTCCTTCGCACCATGCCCCCCACCCGAAAAGAACCGGTAATGCCATTAAATAACCCACGAAGCAAATGATTACCCAAATGGTGCACAGAGAATCGAGTAAGTCTTTGCACTAAAAATTTCGTTGTTTTTGCTAAGGTAGACTCCCTATTTCTGGAGGTGTAGTAATGAATTAGAGTCATGCGCCATCCCAACACTATATTTTAGTAAAATACCACTTCAAATTTCTCTTACTGCAGTAACATTCAAATTTTTTTTACTCTATAATTAAATTCTATTTTGGGATTGTAAATACTTTAGATGTAATTCCCCCTAAATTAATAACGGTAAGATTTCTATTTATAGATTTATTCCTCCATTGATTCTAAAGAATTCTCTCTCTTGAAATGAGAGTGAAATTTTATATTATCCTAAATATATAAATATTAAGGCCCAAACTTTTATGTGCCTTTCCCATATTTAATTTTCCAATACTTATGCATAAATCCCTTATAAGAACCTTTGTTCAAGTATTTATAACTCCTTTTTAGTCATTAGTTTATTCATAAGGGAATGTTTAATATATGAATATATACTTATCCATGTATTAAAATAACTTATTGGCACTTTTTTGTAGATCACTTTTAGTGGAAAAAATATCCTTGACGGTAATTTTCTTCAAGAGGAGCTTTCAACTTCTTAATTAAAAATTATAGGGTTGTCTTCTTGGCACTTAAAAGCATAAACAAGTATTCCAAAATTAATGAAAATGTCCTTGCTTTGATACCAAATGAGGAACATACTGACCCAAAACTTGTTAGTGGAGAAATCAACCTATTTGCGAGTTACTTCATCATAGGATGACCCCATTAGGCTTACTTCACCAAGGGAATTGTTATTCTGCATATAATTCCTAAGGATTCACTTGTCATTTTAACCTTCCCCCTAGTAAATTCATTCCCAATCATTCTTAGTCACATTAATTTCCTAGTCTCCTAATGCTATCAAACACATCCATACCATTTTTATAAGGTTAGGATGGATATTAACAGTGGCATTTTACTTAAAGTATGTGTAACAAACCTAAATTAGTAAAATCAAATTAATTCTTTTAATTTTTGAAAAAGCACTTAAACCTTCGAGTGACTATCTTCACGACTGGTGAGAGCTAACAATATACACTATAATTGTAATGCAAATCCATCAACAAAAAATATTATCTAGGAATAGACAATGTGCAATACCCAAAGTATCCAAATTTTACTGTACTACAGCTTACTATTACAATTCTTCCTAAGATTTATAACAACTCTCGCTTTCAAGGCCATTTTAATTTATCTAACAAATTATAACCATCAAGTAATTGATCATCCTTTGTATTTAAGGCAACCTGTGTAATTGCGACACAACTACATGAACTATTGTTAATACTTTCGTCTAGAACTCAGTCTTGCTTCAAAGATATAACTGTACACCTATCAATTACACACATTTTTTGGAAATCCATATACTATTAAAAGTATCTTTTATGCATTTTCATTTCTTTAACAATCCTTTACAATTTATCCTTCTTTGAAAAATTTACCTGTAACTTTAACATAATATTCTTACCAATGCTAGTCATGAAATAGTCATAGACTTTGTGATTGAACACCATTCATATGATGTATCCTGTAGTGTACCTCCTATACCTCAGTGCCATTGGGTGTGAAAATGGTAAATTTTTCACTTCACTGCTACTACAAAAAGAATTAATCCTGTTAGTGTCAGATGAAACATGTTCAATCCAATTCGGTAAGGTCAGTCTGTACACATGGAAAAATAGTCATTCGACGACTTACATCCATTCTCCTCATCAGAAAATCAATCATGCAAAGTACCTTAAATCTTACTTATCCTTATTAAAGTAACAACTAAGTAATATGTTCCCCTTCACTACAACTCAACATATAAGGCATTACAATTTATGTGTATCTCAGAGAAATACTTCTGTTCAAAACATAGAAGGGGACAGACATACACATTGCAATAATTGGTACTTTATGTAAATTCTAAAGGACTTGAAATCTGAATATCCATCATGTTGCAAACTAGTCTTAAAGTGTTAAATCGCAACGCATAAACAATCCTTCTTAACATCATGAATTTCAACATATATGAGCAATATTTATTAACATCGTGAATTTCAACATATATGAGCAATCTTTCTTAACATCATGAACATATATGAGCAATATTATTTAATGAAAATCAATAAAACACAAAACACAAGAACCAATCACACAGAGAAAGTGATGTATGTGGTTCACTCCAAACTCGGGGTTACATCCACCAATCCTTAGCGTCGTGTAATATTATTTTCCAAAAGGGCTGTTACAATCCGGAACATCTCTGTTGCCTGCACCTCTTTGCTTTGAAATTCAAGTACTCCTCAAAGAGTATTTCATTATCCCTACCACTGGATTCAATGAACAATCCTTTCAAAGAGAAGCTAGAGTTACCTCCCATACAAACTAATTATTAATCTTGGCTTTATGCCGCATACCCATGTGGACAAAGTTATTTCTATGTTCAAAACTAACTCATCCTCATAAACATGTATGCAATTCCAGATACTATAATCGGAGTCCTATTGCTCCTTATCGCCTTTTAGTAAACAGCCTTATTGTGACACATTCGTCCTTATATCTATTTTCAAATCGTTAAGATAGATAGCCGTCTTTATATCTATGTTCAATATTACCAAGGCCATTCGCATACTTTATAAGGATTTTATTAAGTCAAACACCTACATTCACTATCATCAAGACTATCAGCAGTCTTTAAGTAAATTTTAATAAAAGAAATAACTGTCTTATAACTATGATTAATCATATCAAGGCGAGTCGCAGAGTTTATAAGGATTTTAATATTTCACTGTCATCAAGACTATCAGCAGTCTTTAAGTAAATTTTAATAAAACAAACAACTGTCTAATAACTATGATTAATCATATCAAGGCAAGTCGTAGATTTTATAAGCATTTTATTATTTCACTGTCGTCAAGACTATCAACAGTCTTTAAGTAAATTTTAATAAAGCAAATAGCTGTCTAATAACTATGATTAATCATATCAAGGCGAGTCGCAGATTTTATAAGCATCTTATTAAAACAAATATGCCCACGTTCACTCTTATTAAGGCATATCATAATTCCTTGTTCATTATTATTAAGTTAACTACCCAAACCCAAACATACAATAGTGTACAAAGCCACGACCCAGCCAAAAAGGAATCACAGTCCAGAGTGGCAGCTCTAGAAAGCCACGGCCCAAATGAGAAAATGTCATGGTGCTTGTAGCTCATGATTACGATCAGACCGATTCAGTCACTCACAAGGTGAAATGGGAGGATGTTTCAATTAAATCATGGATACAAGATGAAGGATGCCACGCACCCAACCTCTCAACTACCATGAATGTAAATGAGAATGTTCTTCTTGCGATAAAGTAAGTCATTACCACTCTGATTGACAATGAAATTAACACAATATCTGATACACCTGGCTGGATAGAAATTAGATAGGTTAAAATACAGATTCGTGTTGGTTGGATAAACATGAGGCCGTGTCCATGATAAGGAATTTGTGGCTTCATCTAGGAGTAGTATACAAGTCACGACCCAGCTCAAGCATAGATCACAGCTTGGTTGAGGAGCAACACAAGTTATAAATCAACCCATCAGCATACAGGGGGTCATGTCCCTCATCTAACAGCTAGCGGGAGGTCACGGCTCAAGCCGGGTAGCAACACAAGGTCATCGCTCAAGCTAGACAATCACGTAAATTCATGGCTAAAAGTGTCTACAACACACTAGCAGATAGAGTAAAAATAAAGAAAGGGTCATGGCTTAAGCTGGACTAGGTTCATGCTCTGATTGGGCATAACCTTCAAACAAACAAAAAGGCGTAAGGAAACCATAAGCGCATGCTGAATCTTCCATATGATATGCTGGGGTTTGCGCCTTAGCTAGGTGTAGCTTTAAAGCTTAACAAAGGCATATAAAAAACAATGCATATGCTGAGATAACAAATTGGACCATCCAATGGAAAATAGGAATCTGAAGCAAAATTTAAATTGTGTATACCAGCGATGCCCATGCCTCTGAGTATTCGATCAATTGATGAGTCACCTCTAAGGATTTTCCATGCCCTATCTATACTCCAAATAATGGTACAGGATCCAACACTTTCCCAACCTTTTCCAAAATCCCCCCCGTGCCTCCCTTCCCCTCTAACTGTAT